>CAMZMU010000046.1:30322859-30631398 GCA_947311845.1 Poa pratensis | reverse complement strand
CAGCGCGCTTCGGACTGCCCGTTAGTATACTTCTTCCGGAGCTTCCTCGACAAGTTCGGACTCCAGGTTCACCTCCCCGCCAACGCCATCACACTCTCTCCTGCATCGTTTCCTTCTCTGAGGGATACCTCGGCCTCGAAGCCACGGTAGACCTCTTTTCTCGCTACTTCCAACTCAAGCGGCAAGTGATCCCGGATCCAAAGAACAAGGATCTGCCCAAGCAATTAACCGCCTGCGGAGCTGCCACCATAGCTCCTCGCCGAAACTCCATCTTCCCACGTATCACTACTCCGGACACCGTTCGCAAGTGGCTCCGGACGTGGTTTTACGTGAAGAACTCCGGCGAAGAGGACCTCCTCAACCTGCCGGCGTTAACCTCAGCCCTCCTACAGAACAGCTCAACTGGGACTACACTCCCCCTCACACCGGCGAACTCAAGTCCATCCATGGGTATATTGCAAAATGGCAGGACCCGGAGACCCCGGGAACGACGGGAAAGTCCTGACGGCCGACGACCTGGCCTGCACATTCGTGAAGCGCAGGGTCTCCCCTCTCAGGCGAGGTCTCACAAGATCTGCCACATGAGCGGTCTTTATGACCCCACCCGTCATACGCACGTTGCACTGGACAACGCCGCGGTAGCTCGGCGAGTCCGAGCTATCACCAAGTCCAAGATCTCCGACGCTTGGACATGGGGAAGGGAACCCCACTACCGGACCAATCCAGCGAAACAGGTACGCTATTCCGACGTTTTCTTCGATACTTCTTTACCACCGAGGTCTTGCTACCGACGTTCACCTTGACAATTTTTCTTCCTAACTCCTTTTCATATGTCTGCCATACAGCTGTTCGCCCGCCAGACCGCCGAGGATGGAGTCCATCCTGGACCACTTCGGCAAGGATCTCCCTGTCGAGGACCCACCATCCAACGTGGACCCTGACGACGAGGATTATATGCCCATTGCCTCGGCCCGCATCACCACCGCGGGTAAGCCTCAAGCACAAGCTTCAGTTCAAGAGATTTCGGATGACGAGGAGGGGTTCCTCGTCATGGAACCAATAAACGCGGTACCTCTCTCCCGCCTTCCTCACCTTCCGAACTTTACTCCAGCAACCAGCCGGAAACGCGCTGGTGCCGCAACTTCGGCCGCCGAACCATCCGCCACTGGAGCCTCCGGACCCACTGAGGCTCCGGTCAAGAGACGCCGGCTGAAGAAGTCGGACTTCCTCCTCATGCCCGGGGGGCAAGAGGTTTCCTACCTCGGATGGGTAATGCTTTGCTTCTATAGCCAACAATGTTTGTTGTTTAAACATATTATCTCGGTATTAACACTTGACCTTCCTCTTTTCGTTGCAGTGCCCCCATAGACGTGGATCAGGAGGTATCCTCCATGACTGCACCCGTTGGTGCCTCTGAAGCCACGACCACCCCGACGAACTCTCGCCCAGGATCTCCACCGAGGTCTGGCCCGGCCTTGGGGAAATCTGCCCCCACCCGGGTCAGACTTCTCCGCGTCCTCAAACGGATGCCAATCGCGCCAGAACTCCGGCTACCGCCTTGCCGGAGCCTCGACTCTCCCCCCGCAGCCAGACTGCCCGCAACCAACAGCAGCAACAGCAGAAGCATCAGCAGAAGCAACAGCCCAAGCAGCAGCCCCAAAAACCAGTTCGCCAGACTACCTTGCCGTTGGAGAAGGGCAAGGAGAAAGAAAAAGAGACGGTGAAGTCTAAGGTCACCCCCAAACCAACATCTGGGTCTGGCACCCTGACTATTCTTCTCCCTCAAGGATGCAACCGAGGTCTCCTCCCCCGGCGACACGCCGAATTCCTCCATTCGCCGCACCCATTGATGAGACTGCCCCTCCGGCCGAAGAATATGCTCGGAGGGCATCTCTTATATTGGATAACCGGCCTGCTTCAAGCTCCGAGGCTACTTTGGCCTTGGAGGCCTCGGTTAGGGGCATCGAGCAGGGCGGACCGTGGGGATTTCCTCCTCTGCGCACTGAGTGACCAGAGCCTCGGCTCCTTGGAACACTACGCAGACTGGAATTCTGCAGACATGGACGAGGTCTCTTCTGCCTCCTTGACCCCAAGGGGACGAGCATCCTGCGGGAGCAGCCTGCGCCGACGCATGCTTGAAATGCAAACTTCTGCTTTGCTTGCTACTCGAGCTGTCAACGTAAGTTCCACTTTCTTTACTTTCATGCAGTATCTCTCTAATATCCACCATCTCCAGTCCCCGAGATTCGAGGTAAACTATTGACGCTCCGCCGGAGTTAAAATTGTTTGGCTTGAATCTTAACTCTCCATTTTCATCCGACGTATCCAATCCATTTTATCTCACTTTAGCATGCACCTCGGGTACGAGTCCCCGAGACTCCTGTCGAGGCATACCCCGGCAACATTTTCCCAAAGAGTTGACTCCGAGTCCCCGAGACTCTTGTCGAGGTATAGCCTTTCTAACCGAGCTATATTTTTCTTCCTTGCAGAATGCTATGAACGTTCGCACGGATATCTTCCATACCCTCTGTTTGACCACAAGAAACTCCACGACGAGCACAAGGCCGTCCTTGCAGCGAAGAAAACTTCGGATGACCAGCTAGCGCAAGAGAAAGCCGAGGTAGCTCGTCTGGTAAAGGAACTGAAGCGCATCACTGAGCTGCGGACGTCTGAAAAAGAGCAGCTGCAGGCGGAAAAGGCCAGTGTTGTTGAAACAGAGAAGAAACTTCGGGAGGATGCCGCCAAGGAACATGAGAATGCGCTCCAGTTAGCCGAGGCCCGCGCCACCTCGGCCACCGAGGCTTATGAAGCCCTTCAAGCTTCGGTTAACCAGCTCCTCCCGACGCTGGAACGCATCAACCAAGAAATGGACAGTAAGCTTCTTGCCCCCCTTATCCTTGCTTTGTCCTCAACGTTACTGGCTCTTTGCCGAACTGTTTCTTTCATTATTAACAGGCTATCCTTCTGCAGAGCACTTCACCTACACCCAAATCTCGGCCCGCAATATCACTGCTCAGCACAGGAAGAGGCGTAACGAGACGAACCCCGACTGGACCATTGAGGACCACATCGTGGCCATCAAAGCTCGGATCCATCCCTTGAAACCATTGGGTCCGAACTCCTCGACGCAGGTTGTCTGCTTTCCGAGCCTTATGGCCTCTTGCCGATGCTCCCAATACTACGCCCGAGCTCGCCGCCAAGCTTCGTGAAGCCGAACAAAGACTCCGAGAGTGGCGTTCATCTTCAGCTCGCGCTGGAGCTGATGCCGCTCTCAAATTCATCATGACTTGGTGCGAGAAGATCGACCTCGAAAAGATGGACACTCTTCGCCGAGGCTCGCCCTGGTCCTCGGACCCAATTCTCATCAAGCGCCGCGAAAAGATGGCTGCCTTCTTCGCTGGATATGCCAACACAAGAACTTGAGCGAAGGAGACACCTACTCCGACGCCGAGGATTACGAGCCAGAAGGAGGAATACGAAACAGAATCCGACGTCGAGGCCGAGCAAGGTGACGACGGTGAAACCCGCGAAGCAGAAACCGAGGCTTCTCCACAACCTGACGCCGAGGTTACTGCCGACGTTGCCAGCACTTCCCAGGCTACCTCGGCTCCGGACGAAATCCCTGCTGCATCGGCTGTTGCCGACGTAATTCCTGATGCCTCGACCTGAACTTATGCTTGGCCAAAAAACTTCATTAAATCCCCGGTATGCCGGGACGCAGATGTAATCAAACTTAAGTAGTTCCTTTGCTACCTCTATTACTATTATGCTCATTCGAACCATGCTTTTCTAAGCTTTATGTCGAATCCTTTTGAATGATTGCTCGAGTTTACTTTCGTGTTTACTATATTTGGCATTCTTTGCTCTTGTCTGCCATTCTGGCGTTCGACAGTCGAGTCACAAGATTGTTGTTCATAGCATACAGTACTTGGTAAATTCCGAGGTATGTTTCAAAGTCATCCGACATAAAAAAGAAGTAAAAACAGGGGTTAGTAAACGACATATGCCGAACTGTCTTTTTGGACCGAGTCCCCGAGTTCATTTTCATGTTTCCCATGTTCTTTCGTCTTTGCTCTTGACTGCCATGCTGGCGTTCGTCAGTCGAGTCACAAGATTAGTTACATAGCATACAGTACTTGAAGTTTGAGACGAGGTTCAAAATAGTTCGGCATACGAACGAAGAAAGAGTACAACAAAAAGAAACATGCAATCATAAGAGCGAGGCAGTCCCCGAGCTCACTCTCGAGGTGCCGAAGTTTTTATTAAAGATCAGCCGAGGTACATACATTACTTCCTTCAACAGTAGAAGGGTCGGAGTAGAGCTACATTCCATGGACGCTGAAGCTCCAACGGGTCTATCCAGCCCATCTCCCCTTGGCTCCTGTGCATCTATAAGATAGTATGAATCATTGTGCAGAGCTCGGCTCACAATGTATGGTCCCTCCCATGGAGGTGACAACTTGTGCCGACCTTTGCTGCGCTGAACAAGCCTCAGCACTAGGTCTCCTTCATTAAACTTTCGGGGTTTTACATGCCGGCTTTGATAGCGTCGGAGACCCTGCTGATATATTGCTGACCGAGATAAGGCCAATTCTCTTGCTTCCTCAAGCAATCTACAGCATCTTCCCGAGCTTCTTTAGCCTCGGCTTCTGTGTACATTGCCACTCTGGGCGCATCATATTCAATGTCGGTTGGCAGCATTGCCTCGGCCCCATAGACCATGAAAAATGGCGTATAGCCAGTTGATCTGTTCGGTGTGGTCCTTAGACCCCACAGAACTGCTGGTATCTCATCGATCCAACACCCCGGTGTTTTCAACAGTGGTTCTATTAGCCGAGCTTTGATTCCGGCCAATACCAATGCATTTGACCTTTCTACTTGCCCATTAGCCTGTGGTGAGCCACCGAGGCTACATCAAGTCGAATTCCCTTACTCATGCAGAACCGAGCAAACTCTCCGACAGCAAAGTTCGTGCCGTTGTCTGTAATGATACTATGAGGATATCCATATCTCAGGATTATTTCCTTCAAAAAGGTCACTGCCGTATGACCATCCACTTTCGGATTGGCTTCACCTCGATCCACTTAGTGAATTTGTCCACCATCACCAGTATGTGAGTCATATTGCCTCGGGCTGGCTTGAATTCTCCCACCATGTCCAGACACCAAACTGCAAAGGGCCACGTGATAGGAATGGTCTTGAGCGCCGAAGCTGGCATGTGCTGCTGCTTGGCGAACCTTTGGCACCCTTCACATTTCCGAACTATATCTTCTGCATCGGCATTGGCGGTGGGCCAATAGAACCCGTGCCGGAACACCTTGGCCACCAGAGCTCTTGTGCTGCAATGATGTCCACATTCTCCTTGGTGGATCTCTAAAAGCATCTCCTTGCCTTCAGCTGGTTCGACACACCTTGCAACACCTCGGTCACACTTCTCTTGTATAGCTCCTTGTTGATGATGGTGTATCCCTTAGCTCTCCTCTGGATTCTCCTTGCCTCGGTTGTATCACTTGGCAAACTTCCATCGGCTATGAAGTTCATGATCTGCTCCGCCCATTCCGGCACTGGATGCAGAGGAAAAAGCCTCTCATCTATCTCCATTGGTTCGGTCGCCATGATCTCCTTCATGATTTCCTCCACCATTGCTCGGCCAGTCCCCGAGTGTTGGTGCGAAGTCCCCGGGTCAGACCCGAAGTTCCCACCATCTATCTCCATAGGAAAAGCTCCATCAGTCCTCGGATACTGCGAAGCAGTCCCCGAGTCCGGCCAAACGCATCCGACGTCTACCTCCATAGGAATGGCTCAGACTCCGAACTTGGCGGTAAGAAAATTGACTCGGAGTCAGGCGAGGGCTTGATTGAAGGAGTTCTCAAATGGTTCAGTGCTATCCCCGGTGGCACCGGTTCTTTGGATGAACCGAGCTTGACAATACGTCGGCGGCTTCATTCTCCCCGAGGTATGTGCTTGTACTCACATCCTTCGAAGAACCCAGACACCTTTTGCACATGAAACCGATACAACTCCATGTTCGCATCCAATGCATCCCAAGTGCCGGTGGATTGATGCACCACCAAAGCTGAATCGCCGAAGCATTCTATACGCCGGACACCTATCTCCTTTGCCACCTTGAGCCCATGGATCAGGGCCTCATACTCCGCCACGTTGTTCGACGCCGAGAAATGGATTTGCAGCACATACTTCAACTGGTCTTGCTTCGGCGAGGTTAGGACTACCCACCTAATCCGACCTTGGTCTTGGACCCATCAAAGTGCATCTTCCAATAATTATAGTCCGGCAAGGGCGGCTCATATTGCATCTCGGCCCAATCGCATAAAAAGTCCGGTAGCGCCTGCGACTTGATTGCATCTCGCCTTTCATAATGCGGAGTATATGGAGATACCTCGATCGCCCATTTGGCAACTCGCCCAGTTGCGTCCTTGCATCCGATGATCTCCGAGATTGGAGCATCACATACCACCGTCATGGGATGCTCTTGGAAGTAATGCTTCAGTTTCTTAACCGCCAGGTATACTCCGTACGTCATCTTCTGGTAGTGGGGGTAGTTTTGCTTCGACGTGGATATCACCTCGCTCAGGTAGTAGATTGGTCTCTGCACCGATTTGCCTCCTTCGTCTCGCTCCACCACCACTGCAACACTTACGACCCGGTTTGTAGCCGCAATGTATATCAACATCGGTTCATTCTGCAAAGGGGATGCCAACACCGGAGCAGTGGACAACATCTTCTTCAGCTCATTGAACGCCGCGTCCGCCTGCGGGGTCCAAGTGAAACTGGTACTTTTCTTCATAAGTTGATACAATGGTAAGGCTTTTTCTCCTAGCCGACTTACAAACCGACTTAAAGATGCAAGGCATCCCGTGAACTTCTGCACATCTTTTAAACAGTTCGGCAACTTCATTCTTTCGATAGCTCGGATCTTAGCCGGGTTAACTTCTATACCTCGGCTCGATACGAGGAAACCGAGCAATTTTCCAGCCGGGACACCAAAGGTGCACTTGTCCGGGTTAAGTTTCAACCGATACTTTCTTAATTTGCAAATGTCTCTTCGAGGTCTTCGATGAGAGTATGCTTCTTTTTAGTTTTGATAACAATGTCATCGACATACACTTGCACATTCTTGCCCATTTGAGAGTGTAAGCACTTCTGCATACACCTTTGATAAGTTGCCCCGGCATTTCTCAAACCGAAACACATGACACGATAGCAATACGCCCCGTACGGGGTAATAAAGGCAGTCTTTATTTGATCATCAGTGTTCAGTGGGATCTGGTGAAAACCAGAATATGCATCAATAAAAGACAACAGCTCACATCCAGCCGTAGAATCGATCACTTGATCAATCCGAGGTAAAGGAAAGGGATCCTTCGGGCACGCCTTGTTCAGGTTGGTGAAGTCAATGCACATGCGCCACACCTTGACTATCGCCGGTTCGTCCTTCTTTTTCTCCACGAGGACTGGATTAGATATCCAGTCCGGATGCAGCACTTCCATGATGAAGCCTGCAGCCAGTAACTTCGCCAGTTCTTCGAGTACCACCTTTCTTCGGTCATCTGAGAGCCGCCGCGTCGGTTGACGCACTGGTTTCACCTCTGGCCGAACAAACAAAGAGTGCTCTGCCAACTCCCTCGGAACACCTGGCAGGTCTTTAGCCGACCATGCAAAAATGTCCCGATTCTCACGGAGGAAGTGACAGAGCGCGCTTTCCTATTTCTCGTCCATGCCAGCACCAATGATGGCGAAACGCTCCGGGTTCTCCGAGTCCAGCGGGATTTTCTTGGTCTCCTTGGGCACCTCGAATGAAGCGCTCATGTCCGGAGTAATTAGTCCGGACATGCCGAGCTGAGTAGACTGCGCCATTGCCACCACCTTCTGAAGTTGCTTCTTCTCCGCCGCGATCACCAAGGACTCGGCTAAACTAGATCCCGCCGAGGCACATTGCATAGCCTTCTTGTAGTCACCAGAAATGGTTATTATTCCCTTGGGCCCCGGCATTTTCATCTTTAGGTAGGCCACATGAGTGGAGATCATGAACTTGGCCAAGGCTGGCCTTCCCAGCAAGGCATGGTAAGGGCTCTGCAAGTCCACAACCTCGAACTCAAGACTTTCAACTCGGCTGTTATCTCGGGTACCAAAACCCACGTCGACCCAAATCTTTCCCATAGGTGCACAAGAGACCCCGGGCACAATACCGTGAAATGTACAGCTGCTAGGCTGCAACTGGTTCGGTGAGTATCCCAGCTTGACCATTGTGTCTCGGTACATGATATTTATGGCACTCCCATTGTCCACCAAGACTCGGGTGAATCTCACATTGTTGGTCGGCCCACAAACGTCGGATCCACCACCAGTGCATAGTTTCCAGGGCTCGGCATGATCCGAGGTGTATCTTGCCTGCTCCAAGTGATCTCTTGCTCGGACCATTCATGTATTTCACCACGGGAGTTACTGCATTCACCTCCTTGGCACGCCTCAGCATACTCTTCTTATCAGTTGACTCAGTCACAAACACCACGTAACTCTGATGTACTTCCCTATAATCATTACCGGGGTTCTCATACCTCTGATTCTCAAAGGACCACGTTTGGCTTTGGCCGGCACCACCGTTGTTGTTGTTGCCCTGGGCACTCACTGCATTCACCGGTTTCGCCTGCACCATCTTCTGGTTTTGGGCCGCATGCACCGGGGTTGAATTTGCTCCGGTTAAGCTCTGATTCTGCGCCGCTATGGTCGGCTTATGCTGCTGCTGCGTTCGGATATTGAGGTCTACGCCATTGGTTCGGTGGCCCACTCCGGTTTGTCCCAGCTTTCGCCCCTTCTGCAGCGGTTCGGTGATGAAAACTACACTGCAGAGTGGTATGGTTGGGTGTTCTGCCATTCCTGCCATGATAGATACATGGTCCATTCACCAATGACTCGTAAGTCACAGGTGGTCCGGCCTCCTGCCACTGCTTCGCACCACCTCCCTGATTCTGGTTCTGGTTCGGAGTCCACGCCTGACCCTCAGTCTTCGGTTTCTGGGCGCCTCCAGGTCCGGACTGACTTGGGTTTACAGCATTGACTTGGAAATCTGGTTCTCTCCTCTTTTGCCCGAACTCTTGACGGTTATCAAACCTCGGTCCGTTGTTGCGATTGTTCATCGGATTCCTCCTGTTCCGGGCATTCCCATCCAGCAGAGGCTGCATCGGATCGCCAAGGGCATAGGAATCAGCTATCCGAATCGTCTCGGCCAGAGTCTTTGGCATATCTCTCTGGAGCCTCTGCCACAACATGCTACCATACCGACATCCATCAGCAAACCACGCTATAGCCTGTGCTTCGATAACTCCCTCACAGGAGTTCCGAACATTGCTCCACCGAGTCAAGAATTCTCGGTCAGTCTCATTGTCCTCCTGCTTGCACGCCTGCAAAAGCTGAGGTCGGTTTGGCCTCTTGTAAGTGCTGGCGAAGTTGCTATTGAATGCCTCCTCTAAATCCAGCCAGCAATTGATGCTATTCTCCGGCAATTGTTCAGCCAGATCCGAGCAGGACCTTCCAACATGTGCGGGAGATACCGGACCGCCCATCGGCGATTGCCCCCCGCAATGTATACTGCTGAAACATAATCAGCTAGCCAATCTTGCGGCTTGGTGCTCCCATTGTACGGCCTGGTACTCCGACCCAACTGAAACTGAGACACTGGTGGAGGTGGTTCCTTCATGATCCGAGGTCCAAAACACGCCGGACCAGGAGGGCCTTCCTCTTCCAACTCTCGGACATGTAAATCCGATCTAGCTTGTATCGCGCGTCACCTGTAGGCAACGTCCGAGCTCCGATACGCTCTCCCAATGCACCATCCACTCTATAGAATCCAGCCCGCTCCATGGCTGAATTTCCATCATCATATCGGTCGCCACCTCGACCGACGCTCTTCGGCTGCGGAACATACTCCGGCTCTTGCTGATACTGCTCCTGCGGCCGGGGTTGCTGCTGATGCCTCGGGGGCTGAGGTGGTTTACCTCGGCCAGCCGACTGCTTGCCCACCGTTCTGATTTCCCTGAGCTGAACGGCCTTTAGCTCGGCTTGCATCACCTGGGCCGGGGTCTCCATTGGCTCGGCTAGCGTCCGACCTTTTGCTTCCAGCTAACACCGGATCGTACACTTGCAGCTGCATCTCCTTGTTCCGACCTGAAGTGACACTCCGGGCACGATCGGCTCCTCCGACGTGTGGAGACGAGGCTTGCCCCTTGGACCCCTGGCTAACTGGCCTAATCGAATGGACCGCCTGCGAACCGCCAAGCCCGGCCTTGCGGAGGGCTTCATTTTGCTTGCTGGCCACATGCACTAACTCATTGAGCCGCTTCTGCTGCTCACGCCATGCATCTCCGGTCAACTCCGATAGCCCGGCCCTTACTGCTTCGGCTGCTCTAAGGTTCTTAGCTGGTGAACTATACACCGGCCTACCAGTAGCCGACCTGCTACTTGTTGCCTTACTCGAGCCCGAGACTGCAGCCCTAACCATCTCCTCATAGAGGTCCTTGCCTCGGTTGAACAGAGCAGCTTTCTTACGCCGCACAACCGGAGTAAAACCATCCTCTATACCATGTGCAGCATTGTACTCCTTCTGCTCCATATCGAACTGCTGCTAGCCTCGGCCAGCAACCGAGCTTCTCTCATCACTCTCTGGCGCTCTGCCTCTAACCCGGCCACCGTATGCTCCACACTTGCCTCTACTGCGAGTGGCCGAGCTAACCTATCAACGATAGACTTCTAAGGGAACTCTTCCCTTGGCATGCCCAACTGCTCATTCTGACTAGGTTTCTCGTACGGAAACTTCGCCGCCCGACCTGATTTCTCAGGCAGCGCAGTTGGTGTCGCCTCCACCTCGGCTAGCGCGACTTGCCAGCATCCGCCTTGCTAGCTGCAGGCTGGTACCAGCCACCATCACCTCCACACACCTCGGAGGGCGAGTAACACGTTGGCCCAAAGCCGCCAGGAGTGGAGTTTCGTCGTCCACGAGCACCTGCTCCGGGTACTCGCGAACCACCTCGACAGCAACGTATGTGGGGAAGCTGCCGAGCATCATGAGGAAACCATTGGTGGGGAAAGGCTTGCCGGCGAAGCACCCGCATTGTCACTCACAAAGGCAAACTCGCCGATGTTGGCAACAAGGCCAGAAAGAACACACTCAGAGGAGCCCGTCCGGATGGAAACTCCACCCAACGCCTCAATCTGCCCCACGGTGGGCGCCAACTGTCGTGGTGGGATCACGGCAGATGCCATGGGTATGGCTTAGTTGGGGCCGAATGGTCGTTGGGGGAATCCGGGGAGGGTTTATGCACTCAAGATGTGCACAAGCAAGAACATGCAAGAAACCACAAGAACATGAACAAGAACCAAGAAAGCCAAGAACCAAAAGACACCACGATGTACCCAGGTTCGGGGCCTTCGTGAGGAAGTAAAACCCCTACTCCTGCCTTTCCTCTCTCAATATATCAGTGTAGTTCTCGGTACAAGGTGCTCCTCGAGCTGTATGATGCTGCTCAAGTGAGAGCTCTAGATGGAAGATGAAACTATGAAGGGGAAATGAGCTAGGGTTTCGCCGTCCTCCTCCCTGGAGGTAGAGATGCCGCATATATACACAGGCCGAAGTACATTTTTACCCCTGCCTACAACTGACAATGGCATGGCCAAAAGGTAGAAGACAAGCCTCTGCCTCCTGCCAGCTCAACGGCCGACTGTCAGGCCAGCCAGGCCTAGCTTTCCTCTTCCGGTCATACTTCAGTAGCCTGCCGAGGTCTAGCCTGTAGACCTTTCCCGAAATAGCCGAGTCAGCTCCTAGGCCCCCGAGCTTCCGGGAAACCCGTGGACGGACCTCGCCGTCCTCTGAAGCCTCGGGCTACGAGCTCTGCGGCACCCGTGACTCCTCTGACATGCCTCGATACTTGCTGCTAACCTCGGCTGGCCGGTCACTTATACATCGGGCCACGCTTCATCTTGGCTCGGGATACTCCGGATCCTACACTTCGGTAGATAACACCTCGACAAGAGTCTCGGGGACTCGGAGTCAACTCTTTGGGAAAATGTTGCCGGGGTATGCCTCGACAGGAGTCTCGGGGACTCGTACCCGAGGTGCATGCTAAAGTGAGATAAAAATGGATTGGATACGTCGGATAAAAATGGAGAGTTAAGATTCAAGCCAAACAATTTTAACTCCGGCGGAGCGTCAATAGTTTACCCCGAAGGCGAGCTCCAGCAATCAGATGACTACGGAGGCGACGGCGGCAACCTCGGCGGCAACGCCCGCGGCCTCGGCGGGCTCTGGGCCTACGCCGGCGACCTTTTTCTCCCCCACCATAGTTGCGGGTGGATCTTCTTCGTCTTCCCCAACTCCGGCAGCCCCAGCAACGGCGGCGCCTCCTTCCTCCTCCCTGCCAACTGTCCCGATGGCGGGGATGGCACTCACGGCGAGCCCGGAGCTTCTCGCCGGCGAGATTGAAGAGGAGGAGGCGGCGGCGGACCTAGGGTCCCGCTACTGGTTGCCATCATGTATGACGGCAGACTTTCTGGAGGAGCTGGAGGAAGGCGGCTACTTGCCTCCCAAGGCGGACATCGCTTGGTGGGTGCCCGGCAATGAAGCCGTCCCCACTCCGCAAGATGGCGAACGAGTCATGTTAGCGTCCCATTGCCTCCGCGGTATGAGCTTGCCACTCTCCGCCTTCTTCCTTGCAGTGCTTAGCTTCTACGGCCTGCAGCCCCACAATATAGCGCCCAACAGCATATTAGTGCTAGCCGGCTTCCAAGCGCTATGTGAGGGCTACCTGGGCATCTCTTCTTCTATAGCGCTGTTCCAGTATTGTTTCCTATGCCGCCGGCAAACCATAGCAGGCGGCCAACTGGCAACCTGCGGTAGCGTCACCTTCAACTGCCGGCAGCCGGACTGGTATCCAAAAATTCCCTACATCGAGTCGGTGAAGAATTGGACCAGTACCTTCTTTTACTGCAAGGACATCCTGACGCCCGGCAAAACAGTGAGGATCCCTCCCTTTGTCAATGGTCCGCCAACCCACAAGGCCTGCTGGACGGCAAGGGTGACACTTGACAGCTTGTCAGTTATTCACCGCCGTGCCGTTCGACGGATCGAATGGTTGACCACGACAATGGAAGCCCCGCTGCTTGACGGAGTTGACACCGTCATCTGCTGGTTGTCGAGGAAGATTATGCCGCTCCGCCATCGCCCACTGAAGATGTGCGAGTACAAGGCGGACGACGCCGTTAACAGCACACTTAGCGGGAGTGCGCTGCTGTACCGGCTCAAGGAGCTCATCAAGCCCCAGCATCTGAAGGATGCTGAAGGCGTTCCCATGTTCACCCACGACAATCCAGTCCCACAGGTAAGCCACAACTTCCTTTGTCCTAATTGGATTGCTTTGTTTGACTGCATACGTGACTAACGTTGCCTTCTTCCTTTTCAGCTGCAGACTTTGCCGGACGACGACTTGGTGCCAAACTGGTATGATGCCGGTGCCAGCAAGTCAAAGAAACGCAAAGGCAGCGGTGCCACCAAGGACCTCGAGAAAAAGAAGAAGGCGGCCACCTCTTCCGACACAGAGGATGAGACCTTGGGGGAGAATATCCCCCAGAAACGGTAAACAAGCTTTGGCTTTGCTTGCTTTAACCTTTGACGTAACGCACTTGCACATGCCTTACTTTCTTTTCCTGCAGGATCAAACCTGATATGGCCAAGTTTCACTCTCCTTTGAAGGCGCCTGCCGCAGGGGCAAACCACCAAGGCCTTCACCAGTTGCCGCACCAGCCACGCCTGCTGCGAGGTCCTCTGGCGCTGCGGAGACAACTGCCGAGAAGGCGGCAGTCAAGAGACATGTTGCCGGCCCTGCTACATCCAAGATGGCTGAAGCTTCGGCTAATGATGTCGCTCGACTTATTGCCCTGAAGCAGGATGTGACAAACCAGATGGGTGAGAGCCAAGACCAATCCTCCTCCCTGCCTAATCCCTTCCACCACGATCCCCGCCATACCCTGAAGACCATGCGCGAGGGCACCAGCACCTGGTACTCGTATATGGAGGGCCTTTACAACACGCTGCAGAAAGAACTTGAGGTAATCCCTAGTCATAGCCCCGAGTACTTTGGCGACTAAAAAATTGTTTTAGCCGGCAGAGTGGTCTTGTGACTGGATCTCAACTGTTTCTGGTGCGTTTCGTAGGCGGCGATTTTGTCCAACGCGGATTTGTTCGAAGCCAAGGGCAAGAAGAACGCGGAATGCCGCCAAATTCGGCAAGAAATCAAGCGGAAGGACGCCCAAATTGCGAGCTTGGAAGAAGCTCGCAAAAAGGATGAAGGTGACAACTTTCGTTGCCTTCTTTTTTGTCCATCTTCTTTTTTACTTTCGGCCGACAAGTACTTTAGTTGGTTTTTTCCATACTTTAGAAATGCTAGACGCGGCGTAAGATATCCTTAAAAGCTCTTCTGATTTGCAAGCCGTGATCAATGAAGCTGCAGATCTTGCCAAGGAGTTCATGGAGCTGAAGAAAGCCCATGCTGAGGAGCTAGAGAAACGCGACATGGCCCATGCCTCCGAGGTTAACAAGTTGACGGGGCAACTGAAGGCGCTGGGCGACAACCTTGCCGAAGTGACAAGGAAGTCCGACGCCCAACTGAAGAAAAACGCCGAAGCCGTCCTACTTGCCGAAGTGACCTTGGCAGCTCACCTGGACGAGGTCAATGCTATTCATGATCACGTCCTTGGTAAGATGTCTTCATTGTCTTTGCTTTATTCGTGAACATTTGAATCACTTGCCGCAACATCTAATCCTTGTATGTTTGTGTAGTTCCAGCAAACCTGAGCGACGAGATGGATAACACGCCCCGCCTTGCACGCATTCTGAAACTTGACAAAATTGTGACGCATCTTGCCGACATGGGCAAGGTGTTCGTCGCCAAGCTCTTTCCTGGCACGGGCGGCGATCCCGTTGACGTCGAGGCGTTCCCAGAACTGTTGGAGAAGGCGGCTGCTGTGCATGATGACCAGCTGCGATCAGCTGCGCGTGGCGGGGCCAAGGTGGCTCTCACGTTGACGGCGGCCTGGTACCCGGATGCCGACATCCGGCAAATTACGGAGTACATGCCAACCGTGGACGAAGACGACCAGCCTATCGTCCCCTCCAAGTTGCTGGCTTCTGTCCAAGGCTACGCCACGCGAGTCGCCAACATGGTGGACATCCGCAAGTTCTATAAAGAACATCCGGACCCTCATGCGGCAGCAGCTGATCCCTCCTTGGTGGAGCCCGAAGTCGTGGCTGACGAAGGCAGCTCCCAAGATGGCGGAGCTAGCCCCAAGGATGCCGGCGTCAGCCCCCAGGATCTCCCAGCAGCGCCAACTTCATAGATGTGATACCCTGCAATAGCAGCACAAACAAGTTGCATTAATTTGTAAATTGCAAACACTTGTTTTATTTTGAGATGTAAATATTTATGGGCCAACTTTTATGCTACACTTGGCGGTAGGCTTATTAAGTGGCCCGCCTTAATATGTATCTCACCTGCATGTTTAGCTTTTTCATATGTTGACGGAACCTCATCGCAGATACTTTAGCTGAGCCAACCAGGTGCAATACCAATTAGTTTAGACTCAGAGACCAAAGCCGCATGTTGGTGCCAACGACATACTACTAGGCGACCCACACACAAACAGACAGATAAATCACACTAGGTTGTGCAAAGGTTGTTTGCTTAGTTTTAGCCGGCAGACGACAAATGTCAAAAAAGTCGGACCAATAGCACAGAGCAAAATTTTGTTGGTAACTTTTGACATTAAGAGATATATGATTGCGAGAAAAGACAAAAGATGGCATGGTCTCAGAGCTGAATGAGCAAACCACAAACTTTTATTTCATAATCATACAATACTTATTACAATTGAAAAATTGCTAAGTGTAAAAAGGACGTAGCTGCTGAATGTTCCAAGGTCTTTTGTTTCGTCAAACTGATCGTTGACGTTCCACTTGCGCTTGCGACCTCGTTTCTTCTTGTAGCCGTCTCGTGCATCCACCAAGTAATAGGATCCATTGAGCAACACCTTACTGACCACAAAAGGTCCTTCCCATGGCGGGGATAACTTATGCAAGCAATTCCTGTCTTGGATTAGGTGGAGGACCAGGTCACCAACTCTGAAACTGCGTTGCCAGACTCTTCGACTGTGATAATGCCTCAAACACTGATGATAGATGGCGGAACGTGCGAGGGCAACATCGCGTTCTTCGTCAAGTAGGTCTAGGCCCTCCTGTCTTGCATCTTCTGTATCTTCCTGGACGTAGGCTTGAACTCTGGGAGAATCGTACATCATGTCGGACGGCAACACTGCTTCTGCGCCATAAACTAAGAACAAAGGAGTGAACTTGGTTGATCTATTTGGGGTTGTTCGTAAACTCCAAAGGACAGACTGCACTTCATCCACCCAATCCCCAGCTGCCCTATGCAATGGTACTTCGAGACGTGGTTTGATGCCCTGTAGGACCAAGCCATTTGCATGCTCTACTTGACCGTTGACTACGGGTGCGCTACTGAGGCAAGATCTAGGCGGATACCATGCTTATAACAGTACTCCTCGACTTCGCCTTGCGACAGGTTGGTGCCATTATCGGTGATGATGCTGTGAGGCACCCCGAACCGAGAGATTATTCCCCACAGAAAGTTTGCGACTGTGGCGCCGTCTAGCTTTTTGATAGGTTTAGCTTCAACCCACTTGGTGAACTTGTCTACAGCCACAAGCAAATGTGTGTAGCCACCAGGCACCGTCTTAAATGGACCAACCATGTCCAAGCCACGAAAGGCCATGTGATGGGTATTGTTTTAAGCTCCTGAGCCGGCATATGTGTTTGTTTGGCATATAGCTGGCAACCCTTGCACCGTTTGACGATGTCTTCTGCATCTTCCTTGGCTGTTAACCAATAGAAACCTTGTCGGAAAACTTTGGCAACAAAGGAGCGTGCGGAAGCATGATGCCCGCAGACTCCGGCATGTATCTCGTCCAACAATTCTCTGCCTTCTTCAGGTGAAATGCAACGTTGGTAGACACCAGTGGTGCTACGCTTGTACAATTCACCTTTGATGATTGTGAATGCCTTGGCTCTTCTTATAATTTGCCTTTTCAAAACATCATCATCTGGCGACTCCTGATTAATCAGGAAGTCCAAATATGGCGTCGTCCAATCCGGCTTTACCAGGTAGCCGGCACAACTGGCGTCTTCGACTGGTTCTGCCGATTCTGGGTCAAGGAGGTATGTTCCCTTTATTGACGGCTTGTGTAAGTGCTCCAGGAACACATCTTCTGGTACCTTTTTGCGCTCAGACCCCAATCTGGCAAGTGTGTCTGCCGCCTCGTTTTGAGCTCTTGGGATGTGGCGGACCTCATAAGGAAGCATTTAGCAAATTCATCAACGGTAGCGCGATATGCCGCCATTGTCTTGCTTGTCGCGTCCCAAGTTCCACGTGTCTGCTGTGCCACCAAGTCTGAATCTCCATAACAGAGGACGCGCTGGACGCCTAGTTCTTTGGCGATGTGTAAACCATGAAGGAGTACTTCATATTCGGCATTGTTAGTTGCTTTAAAATGAATTTGTAGCATGTAGCTAAGCTTATCTCCTTGCGGGTTTCTTAACACAATGCCAGCCCCCGAGCCCTGAAGCATTTTTTATCCGTCAAAGTGCATAATCCAATATGCTTCTTCAGGGAGAGGCACTTCGTCCATAGCTTCTGTCCAATCTGCTACAAAATCCGCCAAGGCTTGAGACTTAATGGCGTTCCTGGGTTTGTACGTGATGTCGAAGGAGGCGAGTTCAATGCCCCACTTGGCTACTCGGCCTGTGGCATCCGTATTGTTGATGATATCCCTAGAGGTGCCTTGCTCACTACATCGATTGAATGTTCCATGAAATAATGCCTTAACTTTCTGGCGGCGTAGAAAACACCATAGACCAGCTTCTGATAATGCGGATAACGCTGTTTGGAGACGGAAAATACTTCACTGATGAAGTAAACAGGACGCTATTTCGGGATGTCGGATTTTTCCGTCTTGCGCTCCACAACCAGAACTATGCTCACAAGTAAGTTAGTTGCCGCGATGTAAAGCATCATTGGCTCCTTCTCTCGAGGAGCTGCCAAGATTCGGGTAGATGATGGCCCTTCACGTAGTTACCCCACAACGGCGCCAGAAAATAGTTGCTAGCCCCTTCGCGTGATACCTGCGTGAAAAGTAAATGAGTTAGGTTGAGACTCCAAGTGCAGAGTGTATGTAGTAGTGGAAGACAGTTTTCCCCACGAGGGGTGACTCGAGGGTTTAATATCGAACTCTCGGGGAACCAATATTTCATGTGTTATCTCCTTATCCTTCTCTTGAGAACCTGCAACAAAATAAATTGTTTTATGCCCTCAACCTCACCAAGTGGTTGTCAAGCACAAGGTGTGAGAATGATAATAAAATAATATGCAATGCAAACAATAAGTAAATATGCAATGATGGTAAATAAATATGCAAGGATGATGGTAGTAATGATAAATGATATTTTTGGGTTTTTTATGATGAATGCAAGATGTAAAAGTGTTTTTGTATTTTCAGATTTAATAATGGCAGCAAACAAAAGTAGTGATAAAAGTGTTGGAAAGGTGTTTCTTATGATTAAAAATGGAACAGGGTTCAAGGTTTCACAAATGCATTCTCTCTTGATAACGTGGTAGACAATGGAACACTAAAATTAACATGAAAGATGGCAAGACATGGTTTGACAAGTTATTAATAATATGGGCATCACGTAATAACATAGAGATCTCAAGTATAAGTTGTTCTCTCTCTTATGCTCCACCAAGATGTGAACTAAATCCTAACACCTTAGTAATTAAGATAAATCAGAGCATAGCAATAAGTTCAATGACATGAAGTTAAAATAAGAACATGTTAGGTCTAGTCATGGAGATAGTGGCCAAGGTCACATCCACTCTCCGGTAGCATGGTATTTTTGTTTATCCCTAGTGAGGCAACAAAGTAAGGTAGAAAACCCAAGTGGATCGCAGAACTATCTGTCACGTTCACTGCACTAGCCACCCCCCGTTACTCCAACTAATGCATACGTTCCCCCTCACACGCTCTCATAAACATGCTTGATCATGACAAGTAAATAAGAACGGGTACATAATATGCATCTACTTTTATAACTGAAAAAAAACAATGCAATCTCAAACATGTATTAACTCATAATAAAGATCCACCACAAAGGAATTACATAGATGACCGTAATCATGTTCAGCAGCTCATACGGTACTAATTAGTGAAGCTCGTAGAGAGGAGAGATACATAAGTTACTTCCACAAACCCATAGTCCAGGGTGGACTACTCCCTCTTCATCATGGTGTCGGTGGAGATGTTGTTGGAGGGGAAGGAGACCACACCTGCAGCGCCCCGCCGGAGTTTTCCTCCTCCAATCTTCAGCTCCAAATCTCTGTTTCGTGGTTTCTGTGTTTCGGCGGCGCTCCCTTTCGCGAAAGCCCTGGGGGGGGGTCTATATATAGTCGTTTTTAGGTCAAGACGAATCTTCGGGAAGAAAGATCGACGGCAGCGCAGGCCCGAGGGCCAGGATGGGGGACCCCACGCGGTCAGGGAATCTGGCCGCGTGGGCCCACCCCTTTTGGCCTTCTGGTCTCCGTTTCTTCGATTCCTTTACGCCTACGTTTCGTTCCTTCCAAAAAAATGATCCCCGTAAAGTTTCAGGTCATTTGGACGTCGTTTGGGTCCCTGAAACATCAAAATATAGAAAAAGGGGTTTTCTGACAGCGCAGGGTTAATTCTAGAAAAATGGGGGAGTTGTTAATTATCCCCAAAACTTAATATAAATCATGAATATAACCCTTATATGATGCAAATAACATGGAATAACATGTAATAAAATGTAAAGTTCATGTATGCATTTTACGTGCATCAGTAGACGTTAATGCTTCCTTGAGCTATGCCAAGGCGGCATCTGCTTCGTCTGTCCACTCAAATTTGTCGGATTTCCTCAGAAGCCGGTAGAGAGGCATTGCCTTTTCTCCAAGGCGGCTAATGAAACAACTGAAGGCAGCCGCCGAGCCGGCAAGTCGCTGCACATCCTTCAGGTCCTTGGGCCTGGATATGTTGAGGATTGCTTTGATTTTTTCTGGATTCACCTCTATTCCTCGTTCGGAAATGATAAAGCCGAGCAACTTGCCAGCAGGAACCCCGAAAACGCATTTCTTCGGGTTGAGCTTCATCATGTATTCCCGGAGGCTATCAAAGGTTTCCCGCAGGTCGTCAAGCAAATCTGCCTTCTTTTTCGACATGACGGCAATGTCGTCTACATAGAGGTGAACATTGCGGCCAATCTGTTTGTGAAGGGATTTTTGCATGCAACGTTGATACGTCGCGCCGGCATTTTTTAGGCCAAAGGGCATCGTGATGTAGCAGAAGGTCCCGAAGGGCGTAATGAACGACGTTTTGAGTTGGTCGGATTCCCGTAGTTTGATTTGGTGGTACCCGGAGTACGCATCCAAGAAACACAGCAGCTCGGAGCCGGCCGTGGAGTCTATGACTTTATCGATACGTGGTAAAGCAAAGTGGCCCTTAGGACAACACTTGTTCAAACCGGCGTAATCAATGCACATTCCCATTTCCTTATTAGGCTTGGAACCATTACAGGATTTCCCAACCACTCAGTGTGTACTACCTCCCTAATGAACTTTGCTTCTTGTAACTTGATGATCTCCTTCCCTATTGCCTTCCATTTCGCTTCACCGTAGCGCCTTGTTCCTTGCTTCACTGGCTTGGCTCCTTTGTTGACATTAAGAGAGTGCTCGGCAAGTTTCCTTGGGACATCTGGCATGTCGGCTGACGACCATGTAAAGATGTCCGCATTCTCACGGAGAAACTTGACGAGCGTGCTTTCCTATTTGTCATCTAAGCCGGATCCGATGGTGACTTGCTTGGATCTGTCCCCTGGCACCAGATCCGCCTTCTTTGTTTCTTTGGAGGCCTTGAAAGTCTTCTTGGGCTCGGTTGTCTTCGCGCTTTCCGGCAACTGCGACGCATCCATCTCTTTCTTTATCATGGCTAGTTCCTCTGCGTGGAGGACTGCCTCAGCGAAGGCGGCATTGCCACATTCGCACTCCTTTGCTTTCTTGAAGTTGCCCTTGACGGTGATGGTACCGTTGGGTCCAGGCAGCTTCAGCATGCTGTAGACGTAACACGGCCGAGCCATGAACTTGGCGAACGCAGGCCGGCCAAAGATGGCATGGTAAGCACTCTTGAAGGGGACTACCTCGAATATGAGAAACTCCGAGCGATAGTTTGTCTCAGGTCCAAAAGTAACCTCAAGTTTGATGCTTCCCAGTGACTTGGCTTGCTTTCCCGGAACGATGCCATGGAACTTGTCTTTGCTGTAATCAAGCTGGCTTTCCGACAAGTTCATGCGCTTCAGGATGTCTTCGTACATGATGTTGAGACTGCTGCCGCCATCCATCAACACCTTGGTGAGTCTGAAGTTGTCGACAATTGGGTCGACGACGAGGGCATACTTGCCGGGTGGGGTACGTGATCTGGGTGATCATCTCTATCCCATGTGATTGTCTACTCAGACCAGTCTAAGCACTGAGGAACGTTAGGCACTGTGGCATTGAGCTCACGCAGTTCCGCCTTTTCTTCCTTTGCCGAAGGAGTGCCCAGAAAGCAGACCAATTGGCCATGGACTTTGGGATAGTTTTTCTCCTTGCGTGGCAACTTAGGGTCCTCATCTTCCGACATGGAAACTGCGCCATCATCATCTGATAATCCCCAAGAGCAAGGAATCACTGTAGCACAATTTGATAAGTATTTGAGTGTCGAACCCACGAGGAGCTGAAGGTAAACTATTATTCTCTAAAGCCCTATAACCCTCTTATATGGCCGTTTGTGCAAAGCAATAAGTTTAAATATGAAAGGAACTAACTAATGAAAGCAAGTGATGTGGAATGGGTTTATCTAGTAACAAGTTTCTCAATCAAGTTTCAAACGCAAGTTTCTTAGAGCAAGTTTCTCAAAGTAGTAAGTAGCAAATATCTCAAGTAGCAAATATCTCAAGGGAGCAAATGTTATAGCAATTGTTATTTCATTCGTGTGGTTGTCACAATTAGTGAAGCACATGTTTCAGTCTTAATTGTTTCTTCTAGGAAGGAGCCATAAATAGGTGTAGCCAAGTAAATGAACTAAAACCCCTTATGATGGATCTCATGGACAAGTAAATGAGCACACAAGAATTATTACGACATAAAAGTCCCACCATAGCCTTAAGTTCTAAGGTCCCCATATATATCCCCCAATAAAGTAACTTCATGACTGGGTCTCAGGTTTACATGTCCTCCCAAGTCTCCCTCACTCCATTACATTACCGGTGATCACCTTGCATGCATTCCCCAACATATGTGTGCACTCATATATTGTACATAAAGACAATCATAAAAGATAACAAAACTTATATGCAACCAATCAACGAACTATTTCACTATTGCCATGAACAAATCACTTCTCAAACATAGATGGGAGACACAATAGATCAAGGGAATAGTATATTGCATCATATATCATGTTTGCCAAGAGTTTACAGTGGAGAGATGGAGATGATCTTGCTGTATATGTTGATGATGAACACGTCGGAGGGGGTGGAGCCCTCCGGAGGTGATTTCGGTGGCGTTTCCCCCCCTCCGATCTTCTCCGGCGGCAGCCTTCTAACTCTCTGTTTTGTGGTTTTGTGTTTCTCCGCCGCCTCCCCCCGAAACTCCCCGGGGACTATTTTTATAGCCAGTTTTAGGTCAAGACGAAGCCACGGAGACGAAAACAGATGACATCGGAGCCACGAGGGGGAAAAGAGGGGTCCTCACGTGGCCAGGGAATCTGACCGCGTGTGGCCCTCTAGTTTCCATCTAGTTTGGCTTCTGGTCTTCATTTTCAGACCATTGCATTCGTCTCGAAAATTCTGAACTGTACTCTTTGGCCTTGTCCTTTTTGGAGTCCCGAAGCTCCCGGAAAGTCCAAAACACTAAAAAAGACGTTTTCTGGAAAACAAAGTTAGAACCAAAAGAGGGGGATTGTTTAGAAAATCCCCGAAATCATTATAAAACATGAATTTAACATCATATAAGTTGCAAATATGTAGGAATATCTAGTAATAACATGCAACGTTCATGTATGCATTTTACATGCATCAACATCCCCAAGCTTAACCTATACTCGTACTCGAGTATGAAGGTGATAAAACTAACATGGACTTTGCATTTTAATACTATCAATGGATATCAAAGATGATTACTATTGCTACATAAATTCAAATGATTCATTCTCAAAGGAGTAGCAATATACAAGATAGATTATGAAGTGATATCAAATATTCAATGAAAAGATGTTCAATGATAATTCACAAAGTGTAACATAGAAGAAAGTACTATGGACCAAATGTATGCATAATGAAAAGTAAAAACATCCTATAATGGTCATAGAGTACTCTTGTAAATCTGAATATAAAAGGTGGACACTTTGGAAAGATAGATAAATAAGTAGAGGTAAAACATGAATAAGTTTCATCTAGCTTCCAAATGCTTCTACTTAAGTTAATGTTTGCAATGTGGTATCCATTGGTGTGGAGCTCTCATTACCCCTATCATAGCATCTTGAATGGTTAAAGTTTAAAGTGAAAACAAATATGAGTAATGTGCTTGACAAAGTATGGGTTGAATGCCTCATGCCCCTTGAATAGAAGCACCTCTCCAACTGGCTACTCAACTCGGGTCACAAAGCAAGTTCAAGTTAAAGTCATTGGAAGTAATAATAGCATCATTGAGAGTTGCTCCCGGGTTACCTCTTGTCCCAGGAAGTAATAATAGCATCATTGAGAGTTGCTCCCGGGTTACCTCTTGTCCCAGGACATGGAACAAGCCATGTCAAAATGACAAGACAAACAAACAAAATGGACAATCTCAGCACTCTTTTATTTACTATTGTTATAGCTTTTTATTGTGAAGTGCCTCACTGAAGGTCCACCGTGATATGTAAGTAAATTTCCACCATGAATGATGCATGGCTTGGGTTAGCCGCCCGGTGAGTCTCTCTAGCCATTTATACTTACTCCTCAAACTTACCAAGTTTCCACTTTTATTTCACACAATGTTAGGCATCCATAAACAAAAGTACATGATATCAACTAAATATAATTAAGAGCACTGTTGAAAGCTTGCCATGTGACAGCACATATGAGCTAACTCCCAACCAAGACTCTTGTCAAGCACACAACTTCATAATTTTAATCACAATGGTTCATGTTTATTAAGTGCAATGAAAGTAAAGTGTGCATCAAGTTCGTGAGAGCTTTTTAACCAACTTTTCCCATAACAATCAATAACATAAGCATTTTAATTTGGAAGCAAAGATAATACAATATAACATGATAAACATACTTGGAATAGCATAAAGCTAACAGGTAGATATGGTGGACTCACTGGAAAAACTTTGGTTGAAGGTGTTGGAAAACAAGTTTTTACTTGTTGGAATTTTTTGGGCTAGCAAAAGGGAGAAAGTTGACCGTCTAAATGCATGCATAAGTGTCCATAGAACTAACCAATCCATGTTAAACAAAGTAAAGTGACATTCAGCATCAAAACATGAATAAAAGATAGCTCTTGATAAAACACTTGCAAATTAATACTCATTAAAAAGCACATGAATCATGCAACTATATGTATCTTTTTGAATCAACTCAAACATCCCTTTCCCAATCTTTTTAATAGCATCCAACTTAATTCAACCCAAATTTCCAGTAGCTTTCTCATATATAAATGATAGTGGTGGTCTCAAGACAAACAAAAATCAAAATAAAAAGCAAATAAAAGACGCTCCAAGTTTATGTGATAGGGTGCATTGATCGAAAAACAGAAGTTAGACGTGTGCAAACCGAGAGTGTGTTGGTCCAGTGGGGTTGTCTTCACATCCCCAAGCTTATGGTCTTCACCATCCTTGGATAGCTCTTGGTGCATCTCCTCTAATCCCTGTGAAAAAACTTCAAAACACCGTTTCTCCCATTTCTTTTCTGTGGGGTGACATTAGTAGTGATAGACAAATGAATTGCTTGCTGCATAAAATCCTTAAACAAAAATTCATATGAATGTCCAGAAAGTGTATAATGTTGTATGCCTACTTATAAACTCAATTGGATAAAAAGATTCAAGTTAAAAGTTCAAAGAATGCATCAAACAAAATGGGACAGAATCCGTCCAGAAAAACAGCAGCAGCAAAACGTATTTTTCTACCCTACTTAAATATGTCGAAAAAATCTGAAAAAATTCACGCTCACAGAGGATGAAAAGTTGCAACCACAGTTCAAATTTCAGCTCATTCGGAGTTACAGAATAGGAATTAAAAATCATACCGTGCACAGATTCGTGCTGGAATAAAATCTCCGAATGCAAAAAGCAACTTTTTCAAGCCAAAATAGGTAAAACTTGGCACTTTATTAAGAATTCCAGAAACTAAACTAAAAACTAAGTCTCTTGTTACAGCAAGAGGACACAAAGAAAATCAAAAGTAAAAACAACCGGGTTGCCTCCCGTAAAGCGCTTTCTTTATAGCCATATAGCTAGGCTTACTTACTTGGTATCAAGATGGTTGGAGTGAGGTGGCTTGGCATCCCCAAGCTTAAATTCTTGTACTTATTTGATATATGTAGGGTGAGCCTAGGGGTAACATCCCCAAGCTTGAGTGTTTGTCCCTCGTGATCTTTATTCATCACCCTCAACTCTTCCACTTGAAAGTTCTCTTCACACAAAACTCATCTTAAAACTTGATTAGAGGGGTTAGTGTCTCCATAAATGAAATCCTCATAGGTACAGCAAAGACATATCATGAGTTGATTCTACACATTAGCTAATATTACTATGGTTGTGTATTGCTCTTTGATCAATAGAACCACACAAAACACAAGTAATGAGAGTAATGCAAAATAAAGACAGAATCTGTCAAAAATGGACAGCCCGTAAAGAGTGAATTTTCAGAGGCACTTACGTTGCTCAAATCAGAAAACTTTGAACTAATGAAATGTGTATTAATAACTGAATATTGCTGTCGTAAAATATCAGGTCAAAATTCCTCTTCTGTGATTTTATACATTTTTCGCAGTGAAGCTCAGGCATCTGTTTTCTGGACAGCAAATCACTATTGTTTAATCCTACCTCTCAAAAGAGGTTATTCTTGCCATTAAGATGAAAAATAAGATACAAAGGTGATGTTACGGTAGTAAACAAGCACCTTGACTCAAAAACCCAAAACTTAAGCTGAAGATAAAAATCAAAAAGAAACAAAAAGAACCAAGCAAGAATCAAGAGAAACAATCAAAGAAGAAGGAAAATATTTTTGTTGTTTTTGATTTAGCAAAAAGGCAAAAGGAGAAGCAAATATATACAACATAAACACTCTTTTTATTTGGTTTTAGCTTTGGGAAAAGTTTTAATGATAGAGACTTTGCAACGGTTCCATTGGCATGAACAACACATGTTCAAGGTCGACCCCAACTTCTCCATTACTCATCCTTCTCATTTACTTTCCCAAATTTTATATAAAATGAAAATCTTAAACTAATTGTCACAAAACAGTAGGTAAAGATATTTTACATGTTGTAAAGATATAAAGGTGTGCTCAAACCGAATAGGAAATTAAAGCATAAGGAACACACCACAGAATATTAAACAATTTACTTTTAAGTCTAACTCTCTTCCTATGCATTGGAATTTTATATATGAATAAATAACAACAAATTTGAGGTAACCAATGCATATAATAATCAATAGCTTGCATTTTAAATAACATAGAAACATAAAGGGGATTCTTATCTCTTCCTCTCTCATAATAGTTGCAAGCATTAAAGTTAAACATAACCACATAGTTTTGAATAGAATCACCACATAAAGACTTATCATCTAATGAGCATAATGGATCATCAAACTCAATTAAATCACTTTCATCCTCAATAGTAGGTGGACTGAAAATATCATATACATCATTGTAATCATCATAAATGGGAGACATAGTATCATCAAAATAAATTTTCTCTTCCAAACTTGGGGGACTAAAAATATCATATTCATCAAAACAAACTTCCCCAAGCTTAAGGTTTTCCTTAGCATTAGCAATAAAGGTGTTCAACGAATTAGTACTACCACAAACATGATTGTTATGCAAATAAAATTTAATTTTCTCCTCAAACACTTCATGTCCTAACTCAAGATAGATATTATACAGTTCTATAATTGTTTGGTTGTTTTCCATTTTATAATAATGTTTTAGATTTATATGTTAGTATGCAATGCAAACAAGAATAAAAGCTTAGCACAACGCTCCCCGGCAACGGCGCCAGAAAAGTGCTTGATAATCCCCAAGAGCAAGGAATCACTGTAGCACAATTCGATAAGTATTTGAGTGTCGAACCCACGAGGAGCTGAAGGTAAACTATCTATTCTCTAAAGCCCTATAACCCTCTTATATGGCCGTTTGTGCAAAGCAATAAGTTTAAATATGAAAGGAACTAACTAATGAAAGCAAGTGATGTGGAATGGGTTTATCTAGTAACAAGTTTCTCAATCAAGTTTCAAACGCAAGTTTCTTAGAGCAAGTTTCTCAAAGTAGCAAGTAGCAAATATCTCAAGGGAGCAAATATTCTAGCAATTGTTATTTCATTCGTGTGGTTGTCACAATTAGTGAAGCACATGTTTCAGTCTTAATTGTTTCTTCTAGGAAGGAGCCATAAATAGGTGTAGCCAAGTAAATGAACTAAAACCCCTTATGATGGATCTCATGGCCAAGTAAATGAGCACACAAGAATTATTAAGACATAAAAGTCCCACCATAGCCTTAAGTTCTAAGGTCCCCCATATATATCCCCCAATAAAGTAACTTCATGACTCGGTCTCAGGTTTACATGTCCTCCCAAGTCTCCCTCACTCCATTACATTACCGGTGATCACCTTACATGCATTCCCCAACATATGTGTGCACTCATATATTGTACATAAAGACAATCATAAAAGATAACAAAACTTGTATGCAACCAATCAACGAACTATTTCACTATTGCCATGAACAAATCACTTCTCAAACATAGATGGGGAGACACAATAGATCAAGGGAATAGTATATTGCATCATATATCATGTTTGCCAAGAGTTTACAGTGGAGAGATGGAGATGATCTTGCTGTAGATGTTGATGATGAACACGCCGGAGGGGGGTGGAGCCCTCCGGAGGTGATTCCGGCGGCGTTTCCCCCCTCCGATCTTCTCCGGCGGCAGCCTTCTGACTCTCTGTTTCGTGGTTTTGTGTTTCTCCGCCGCCTCCCCCGAAACTCCCCGGGGGACTATTTTTATAGCCGGTTTTAGGTCAAGACGAAGCCACGGAGACGAAAACGGACGGCATCGGAGCCACGAGGGGGAAAAGAGGGGTCCTCACGCGGCCAGGGAATCTGACCGCGTGGGGCCCTCTAGTTTCCAGCTGGTTGGGCTTCTGGTCTTCATTTTCAGCCCATTGCGTTCGTCTCGAAAATTCTGAACCGTGCTCTTTGGCCTTGCCCTTTTTGGAGTCCCGAAGCTCCCGGAAAGTCCGAAACACTAAAAAAGACGTTTTCTGGAAAACAGAGTTAGAACCAAAAGAGGGGGGATTGTTTAGAAAATCCCCGAAATCATTATAAAACATGAATATAACATCATATAAGTTGCAAATATGTAGGAATATCTAGTAATAACATGCAAAGTTCATGTATGCATTTTACATGCATCATCATCTTCCTTCTTGTCTTCTCAGCTTTCTTGCTCTTCTTCGGCTTCCAGCCGACCTCAGGATCCTTCTTGAAATCTTCCATGAACCGGCATTCCCCTAGCGTGTGATTGACCTTCCCTAAGGAGGCATGGATTGGGCAAGGCAAGGCTTTTGCCTGATCGTAGGTCAGACGTTGCTTGGTGGAGCCGCCTTCTTTGCCTTTTCTTTCCACTTGCGGTTGCCGCCTTTGCCTTCGAAGGCGGCGGCGACCTCGTTTGATTGTCCATTTCTGTCATCCTGGGAGCCTTGCGTTTGTGACTTGCTCACCTGTTTGGTGCCATGTCAGGGGCGCCGTCAACATCGCGCGCGTCATCATCCGCCTGTGCGTGCATGGCTGCTACTTCAAGCATTACTCGGAGATCTTTGACTTGCATGCGCACGAGCTTGTGTATGAGAGTAGAGCCCTTCAGTAGGCCCGTGGTGAAGGCATGGATTGCCTGATTGTCGTCCACGTTCTCGCAGCTGGCCTTCGTTTGGATCCACCTTGCTAGGAAGCTTATTGCTGTTTCATATGGCTTCTGCGTGCAGCGAACCAAGTCTGTGTATGTGTTGGGTCGCTTGTACGTGCCTTGGAAGTGTTGCGTGAACACCTTCTCCATGTCCAGCCAGCTATGAATGCTTTTTTCCGGCAAGTTTTCGATCTAGCTTCGGGCTGTCCCCTCCAGCATGAGGGGAAGGAAGCGTGCGGCGACGAGGCCATTGCCGCCGGCAATTTCGACTGCCAGCGCGTAGTCCGACAACCATGAGTTTGGCTTGTCCGCTCCGTTGTACCTCTGATGAGTTTTTGAAACTGATGTCATATCTCGAGGGATCTGAACATTGCGGATGGCTGGGCCAAAGCACTTAGGGCCGAGGTAGGCGTCCTGCTTTCCTGCCTTGATGTCATTGAGACGATGTCGTGCGTCTTCTGGATTGAGCTGCCTGTTGGATCTACCAGTACTAGGCTCATCCTGCGCTGCTCGGCTATGCCTAGGCTCGTTGTTGTGTCCCCGGCTTCCGCCTTCGTGCCTGGGCACTGGCGATGGGGACGATTCGCGGTCCCTGCTTCTTCTTGGCGGAGGGGCATTGTCGCAGTTGCCGCCACCCATTGGCGGCTGCTTGTTTCCCCGGCTTTTGCCTTCGTCCCGTCTAGGCGGCGGAGAGGCTGCGCGCTTGTTGCCGGTTCGGGATGCTTCGTCACGCTGCCTCCTGGGAGGTGGTGATTTAGGCGGATCCTTCTCCTTGTCTTTTCCCTTCCCATCGCTGCTGGAGCCAGATGGGTCCTCGGGATGTCCACCGGCCGCTCCTTTGCACGCGTTGGATTTGGATTCCAGCTTTCCTCCCCTTGCGTCCGCCATGTCGGCACGAGAATCAGCACGGGTCTGCTGCTCTAAAGCTTTGTGAGCAAGGATCGAGGCGTAGTAGATTTTCTCGTCCTTGTTGTAGTCGTTGTTGTTGAGGATGTCCAAGGCGGCCGCAGTGTTGAGGACAGGGGTGCAGAAGATGACGTCCCCGTTCTTGTCTTTACGCTGCGGCGCTGAAGCCCACTCGAAACCAAGCCTTTGGACAGGGGATTTGAAGTTGTCGGGAGACTGATCCCTGCCCTTCTTGTTTTTCTTGTCCGCCACGCGTCCTGCCGGCTTGGGCAATGGAGTTGTGGTGAAGAGATTGCGCTTGGGGTCCAGCTTGGCGGTGATCTTGGCGTTCTCTTCCTTGGCTTCCTTGATCATATCCTGAACCTCCGCTTGCTTGCTCTTGAGATATTCAGCTTGCTCCAGCAAAGAGTTGCGGAGCTTCTCCAAGTCAGCTGGGTTAGTCTTGTCGTTCACCGGTGTGTGCAAAACTTCCGCCAGATCCGCCAAGTTGCCTGTCTTGCTGGGGTCGCCTTCCTCAAAAACCTTCTTTTTCCTTGGAGCCGGCGGGGGCTCTGGGAACAATGGATCGGTTGCCAGGTTCTCAGTGTTGGCGGCATCTGTTGCTGCCGCCTGAGCTGAAGCTGCACCGGTGACATCCGCCACATAGACTTGCTACATGTTGACGGACGAGCCAGTAACCGCCGTGGAAGGCGGAGGCTCGGGTGTGCTCAAACACCTTTTGATCCACTGCTCAAACATACTTGCAGAATCCTCTTCAGAGTCAGAGTCTACGTTGACTTGAACGGTATCTCTGGATCCGGCTTCCAACATAACCTCGTCCTGCAATGCAGGGAGGATTGATTTAGGATCATTGTCGGCAGGGTGGGAGTTGGATCCCATACCGGTCGTGCCGACAAAGTGTAGATCTGGATCCGTGGACTCCAGAGAGGAGGCGGACTCAGATTCGCCTTGATTGTAAGCTTCTTGATCGCAGGGTGGGTGGGATGGCGAATAAATTCGCGGCAACCCATATGCCTCCGATGTGTAGCCGATGAATACATCGACGCCGCCAAACGGTACAACGCCGCATCCGACAACGTAGTCGTCGGCGGGGATGTAGGACTCGTCGCAGCTGATGTAGTGATTGTTGCCGTAGCGCACGTCGCGGCCGACGGCGATGGTTTCGCCGACGCCGCCAAGTGTTCCCGCCTGGAACGTGACGCCTGACGCCTTATGCCCCACGGTGGGCGCCAACTGTCGTCGTATCAACATCTGAGATAGGAGACGGGGTCCTTCTAGTCGAGGGTGAACGTAGGGCAAGAAGGTGGACGTCGTCAAGGTCGAGATTGTACACAGCAGTTTACCCAGCTTCAGGCTCCACGGCGGTGGCGGAGCCCTACGTGCTGCTATAACTCACTATATGGCAATCGCCATGTTACAGGTTACAATGAGCTATGAGATTGCTGTATCGTAGAATAGTTGCCCTAAAGGCGTGTCCGGCAAGACTACAGAGTCGTAAACCTATCCGGCAAGCTACCGCCTTCCGTCTTGATCCTTTAGGCGACATGGGCTTCAGTCTTGGGCCTCCGTCTTGCTATCCTCCGTCTGCCTTGTTTGCCGGCTATCTGGGCCGCCCGGCCGGCTAAAGCCTTAGCCACCACTTTGGGCCACCCTGGACTAGCCGGATTGATCCATGTCAGTGATACCCCTATTAGGTATATCCCCAACACACGGTTTGCGTGCAGCGATATGTGCACCTAGCAGCTTACATCAAACACCTCATTCAGTGTGGCTGATGATGAAAGTCATCCCACAGGGCGAGGGGCTTGTGAATAAGGAGATTTATAGAACTTGTGAATGGTTGGGCTTCAAGTCTTCAGCAGATTAACTTTTCGGTGTTTTCGGTTACTGAAGAAGAATGGCTATAAAGGATTAGCTATGGGAAGTACCTCTAAGGTGGGGACACTCGTGGCAACCAACACAAAGAATTTTGATGGCCGCATATCAGACGCGTTGGCAAGAAGAAAACCAAAGAAGAATGGCTATAAATGATTAGCTATGGGAAGTACCTCTAAAGTGGGGACACTCATAGCAACCAACACAAAGAATTTTGATGGCCGCATATCAGACGCGTTGGCAAGAAGAAATGATGCCAATCATGCAACCGTTTGGATGCCAAGGTTTAAGATGGGGAAGCTTGGCAGCTAGTAATCGCTGGGAGGGACTTAACGCATTGATTCAAATTGAATCCATTGTGACAGTGCTCAATAATTAGGCCACTGTTCTAGAGCTGCCCGAAGTCGAGACGGCCATCGGTGGACGTGCACCGCCCTCGCTACCTAGGCGAAGCAGGCGGATAGCGGCACAGACCATAGCTCATATCCCGGCAGCCAAGCGAAGTGAGTACCTTGTCATGAAGCGCCTGTGACTCTAGCAGGATGCCGTCTCCATCAAGGAGTACCATGAAATATTCAATGGTGTCCCCGCTCATATGCAGGCGTTGTGTGAGTTATTCCCACCGGTTGGCGACGTAGGCCCGCGCAAGCAGCGCGGTCGCTTGGCAGCTGGGGCATAGGCCTCTTGCCAGCACCGCAAACTTGGGTCGATAACTGTCCAATGTTTGTATCTTACTGTAGCTTACAGTACACCAGAGGGTATGAGCATTCATGTAAATCCTTATTGACCTCTCAGGGCGCCGATAAGGCGTGTTGTACCGAACTTTTTCTCTACCTTAACAAAAAAGATGGGCAAACCTTTTGCGCGATCGAGAAAAATAATTAGGCCACTGATGTTGCTGAAGGATCTGATGGAGAGCAGCAAATAGTCCAACCAATCGGATGGCTAAAAATAATTAATAGTGATGACCTTGCTGCACCAGCACTTATTATATAAGATACACTCATGGAAGCAATTAAGCAATAAGCTAGCGCGTGTTTGTATTCTTCAGCGCAGAGGTACGGTCCTCTACACAAGAATTATTGTTTATCTCATCTTTAGCAGAACGGCAACCCGCGCCAGTCCTTCCGCTGTCTTGCCAATGCAAAGAAACCAACCAAATAGATCTGGAAAAGGAAAGTGAGATCGTGAATCACACAATCGTTGATATACGGGTATTGGCGGAAGAGTTAATACATACTCGGATCATATCACTGGTTGATGGGAACGATCTTCCATCTGGCATGATCGTATTCTGGTGACGAACGATAGGTCCCAACGACCGCTCCTTCCTTGACAGGTCTTCCGCCAAAGACGTTGAACGTTAAGTAGGAGGAGTAGTAGATTTCTTGGAGCGCTCTTATTTCGCTGAAGCCATCAACGAGTTCCTCACCCATCGACCACAGCATCTGGAGCTCTACGCTTACATGGCCGCTGTAGGGAGCCAGCTGCAGGAACTCCTCTGAGTTCGGGTTCACCAGGGCCTGTCCCGTAGTTACATTCACCAGTGCAAATGCCCTTGCGCCCTGGTTATCGGTCAGATTCCCGACGAAACTTGAGTCCTTGATCCAGTGCTATCCATGTGAGACGGTTGCAAATAGAGCACAAAAGTAAAAGTGAGAGATCGTATGGTAACATAGATCGTGGTAAGAATTGGAACAGTACAGCAAAATTGCCCTCTCTCCGTCTCAAAAGAAATTGAATTTTTTGACCAAGATAATAGAAATTAGTATCAATATTTTATTTACGACACTAATTTAGTACTATTAGATTAATTTGCAATAAAATGCAATTTCATAATAGACTTATCTAGTGTCATATGTCGGTACCATTCAGTTGGTCAGAGTTAAGGTAGTTTGACTTTGCACAAAACTAAAAATCAACTTATTTTGAAACAGAGGGAGTAGAACACCTTCACATTGTCTTGAGCCATTCGTAGCTAAAAATAGCAGGAGAGTGCGGATAAGTAAATATACTAATCAACGTACCATCGTTGGATCTGCTAAAAAAATAGTCGTGTGGTAGCCTCACCAGATGAAGAAATAGAAAACACAAGAATGGAAAAGGAATGTGATGGTAAAATAGAGGATTATAGACTAGTGAAATTTTATAGGAATTGGTGTTTGGAATAAGGGCATCTCCAGCCGGCCCCCCCAGCCCCCCCCCCCCCCCCCCCCCCCCCCAGGGCCGATTTTAGCGCCGTTTTGGCCTGGGATCGCCGTTTTTCACCCAGTCGGCCCCCCCAGGAGCCCAAATAGCGCCGGATCGGCGGAAATTAGCGCCGGCGCTCCCAGGCCAAACCCAGCCCACCGGGTTCGGCCTGGGGGGCCGAAATGGCGCCAAACAGAATATGGGCCAGCGCTGTCAGCGAGATAGGCGAAATGGCGCGGAATCACGGGTGGAAAAACGCTTCGTCGTCATCTCCTCGGCTCCCGCGCTGGTCAAAAGCCTGCCGGAGTAATGGCCTCCGATTGACGCGCCGTTCAGCGGCGACCGACGCGTCCAATCGGCTGCCACGCGCCGGAGTAATGACATGCCACCGTATCGCCTCCCCCTGCGACACGGCCAGCGCTATTTATCCCCCCATCTCGCCGTGGCAAAGGCACACCATTCCCCCATTTCTCCGTTTCTCTTCCTCCCCGAGCGACAGCAATGGCCGAGCGATACCCCGGAGACGAAGCTGCGGCGAACGGCTTCGGCCGGCGTTTCCTGCACCCAGAGGAGGCCCGCATGCTGTACGAAGCGGGGTACCCTACGTCGCCGGACATGCGGGTGCCCGGCGAGTGGCGCCTGAGCGCCGGCGGCGTCCCCGTTCCGCCGCCGCCAGAAGGAGCGGATCGCGTCTACGCGATCCAGGAGGTCCTCGCCGACCTCTCCGAAGAGCAGGCGGCAGACCCGCGCTGGGATCCGGCGAACGCCCCCTTCTGGACGGCGTACTTCGTCGAGCGCCACCGCCGCGAGCTGGAGGACACCAACAACAACGGCCCCGTCTCCGGCCGGAAGAACGCCGGGGGGCGGAAGCAGTGGTGGAGCCCTCGAGGACGTACCCTCGCGTACGTTCTCGAGCACATCCACGCCGGGAACCAGCCCCGGCTCACCATGCCGCCGCGCCAGGCGCCGACGCCTCGACGCCGCTTCACCTCCTGGCTACCCAGGAGGATGGGGACGGCGTCTTCGTCGTCTTCCTCTGGCCCGCCCTCCTGCGGGTCCCCGCAGACGCCGGCGTTCGCTCGGGTCAAGCCCGAGCCGGAAGACACGCCGCGCGGCGTCGTCCTCAACTCCGGGCGCCGCGCCCGGTCGCCGCCAAGAAGGCCCAGCGGCGGCATTCGCATCAGCGAGCGCCGCGCGCCATCGCCTCCCCGAGGCCACCTTCGCCTCGTCAGGCCCAAGCAGGAGCCTGGCACGGGCGGCGCCACCTCCAAGAAGAAGAAGGCGTCGGTGGATTGGGCGGCGCCGCCGGAGTACGTCCGGGCGGCCATCAAGGCGGAGGCGCCGGACGACGACGAGGAGTTCCCCGGCGAGCAGAACGCCGTCACCGCCTCCCTGCAGGACGCCGCGCCGCCCGTCGCCGCTGAGGAGCTGCCGGACGAGTTCATCTTCGCCTGGTCGCGCAGCCAGCACGCCCAGGAGGAGATTGCGCGCCAGCAGCGCCTCCTCGACGAGGCAGCGGCCAACTGCCGTCGCCAGGCCGCCGCACGCCGGCCTCCTACTCCACCTCGTCAGGCGAGCGGCGAGGTGATCGTCCTCGACGACAGCGACGACGACGGAGGGTGGTTCGGCACCGGCGCCAACAACGACGAGGCGGGGCCGAGCACCTTCGGCGGCGGCGCGCCGAGCGACGACAACGACGGCAGCGACTACACGGCGTTCTACAGCCAGCTGGGCATGTAGATCGCCGTGTTTTAGTTTAAATTTAAGTTTTATGTTTGTATTATGTAATGAACAATGCGGAATTCGCCTATATAGTATGAATTTCGCCTAAGTTTAACGTGTTCGATGAATTTCGCCCAATTGGTTTTTTTTTTGAATTTATCAGCCCAAGTCTGAGTTTGGGGACGGCTGGGAAAACGCCGAACCCAGGAGCCTGAATTGCGCCGACGCTCCCCCAGGCCGTCCAAAAAGACGCCGTTTTTCGGCCTGGGGGGCCGAACGGCTGGAGATGCCCTAAGCCACAGCCAATTTGATCCACCAAACAGATGTCCCACATGTCAGTGACAGTAAGAATGGATAGTCTTAATCCCCTGTCCAAGCACTTTCCCAAATCCATTTTCCTCCCCCACAAATTTCTTGCATGCCTCAGCGCAGGAGCAATGGAGTAGCCAATCGAAGCTTCCGTTGAGCTTTGACTGTTCCAAGTGATGGGTGGCCGCGAGCGTGGGTTGCTCAGGGGATGGCGCAGGTAGGCATGTGCATGAATGAGTATGGCGCACGAGCTGCTTGAGACTGTGGCGGCGGGATGCGTCCAAGTCTAGACGTCCATGGGCTTCCCATATCAGCGGCCGTGTACAAGGACGACGACGGCTGCGTGCACTAGTCGAATCCTGTGGCATCGCGCCATCGAAGTCCGCAGCGGCTGCCTCGTGCCTCGGGCTTACGCCACGAAACGAAATTTAAACAGAGTGGATTCTTTCATTCCTGTGAAATCAGCATCTGTCTACAGTGTTCCAGAGGAAAGGGATCGGTGATTCCTCTGTTCCGATCTAAACAGCACATTTCTTGCCATTCCGGAGGAACAGCAAAAGGTAAAGTTGTTGAGGTCTCGAGGGGAAAGGCCCACCGGTTTGGAGCTAGCAGAGAGCAGATCAAGAAAATCGATGCGGCGATGAGGTGCGTAGCTAGAGTGGGAGGCGAGCAAATCTGGCACAAGCTTCAGGTGGATGGATAAACAAGCACTTGGAAGATGCGTCCCCCGACAGGCTCTTCTGCATCCGCCGATCGATCGAGTCATGGACAAGATTGGGACTTTGCTTTGTGTCCCATGGGGTCATGGACTCATGGATCAAGTCTTCAGCCCAAGCAAAAATCAAGCAATCGAACATGGGACACATGCGTTCACAAATTCGCACAAATTCTACACCCCATATGAATTGACAGTATCTACCAATCTTTAGCTGCGTTTACCTACTTAGGCAACAGGTATGTATGCTTACCTGGGATCTGTCGCTGGAGTTGGCTGGGACGAGAACCACCTTGTGGCCACGGCAGGCCAGGTTGAAGCTTGTTTTCTCCCTGCAGAATATCCTCATCGGCTGCTGCCGCTCCATGTTGTTACTAAGATATTTTACGAGTGCTTGCCTCAGGACCTAATATGTGCTCTCAATGGTGTGCTAGCTTGACCTAGGGGCTCCGAAATCATCGCTGCCGACGCGGTATTGGTACCCCCATGGGTCCGTGCCCACCCTGCTAATCACCGTCTGTTTGCGCTTAATGACTAATGGGACCATTACCTGATGTGTCGGCTTAGTCTCTTGCGGATGTCACTGTCAGATCTGTCGTAGGCTTCTGTCTGACCAGGTGACCTGTGAAGGCTCATATTCGGAGGCCCTCGATCGCTGTTTCGATGCTACATCACGTTGATGCTCTTGCTTTGAGCTGTACAAACTTCTGGTAGTATTCTCTTAGAGTTTCTCCTTGCTGTTGAAGAGATCTGTAACACCTGGGGGTATTACCTAACGAAGAACAGAGCAAGTAGCTGATCAAGCGTGTCGCTAGTACGGGCCGTGGGCCGTGTGGTGGGTTTGGCGTGGGCTAGGCCCATGACCATGCTATGTGAGTTGTGTGTGTGTGGCCGGTGTTATAACGGCGTGTATCTGAACCGTGTGGGCTATGGAATGAATGAATGAACTGAGTTCGTCTCTCCTCCCTTGCCGTGCACGGCTGCTTCTCTCTCGATCCCCCTTGCTGTTCTTAGTCTAGATCGAACTCACGCTGCGAATCTCTCGCTAGCAACGGGTTATTACAGTGGTATCAGAGCTTCGTCCGATCCACACCAAATTTCCACCAAAAATTTCCCAAAAAAAAAATCCCCAAATCCCCGGCGATCCAGTTTGAGCCAGACGAGGAGAAGCCAGTCATGGCGAGGTTGGATGAGCTCCGAGTCGACCTGCTGCGAAGACTCGCAAAATTTGTTCCGATGGAAGAGAGCAGCGCAGCAGCTACGTCGTCTCTCTCAACCACATCGTCGACCAAGAGGACGGCGGCGCCGCCGCTCGCGCCCATCGCCACAGCCACGTCGAAGCTCGTGTCGGATCCCGTACTAGAGCAGCAGATAACCAAGCCGTCGTCGTCCTTGGTCTTCTCGGCGGGTCAGGTCGTCGGTGATGGTGGTCCACACGCGGACGCCGTCTTCGCCTCCGCCCGGCCCACAAGGTGTTCGACAATGTCCTTGGACGTCAACGGCGGCAACGACTGTGTCGTGGACGCGTTTCCATCCATGGATAACACACGACCTGAGGTCGCGGCACCCACAGAGCTCACCTATGGCTGCGTCAACGCCACCAGCAGCACAGACGCGGTGGTGCCTGCCAATTGTTCGACGGTGGGTCTCGACCCCAATATCGGCGCCGTTGAAGTTGGGGACTCATATCAGCAGTCAGGGATCGTTTCCACGGTCAATCCTGGACTTTTGGGAGCTCCTGATCAGCCTGGATTGCATCTGGCTCGACCACCGCCATGGCCTGTGTGGATGGCATCGGTGCCCTCGACGGCGTCACCAACCTTCAGGTTTTGTAAAGGTGTTCAAACTGAAACAAGAACATTCCAGTTGTTGATACCAGATATGGCCGAGATTGCTGATGAAGATAGTTTCACCAGCATTGATTTGATATGTGCCTTATGTGATAATGGTGGTGAAATCGCGAGCTGTGAAGGCAAGTGCCTGAGGTCGTTTCATGCGACAAAAGATGCTGGTGAAGACTGCAAAACATTAGGCTATACAAGGGCACAGTTCGATGCGATGAAAGTTTTTCTGTGCAAGAATTGTGAACATGAAAGATATCAGTGTTTTGCTGGTCACAGGTTGGGTTCAGCTAAAACAGATCCTCCTGAGGTATTTCCTTGTGCTTCAGCAAATTGTGGTCACTTTTATCATGCTACATGTGTTGCACATTTACTCTTCCCTCAAAATGAAGCAAAAGCAACGGAGTATACAACAAAGATTATCAATGGGTCGAAATTTGCATGTCCAGTTCATAGCTGTCATATTTGCACGTATGCTGAAAACAAGGAGGTTACGGAGCAACAGTTTGCTGTTTGCCGGCGGTGCCCAAAGTCATATCATAGAGGAGGTTTGCCAAGGGAAATTGCCTTTCATGACCAGAAAGTGGAAGAGGCAAAATTTGGGGTCGATGATCACCCTCAGTTTATGTCTGACTTGATTAATTTAAAGCAAAGAGGCTCGGTGAGTGAATATTGCACTGGTTTTCAAGAACTGATGTTCAAATTATGTGGCCACAATCCTTATTATGATGAAACCATGTTTGTGAGGCATTTCCTGAGAGGACTGAAGCAGGAAATTCGTCTAGCAGTTGCATCTCAGTTGCCTGAAACGGTTGATCGAGCCATACTGCTAGCACATGTCCAGGAAGACCTAGGTACACAAAACAAGCCATGGGCTGCTAAAGCCGCATGGATTGGGAGAAATGATGCAGTGAAGCCTGCTGCTCGTGGAGGAAACACTGAACTGTCATCTGAAACTCTGAACCTGTTGGAGTTACAAGATATTGCTGAAGCGCAACAACTCTCTCTCTCTCACTGAATGCACTTGCAGGATCATCTGAAGGTGACACGGTGCAAATACGGGCATTGGTTGGAAACCAGGTGATGTTGTTGTTGGTGGACACCGGAAGCAGTCACAGCTTTGTGAGTTCATCATTTGTTGAGAGACTGAAATGCAGTGTCACTGAAATTCCGGCTGTGACAGTCAGAGTGGCACATGTGTTGGATATCCATGCCTTGTCAGTGGCACAACCGGCATGGGTACAAGAGGTGCTAAATACATATGCGACCGATGAGGAAACTCAACAAAAGCTGCAGACTCTAGCTGTGGTTAGTCCTGATGAGCAAGTACTTCTCAAGCTGCAGCCATACACTCAGTCCTCCTTGGTCAATCGACTCTGTCCCAAGCTGGCATTCAAATTCTTTGGGCCTTTCCGTATATTGGAACACATTGGAGAGGTGGCCTACAAGTTGGATCTTCCCAGTTACAGTGCAATACATCCAGTGTTTCATGTCTCACTGTTGAAGACCTACACACCAGATTTCACACCAATATTTGCAGAACTGCCTCACATTTCAGAGCTCGATATTGCGGAGACTCAGCCTAAGAAGATCCTTGATCAACAACTTGTGAAGAAGGGCAATGCGGCGGTTCCCCAAGTACTGATAAAATGGGTGGGCATACCCGCGACGTCGGCGACCTGGGAGGATTTCTATGTGTGCAGAACCAAGTTTCCTGACGCAATTGCTTGGGGACAAGCAATTTTCTAGCGGCGGGTGATGTAACACCTGGGGGTATTACCTAACGAAGAACAGAGCGAGTAGCTGATCAAGCGTGTCGCTAGTACGGGCCGTGGGCCGTGTGGTGGGTTCGGCGTGGGCTAGGCCCATGACCATGCTATGTGAGTTGTGTGTGTGTGGCCGGTGTTATAACGGCGTGTATCTGAACCGTGTGGGCTATGGAATGAATGAATGAACTGAGTTCGTCTCTCCTCCCTTGCCGTGCACGGCTGCTTCTCTCTCGATCCCCCTTGCTGTTCTTAGTCTAGATCGAACTCACGCTGCGAATCTCTCGCTAGCAACGGGTTATTACAAGATCTGAGGATGTTAAGGACTCGCTTGAGAACCCTTTAAAGTTGGCCATGATTTTATCGCGAAAGTCCTCCCAGGAATACACTGAGCTGGGTCTTAGCACGGAGTACCATGCGAGGGTGTCACCTTCGACTACGATGAAAAAGGGCTTTGCCAGGACCGTATCATTTCCACCGGCGGAGGCTATGGCTGCTTCAAAGCTTACGATGAACTGACATGGGTTTGTTTTGCCATTGAACTTGGGTAAGGTGATGGGTTTACAGGAAGATAGCCACTGGGAACTTTGGAGCCCTTTCAAACAATGGGGATTTGGCATCTATAGATCTTTGGAATGATGATAGAGTAAATGTTGTATCGAAGGTTGCCTGAGCCGCTGTGCTCGGCGAGGGGTTAGGTTGACTTTGAGGTTGAGGCAGATTTTAGTTGTTTGACTGTGGTTGGTTTGACTGTAGACTCCGAATCTCGGCTTGCAGGATTCCTAACTAATGTCGGACCTCCGTTGCCTACTATGACACCTGCATTGCCCTTTGGCTCGTGGCGAAGGCTGTGCTGTGAGCCTGTCTCTTTCTTGCTACGCATTCTGCATATCAGTCTGCAACTGTTGGACCACCTGCTCCGGTGTGAGGTTTGGATTGGGCTAATTAGCTTTAGCTGTGGGTTGGCTGGGCGTTGCCTCCTCCTCTTCATTGACTTGAGTTTGTGGCTTGTGCGCTTGGGCCTTCCCCTGGCTGAGGTTTTTTCTTGGGCCCGGGCGAAGGCTTGCCTTTTATGTGGCATAGTGAGCTTGTACTTGGCCTAGCACGCTGGGCGCCAATGTTGAGGAATCGCTTCCCAGCAGGTTGAGTACCCTGGGGTCTCCGCTTAGGCGAAGGACGGATTCAAGTAGTGAACACAATGCACAATTAGGGTTTCATTCATTCATAGGTCTCACTCCCTTTACATGGGGTTTGTTCCCCCGTTTTATAGACCATTGTACATAGTGAAGTCCTTTTACATCTATACCCTACGATCGGCAAGGCATATTCTAGGGATATACCCGTACATGTACGAGCTTCTGGGGGTATCTTGGGTCTTCTCTCCTCCAACCACCTTGTTTCACGGGCCTTTGCAATGAGCTCGCATGAGGCCCAGTGGTCACGCAGCACGTGCTTCCTCAGGGGCCCTGCCAATGAAAGGCGAAGGCCTAGCCTCCGACAGCCTTCTCCAGTCACCGAGTGGTTTCACTGTCTTCCCCTAGGGACCTTCGCGTCCTCTTCCTGAGACGCTACACTTCACAGGAATCGTCCCAGGCACCACCATCGCTGTAGCACACCACGCCTGTGAGCCTACAATGGGCTCGGGATCCTACAACTACTACGTCTCCGGCTAGTTCGGCTCCTGCCACTACTGCTTCATCTACTCCGACTTCGACGTCATCACAGAGCCGTTTAACAACACTATAGGGCATCTCATTATCTAGATCGAGGAGATACCTTGGGGCAGCAAGCTTCTAGGCAACGGCATAAACAACTAGACAATGATTCAACGCAAGGACATGCTGATCGGAGAGGGGAGAGTGATGTAACACGTCAGATAAGAGGTACCCAGCGCGGGGCCAATGGGCCAGCCGCGGTCTAGGAAGGGGGCGCGCCCAGGGACGGCGGCGGCGCCTCCGTGTCTCCCTTCTCCTGGAAGAAACAGGTGAATGCCAGCCAAAACACATTCATTTCCCTAGCTTTGAAACGGACTGGATCAAAGTGACGCCAATTCAAAGTCCCCGAGGGAAAGGCTCTCCACCATGGCTTGCACCATCAGTCGTATCTTCACCAAGATTTCTCATCCAACCTAAAACCTGGAACTATACAAAAAGATCAAAACAAATCAAATTGACAACATAACGGATTTCACTGGATGGGGATCATACACAACCAACAAATTACTGCAAAAAATTAAGTACCAGAAAATATAAGTACCAATCTCATGGCGTGCGGCTGCTGCTCGTAGTGGAAGCACGTGTTGACCACCGAGAGGAGACAGAGGAGAGATGAAGGTATGGACGATGTGGAGGAGAAGAGACGACCAGGACGATGTGGATCTGAAGGATATAAAACGATTTTCAGATCGAGCCACCCTGCTCCTCAAGGTGACGGGACGTCACTCTGCGGCGGTGCGAGCGTCGGGGTTGCGCTGCTGCCGGCGGCCTAGCCTCCAGCCGCTTTTCCCGGCGACTGCACGGCGCGCAACGGGCTGGTCTGCTCTCTCCTCTCGAGGTGCGAGCACGATGATATCGGTGGCATGCTGGGAGAGGAGAAGGCGTAGGGAGAGGAGTGGGTAGAGGAGAAGCTCGGTGGCGGCGACAAGAGGAGAAGCACGGTGGCGACGCGAGGGGAATGGAGGAGGAGCGACGCGAGGGGATTGGCACGATCCAACGCGCGAGGGGATTGGCGGCGGCTAGGGTTTTCGACCGCGGGGTAGGCTTTTTATACGGCGCGGTGAAAGTCAAGGAACCACCTAGATGCACTCTGCGAGACCGATCCGACGGCCGAAAATCCTTAATCGCTGAGCAGCGCCCTTAGGGTCTCGGCGTTTACCTCTTTAGATGCTTTGGCCAAACTTTCTTAATAATCTGCTTACAAAACCTGTCTTAAAATAACATCAGCTAATTCCTGCGAAACATGATCTACCTGTGATGCCTCGTCTGTCAGGCAACCGGTACTAGGGGCAAAGGTATAAAAACTGTCGACCCTCAAGTGCCACACGAGGTTCAGTAATAACCCGGCTTGGGTCAAACTCGTCGAAAACAGCATGCGAGCGAGGCTAGGAGTTGGAAACTGCTTCAAAAGCTGGGTACGCAGAGAAAAGACGAATGCTCATCTAGCGATCAAGACTTGTTTCTTTTAGAGATGTAGATGTCAAACAAACAACTAGGCTAACCAGCAGCCTCCAGTTGTAACCATGTCCCAGGCGGACATGAAAAGATCATCACTAGACTCGCCACCTGTTAAAAGTAAAGCAAAGACGAGGTCAGTGATTCATAGATCCTGGCACATAAAAGTCCCGTGTGATCGATGAATGAATTTGAGTGGAATAAACATGTTGCCGTGCACATGCTTATGGATACCGTTACTAATCCTTACATTTATTTGCAGAAAATTGGCGCTTTCAACAAACTTAAATTTTCTAGGGTCGATCATATCACCGTATGGCCTGTTACAGAATTCAGTCCCAACCCTTGGTAGGTCCGGACCTATCTGTCCAACAGAAAACTAGGATGGTTGTTTTCAAGCCCGATGACTATTTATGTAAGGTGTTGGTCAATGTATGTGCTACATGTTCTGTTGAATATCTATTTGATCACAATAAATACGTCCATATGTATTTTACAATAACGTGTTTGTGCATCCAGTTTTTGGCATCATTTTTTGTGCTTACTTCGCCATGTACGGACAACCTTTCTTTATTCCTGTTTTTTTTTCAGATTCATGCCACTTATAATCCATGGTATCCGTGTGCAAATACTTTTTATTAGATCTCTACACTACCATTAAGCTGGTTTCCTGTGTGTGTTTTTTTTTAGGTGGACAAGTACACGGATAAAGAACCCAGTGCTTTGGATATGTTCAAGGAGACACACTGCAGCAATAAGACGGGCTTCTATCTACAACTACAAGTGCAGTATGCGACTGTAAGTAAAGCTTTAAAATAGTACCCCACTAACTTGAACTTATACGTTGCTGTATCTGATTAACATGTTTCTTCCCTGCGAAACAGGCCGAAATGGAAAAACCGCTCTCTGAACCTTCAGCTGATGGAGGACAATCTAATGAGGCGCAAGTTGTATACGAGGTCCTGTCGAATGAACCGTTGAAAGAAGAGACAACTGCAGCCAATAATAACATGGAAATTACTAAAAACACTAAATATCATCACAACTGCAGGTCTAAATCAGATAGATTGTGACAAAGGACACCAAGAAGGCAAAAGGAAACCAACTAAGGAGTTAATCTTTTTTGCTTTTTTGCAAAAATATACAGTACTGGACTGGACAGTGGTGATTTGGGAAATATTAGATGCGTCAAACAATCAGAATTATAATTTTGAAGGGCATAAACTCACCTTTACCTACTGCTTTGTCATTCTCACTGAAACTAAATGTATGTTCTTTGTTCTGCTTGCTCTTTAGGACAGATTTAGCCATCGAGACTTTAATATTCACCTGGGAAACACCAACTAAAGTAGTGAAAACATGTGTAAACCAAAAACTCTGATTTAACCTAAGTAAAGTATGAGAGAAGACCTTTGAGCCATTCTCAGTCAATTCTTTCTTGTAAAAAGATTCAAGACACAACATTGCAGCCTCATGAGCCATATATTTAATGCATGCATAGCCCCTCTTTTTAGATGATTGCACATTGCGTGATAGGAAGATGTGTTCAATTTTCCCATAATTCTTGAAGATCTCTGTCAGTTTGGCTTGACCCCAGGAAGATGGTACCCCTTCCACAAAAATTGATTTAACCTAAACGGAACAAAGGTGGCATCAGGTTAGTTAAGATAAGGCAAGCACGCAATTAGCAATGCAAGAAATATCCGATCAAGCCATTCAAGACACAAGAAGAATGCTACTCACATCTTCTTTGTTCCATTTCTTGTTGATATTTCCACGAGAAATGCTATCATTCCCAACAGGAGCTGCAGTTCGACAAAACTTCCCACAGATCTCGTGGTGGGTTTCAATAAACAAGATGATAATCAGTATGGTAAAAGAGATGAGAAAGGCAAATTGCAATATGCATTCATGAGAGTACAAGGTAAGAAAAGGCAATCTCTACTTGGTGATTAGATAGAGCTAAGGTCAAAGTGATTTTTTGTACAAGTAGCACCAACACTTAAAATGTTCCCAGTACCTTCTACTTTTCTGTACTAGTATTTCTATAGTTTATAATGTAAATTGTAGATATGTTCACAGTGATTGACCATATTAAAAGTGCTCAGACAATGATAATGCCAGTGTTACTCTCAAAGTCAACTCTGTAAAGTAAGAATAGAATGGTACTTCACAGCACAGCTGTGACATGACCCACAAACCCTATGCCACCTCAACATGACTCCTGTAAACAGCCTTTTCGATCGCATGAAGTAGCCAGTAAAGAGAAAATGAAGTAATTAGAGATAGCAAGTAAAAGTCTGTGACTTTGTGTTATGAGACGTGTCGATCGGAATAAAAAAGTTTTCGCACCTAAAAGGGGTAATGTAAGGACATGGCACACCGTTCATTAGGCGATGCCGATCAACTTCGTGCAACGCACGACCCCAGAAATATATGCTAGAGGTTCAAAAAAAAGAAGGAAAAGTGCACATTATCATAACCTTGATCTCATGTTAAGTTACATGAGCATAAAAAAACATAATTCATGAATAGACACATTTTCAACTCAGAAGCTAACGAATGTTTCTGGCCATGTTTATTTTTAGCCTACCATTGAAAAACTTATGGTTCTTCAACAAGAAGTTCATTGTTTTTAGCAAAACATGTTTAATAGTCTATGTTTCTACTCGTGATTACCCACAACCGTAGCTTTATCCTCCTCTCCGAAGAATAGATGGACTACCTTGGGTAATCCAAATTCACTTTAAGAGGCTTCTTCATAATTGGTAATCTCAAGCTTTGGTTTCATAACAAGTAGTTCATTACTACATGGACTTGAGACCATAAACACAGTTGGACTTTCATATTAAAAACATAATTCAAATGATTTACCAATTGTATCATCCTGGTAGTGCACTTTTGTAGCCAGTAGTTCCGATAGAAGGTCTTTATTACTGTTGGCTTTGGCCCAAGGTAGGAGAAGACTTACGCACACACACGGACACAAGAGAAGCTTACATAGGCTTTCAGCACACACACAACTCGTGCTATATTCTCTTGCTCTCTCTTGGTGTTTACAAATGATGGAGTGCATGTCCTTATATAGGAGAACCGTCTATCCTAGAGATGGAGTTCAAGTTTGCTTTGAACTCTACTAGCTTAGCTACTAAGCAAATAGGACTTACAAACCGACCTATACAACTAGCTCCAACTAAGATGTGAAGGAGAAGTTTGCTACTTCTACAGAGTACAACTCATGTCTATCCTGGATACAACTAGTTACTAGCTTAAACACTAAGAAACAGTACTCCCTCCGTTCCAAATTAATGGACTTCCATTTGTTACATGTCTAGATACATCCACGTGTGGACAAATGGAAGTCCATTAATTTGGAACGGAGGGAGTAGTAAAAACCAAGTTCTCTTTTACTCTGTGGTAGATATTTCTAGAACTGTGCTTGACATGCACACGATGCAGAGGGTGATGTCATCCTGATGCACAGGATTACTCCAACAATTACAAGAGGACCCATCAGAAGTAGTTGGATCATGGATAATCGGAAAAAAAACTTAAAAACACCCACCCGTTTTAGTTGGGTAAATTTTTTTGGTAATTTTTTGAAGTGTATTTTAAAATTGTGTGTCTAATATGAAAATTTCCGTGAGATAAGAAAAAAATCAACTTCGTGCTTCTCCTCTTATTGTACAACTTGGAGGATAGAACCGTTATGCAGTCCGAAGATGCTTGATTCGGTTCCTCTGGTATTTTAACAAAGATTCAAATAGAGCAGCCATATACTGAAGCATCACAAAACACTTTCTACACGCCAAGTAAACTCTTAAGTCAACAAAAAAAAAACTTTGGAGGTATACTCGTATACATGCACATGCAACTGCTTATTGATAATATATCCAAATATTAAAAAAACTGCAACGGCGTATCGTGTGTTTGTGACAACACAACATGAAACTTGCGCCTAGATAATTCCAAACCAAGTTCATCAGAACACAAGGATGACTTGAAACTGAGGATAGATGGACATGTGTAATAGTCAATGTCAATATGCAAGAAATATCAACATAAGCCAGGAGGAGGCGTAGTGCTACCTCAAATGAGTCGCCGGAGTTGCCTGGGGGCAGCTCCATGACGACCAGCGAGTGCTCTGAGTCACACCCGTCGATAAACAAATAGCATTGTCACATACGACAAACTAATAATACAATATGAACATGGCTGTAAAACACTCCTCACCGATCAAGCTCGACGACATATGGGCTCTTCAGTTCAAGTTCCTTGGAACACATCCTTAGCCCTTCTACAATGCCTGCAAATATGGAGAACTAAAACATGAAGTTTCTTCCGACAGTACGACACCAACTAAATGTGTAAATTATTGGTGCTGCAACTACGGATATTATCTGTAAATTCATTATTATATCTCAAAAATTCATCAGTCATATCGTTTGACAATATTAGAGCCTTCTCATTTCATATTATCTAAACCATATCAGTACTGTCCCACATAGCCATGCTCTAGTATTCAACTTCATACACACATTTCAGCTTAGCTTCTTTCATTATACTTACTTGCAAGAATTCTGGTGAGCTACCAGATTCAGTTTTACCTCACAAAACCAGCATGCTGACCTTATAGAGCATTCTAAAAGGAAAGTTGAGTGCCAGATTCTCCTACATCATCGATGACATGAAACAAAAACCTTATTGATTGACCTGACCAAGCAGAGTAGTTTTTGTCAGATCAATCAAGCTAAAGAGCATCAAGATAGTCACAACACCATACTACTATACTGGGAAACACAACACCAACAACCTTTGCGACACTAACTTGTCAAAATTCTATAAGAAGCACCTCAGCAGGCCACAGTATTACTATTTTTGATCAACCAGCATGAAGAAATTCTTATATACGATATAATATGCATCATAGTACCTCAACCATGTTTTTATTTCTTAGTAAATGGGAGCCAGGGTAAATGCAGCATATTACACAGTGGTGGAGGTAGAAGTCAATAGCGGGAGAAGCGGACATTTAGCATGAGCTATACTACAGCAAAAAATTATAGTTTCTAAGAACATTGAAATGGACAATAGTAAAACTATCAGCTATACCACAATGCTATTGAACTTGGTTTTGCAACAAACCATCTAGAATGCATGCACACTGAGCTAATGTGTCTGATTTTGCACCACACGGTTTTGTTACATCTCTAGATGATCCTTACTCTTGGTGCAGATCTCATCATATTAGCTATAAAATGCACGCACACTGAGCTGCTGCATACATGTGTAACAAGTAAAAATTCATCAGTTCTGGACTACTCGATTGCATCAACCAAGTCTCTGTCATCCAGATCTCAGACAAGATCACACGGAATTGCAAGTAAAAACTCTCCAAATTGCACGTAACAGGATGATGCAATCTAAGACTCGGACCTGACACTCACCCTCATGGCATCCATAAAGAACAATCCTGTGAGGACGAGATATCGAATGCTCCACAGTTCATAGGTCAACATCTGATTATCTCAGCATACCAATGAAACGGCCATGTAGTTGGTACTGATACACTCTAGCTTAGTGTCCAATTGAAATATTCAAATTATATGAAGCTATGTAGAGTGTAGACTATGTAAATAGAGCAATTTCAATGTACCGAAACTCTAACCAGACAACCAATTGGTTACAGCACTTGTACACTTTTCCTGATTAGTGAAACCAACCCAAAGCTATCATTAGTACGTTACGTAGGAGAAGCAGGGTACGTACTGATACACAGGGTTTTTTAGATTCGCATTCGTACCAGAATTAAGAGAGAGTAGCCTCGATCTGGGGAGGTCACGGCACCACACAGCAGGATTTGACAACAGATCTCAATTTTTCTCTCCATACATATGGCGCCGACGGAAGGACGTCGCCGGCCGGACAAGGGCAAGTCCAAGGCGGCTAAGCAGAAGAGGAAAGAGGCCAGCCGGAATACGACCGTGCACGACCTCCCGGACCACGTCTTCGAGCAGATCCGCCTCCACCTCGGCCGTTCCTCCCCGGGCCTCGTCCGCTCCGCGGCAACGTGCTCGCGATGGTGTCGCGTTATCGATCCAATGGATCGATCGCACGGGATTCCGCCCTGCCGCCTGCGTCCCGCACCGGTCGGCCGCCCAGCGACGAGCTGCTGCGCGTGGAGCTTGCCGAGGCGGTGGGCTGGACCTTGAGCTCGAACGACACGCCTGGAAGCTACTCGCCGGAAATTGGGGGCTGGTCTGGTGGCGGCCGGGAAAGACACGGTTCTAAATATATTTTTAGCGGTGGTAATCTTGTAATTAGAATGAAATTGAAAAAGTTTGGAGCGATCTAGATCGTTGATTGAATTGAATGGTTTAGATTTAATGTATCAACGTAGCACAACACATGTTTGCTCTTTTATCTCTACTAGTAAATTTGCACGTGCAACGCACGTATGGATCGACTCGAAGTATTAGAAAATCTTCAATTTATAGATATGTGGTTTCACTAATATGCCAACCGTTTGGAATATAATCAGAACTTATCAGTGGCGAGAATTTGTATAAATCGATTATCATAGTACAAATGCACATACAATGCAGATCTATAGGTTCAAAAAAATGCAGGTCTATAGAATCCGTCAAAACACTTGGTGTGGATCAATATAAAATTAATGAGTCAATTCAGAACCTTTGATAACAATAATAGGGAATCGTTTAAAAAATATTTCAAATGAGTTCATTAAGCCTTGAGAAACAGAGCTACCAATAAAGGTTGTAGATCGACCTTAAACCATCTTGTCAGACTGAAAATGTACACATTATTCCGATTACGAATGATACTTTGTACATTTGTTTCTCACTGGCTTTTCTTTTAAATGAGGTCTGCAAGATAGATCTTGAACAACATTAAAAATATATATGAATAAGCTGCAATCCATGTCTGGACCAAACAATTAATTTGTCAAACAGTTGCCATGAAAAAAATATCGTGCTAGCACAAACTTCCTATTTTGATGAACCAAAATTTCACCAAACAATTCTATCAATTGTGTCCGTGCGTTGCATCAGAAGATACAAAATGTGTAATGTGTATTTCCCAAGTCATAGTTGCACAACGCGCACGGGCCGCACGAAGGTTACAAAACAACCACTCTGCAATTTACATATCACTTAATATAAGTTATATCAATTTTGCAATATTATGTTCTTTTTATGCCATAGAACTAATAACATAAAAATTTTGTCACCAGTGGCAAACAAAACATATTTTGATGAGAGAAATCCAGAAAAATACCGACCTTGGCACTCCATGTACTGTAGCATAAATGCAAAGTATCTATAAAATGTTTTTTAACTACATTGTATTGCAGATCTGTCAGCCACGTCTAATCATTCATCAAAATAAAATCATGGTGAAATTTCCTCAATCTACAAAATCAAAGTATGAACGAAATTACCAATATTTTAAAACATAACTGAAAGTAGAAATTAATATGATCATGATGTACTTACAAAAATAGTATCCCCTTGGGTAATGCTTTCCATCCAATAGGAGGAACAGTACACGATCTGAAAGACTATTTCCTTGGATCGAGTATGCAGTTCTGGTTGAGCTCTGCAAACTCAGGGACATTAGATGCTTTCATGAGACCACGTCTGAAATTCAAATTCGTCCGGGCATCCAGGACAAGATGCAAATGCTCTTGATGATATCATTCACGGCTTCTCTTCTCTCCTACTGTTCTCTACAAGAGAGGATGCAAGCGGACACTTGCCATGCCGCCGGCGCGTGCAGACATCGCTGCGGCCTACCAGTGCGCTGTTCAAACGCTGAAGCTGCTGCATATAGCCATCGAACTTCGCCCAAAATTAACCAGCTGATAGGAGCTGTTGCTCATGTATTTGTTGGAAGGGACTATGCAGCCAGAGGTTGCCCCGGCGCGACACCACCTTGGGCATCATCACCTGCATGTAGAGGGGAAGAGAGAGAGCGCATGAAGCAGACATTGAGCATGAAGGTTGTCGTCATCCTCATTGTTGTTGTCGCGGAATATGCCCTCAGCCCACTGATTCACGTAGCGCTCGCCGAAACTACACCTGCGAGAAAGGAAGGAGGAGCACTTACGATATCATGTCGGCGCAAAATTTGCATGCGTCGAAAAAATGGATCGATGAATATGAATTAGAATTTTTAGTATACATGAAGTAAGTAAAATAAGGTCACCATAGATAACCATTTTCTAATCCTACTGTCATGTACAGAAAAAACATTACATCCTGTTTGTCCTTTTTGCTGTAGGACCAAGAAAAAGGGCTTCTACTCTTATTATGTTGACATGAAATTTCATGTTTCAACAAAAAAAAATCACTGTGAGGACCTGCTATGTATCCTCTTAAGTTTCGTATTTTTAGGAAATTGTCAGCATACATTTTAAAGGAGATAATGAATCTGACAAACAACCAGTCTAATCTATGATTTTGTAGTTTGTCCATCTGTACAAACACCTTTAGATACCCTGCACTTCATTGAAGAGGTAAAATACTATAAGATGGGATTCGGTGGTTAAAAAAATAATATAAGACGGGAACCACAGATCTCTATCAAATAAAATTCCACAAAGAAAATTTGAACTCCACTCAAATATCACTGGAATGTCCTTACACTTGATTACCAGGAGAGATGATGAGGTCCACACGCTGCCGGCCGCCATGGAATACAGTCGGTGTGCGTGCTTGTCAACCTTCACCCGACCAACTGCAGAGCATTGAACTATGGATACACTGAACATCTCATTCACAAGTCAGGTACCACTTAATGATTTTCTGCATGAAGGTAGTGCTAATGATGCAGTTGGAAGTGATCAAACCTGTAAGCTTCGGTAAAGAAGAAACTGAAGCTAGAAAAACAGAGATGAGATATCATAGGAACACCTTCGATATGTCCTATTTCTGCAGTTCAATTTTGCTTAGAACCTGTAGCCCCATATCTTGGATATCCCTTGTACAACGAACTATTGGTTGGATCCACGTGCAACAGCAATGTTAATCTGGCTTTCTGCTGAAGCCAGTATAGTTTCAGTGTGACGATGACATCATATATAAATGGGGTCAGGCACCACCTTGAGATTATCCATGGTCCATGGAGAGTGCAGGTTGTATTACCCATTGATGCCGCATCCAGTCTGCACCTTGCACTACGTATGATGACGGAGGGCGATGCAGCACATGCATGGGGCGGTGTTGGGCAGGATGCCGACCGGAAGTGGGTAGGTGCAGCACGAGCGGGCGACGACGGATGCAGTGCTAGCACCGGGCGCCCGCGTGTGCGGTAGAAGCGAGCGGCGGCGGCCGGTGGGTGCGGCAGAAGCGGGTTGTGATAGACAAAAATAACGATTCGTAGATGAGTGGCAATTTAGTAGTATTATGTGATTTGGTGGGAGGTTAAAACGGGAAAAATCGGGCATTGTTGAGTTGTCAAACATTGGGACGATCTGGACTGTTTGATCGGATATTGAACGGTCCAGATTTAAAGTATCCCAACAAGTTTGCTCTTTTAATAGTAGTATAGACTAGCAGACATGCCCGTGCATGCACGGAAGAGAGAAAATTCGTCATTCAGGCGCACAAACCTATTCCACAAAAGAAATAACACGACATGTTCACGAAATAAAACCTTGTATAAATTTTCTACGAAAATGTGTACCTTCAATTCATCAAACTAACTTTTGCACTGTCAATGTAAGAACATGTGTTAATTTGGAGATCATCTCTAACTATTGTCTTTATATCTTTTTCTATTAAGAATAATTTTTGTCATTGCACGTTATGAATGACTAAAAAATATAAAAAATATTGTTCCCTTTAAAAAAAACTAAACTAACAATTGTCAAGGAACTACAAGCATAATACCATCATGCTAAACCAACGTCCCGGAGATGTAAACATAGTTGATGAAATTATGCTCAACCATCCCCTTTCTCCTCGAAACAGTGTAACAATAAGTCAACAATCCAGTACACAATGAACCATTTTATATAATCATAAGTTTTTGTTATTATGCAAGACGACAATGTTATATGATCGCATAAAAAGGTAAAATCATACGGAAAAAGAGAACATGGCAATGTTATATTGCACCAGTGACCTGGTTGAAGTCATCTCTTGCCACACATTGGCAACTTATATGACAAAAAATGCAGTCATCTACTTCTACTCTTGCAGTACAAAAGTTAAATAGCGCAAAGGAAAACCTGCTCGATGCCGTGCATGGTAAATTATTACTCTGGAATACAAAAGATGGCTTAATTATATTGCAGTAATATGAAAATCGACGGACTAAGGATATATAATGAAAAATTTCCTCTAAAGTGATCCCTTCTTTTACAGCAAGATGAAACTGTACAACTTGAGAAACATGAGAAATATTTCCTAGCACAACTACACCAGAAGAAAACACAAATGACATAAAGAATACACATGCAAAGTGGTGAGATTACATATATGCAACAATTATGTTTCTAGCTGGTCATCTACTTTTGAACAATTAATCTTGTGAACCTAATCATGTAAACTGCACTGATAGGTTTACTGAAATCAAGATAGCAGCGTCTCCTCTCACGTCCTGCAGCTCTCGCACTTGTTCTGAGCACAAGCGCCGCCGTACCTGCTCGCCATGGGCGTGCGTCGTGTCTGCTCCACGGTGACCACACGGCCGCCCCTGCTCGCCATGGGCGTGCGTCATGTCTGCTCCACGGTGACCACACGGCCGCCATCGTGCCGGCTCTGCCGTGGGCGGTGCCTGCTCCATCATGGGCCCGCGTCCGTCATCGCCGTTCCCGCTTCGATAAGCGCACGTGATCGCCTCACAGCGTCTGCTCTGTCATGGACCCGCGGCTGTCGGCGTTCCTGCTCCGCCGTGTGCGCAGCCGCCGCGCCGGCACCTCTGTACCTCGCCATATACCGCCGCACGCGTTGGCGCTGCCTCCTGCACCTCCCACATCTGCTCCCCACGCTTGACGACGACGTTGCGCCTTGGCCATGCGCACAATCACCGAGCCTGCTGTGGCATGCGTGTGGCCGCTACGCCTACTTCACGATGTGTGTCGCCGCCGTCGCTACGGCGAAGGTCATGAAGGCGACGAAAAGCCGACGCCATGGCGAGGCTAGCTCGTAACTGACCGATTCCTTCAGCCCGAATATATATGTACAATCTAAGCTAGCTAGGTTAATGGATCGCTAGTAGCAACACGACGCACACACAATGATCAGGTTGATGTCGCGATGTGTTATTCTTATTTACAGCGTATGTACATGGCTATTTAATATTTATACCCGGCAAGCGACGCACGGCAAGAATCAATCGATGGTGAACTCTATTCCTGCTCGGACACGATTTCTACATGCACACGCACACGACGCCTTGTCCGATCGTGTTTATTTCTTTTAGCTATGGCAATCTCTGTAATATTTACGAAAACGAAGAGGTACGATGGCATTAGTAGTATTATGTGATTTGGTGGGAGGGTAAAACGGGCAAAAGTGGATTTGTGTTGAGTTGTCAAACATTGGAGCGATCTGGACCGTTGGCCAAATATTAAAGGGCTCAGATTCAATGTATCAACACAAGTTTGCTCTTTTAATAGTATTATAGACTAGTAGCCTTGCACGTGCACGCACGTCTCATCTAAAATTTGTGAATACATCCTTCTTATTTATATTCTGAAGTAGTAGTAATACTAATTTTGTATGATGAATTATCATTGAATTTACAAAAATTAGTTAGGTGAGCAACATCTGGCAAAGTTGCCCGTGTGTTGCAACTGTTTAAAATAGTTGAATACTTGCTCACAAACCTAAAATATTATATATTTCCAGCACTCAAACATCTTATATTTCACTTTTTTTTACTATTTGAAATATTTTAGGTTTTATTTCATATCTAGTTCCTTTATTGGACTATACATCAATCCTCTCGAAACAAAAATAGAAACTCAGCACTATTTATAATCTTCTTTGTGTGCATCATGGTTATCTTGAAATACGAAATAGCATGCATATCATTTAGAAATAAATGAGTATACATATTTCAGAACATAAATAACTATTTTGTATCATGGTTATCAGTTGTGAACAAATATGAATAATTCAGCGCAGCAACAGAGTGCTGTGGAATCAAGCTGTCTGAAAATCAGTGTGCTAGCTGAAGCTTTTCTCTGTATTTTTTATTGCTAGACCTCTATATTCAACGAAAGTCAGGTCGTTTTTTGTTCATGAGCGCTCGTCCCTACTCCGTGCCATTGCTGCTTGTGCCTGCTAGGTCTGCTCAGCTCATCCCTGCTCCGATGGCGATACTGGCCTAACAATTTAATGTAGAGACCAAAATTCTGAATCGTTTTCCCTTAGCTTGTGCAACTCTTACTAGCAAAATGCCCGTGCGTTGCAACGAGAACAAAGTAGTTCTCCTTATTTTTTCTATAATTGTATTCCAACTTCGTCCATGTCAAGATGTCTCAAGTTCACCTTAATATATATTTTAAATGGTATTTGCTACAAATGCCTTATTTAGCTATGTAATTTCTTATTGTTGCATGTCATATAATTTGAACCTCTTGATTTTTTGTCCGCTATGAAATGTACAAACGTCACCCACATATATACATACATAAAATTTTGAACAACAATATGTCATAGTGTGGGACTTTGGCACTCCTGGGCTTTTTCTCATTTAAACCAGACCTCGCTGGAGAATGAAGTAATGAACAACAATTTATCAGATGATGCACGGTTTCTAGCCATAGATCTTCCTCTAAAAATGAAGTGTGGAGATAACCATTTATTCTTGGTGATTTGAAGAACTAAATACTTCATCAGCTCACGCAAGTCAATCTAACCTTTTGTTTCCTGGCTGCTAATGTATCTTACACCCACTCCTTTGTTAAGTAAAATCTCACTTTATCATCTCTCAAGCTCAGGACTCTCCTTTTCTGGATTAATCTCTTTACCCTTTAATACGAAATCTAGAAGGCCAGAAATGACAAAGATTTAGGCGGGGAAAACAGTGCTATATATCAACTCTATTATCCATCTAATTGTACTGGTTATGTGCTCTGAATGCAAACGTGGAGCAGGCTGACCCTGTAAAGACCAAAGGCTGTGCTGACCTTTTTTTACGTCTTGGTTAGGAATTTCATCGAGCATCTGAACGGTGTATACACCACCGACAGTACATAGTTTAGACATTCAAAGAAAGGGAGATTCAATACGATCGACCATGCATGAACATAGAACTACATAAGGATGTATCAAAGAAAGGGAGTTGCTTACATCTCTGGTCAGGTGGCATCGAAGAAGCATGGTGAAAGTCGTTCTACCATGAGGCTCAACCTCACATTTTGTATAGCAGCAGGCATCATCGACATGGGGAGACGGACCTATCGTTCAGGCCGGGTACTGTCGGGCAGCGATGCATGCAGTCAGACGTCAGCGGACAGGAGAGTCGACACACATCTTGTTCCAATCGGGCCGACGCGCTCGACGAAGCTCCCGCGTGATGCGCTCCACCGCCTGCATCTCAGCTAGGAGGCCCGTTGAATGCGACGAGGAAGAAAGACCGGAGCACCACCCCTTCTTCTCCCTCCGCCGCCACTCCTCCACAATCTGCTGCTGGAGCGCCGCCATCTGCGCCGCCCACAGCAACTCGGGGCGTAGTCCTGCGCCGCCACCGGATGATTTGGGAACGACGCGCGCGTGCTGTGGACGCTTCAACATCCGCGTCGTCGACAGGGGCGGGCAGCCACCGGACAATTTGGGGCATTTGTTTTTTCGTTTCCATGGGTGGAGCGAGCAGGCAATGTTTGACGGGCATAAATAGTAATATTTACCAGCTCGCGAGGGTAAAATGAGAACTTTTAAAAACGTACCAACCATCACCTCTAGCTATATTATATAGTAGAGATCATTCAACACTGTAGAGAAGAGAAAATAACATGGTACATCATAGATGCTGCATCAATGTTCTTGCCCATCAAATTGTATGTTTGGTACCAGACTAACTGCAGACCGAGCTGCAGTTGTCTCCAACCATGAACGCGATGCCGTAACCAATAGTCCTCTGTATAACTCATCACTGCTGATCAATACAATGGCATAGAATTTAATCAAAGCTAGTAGCAAGCAACACCGGACGCACTTCCTCTTAATTTCTCTGAAACAATTTCCCTCTCACTCATCTTTCATTCTCTCAATCCCATGCACACACCAACCCGCAACACCAAGCAGTACTCAAACTCTGACCCTTTCTCTTGGGGAAAGAACCTGCAGCCGCACCAAGCCATGTGCAGGAAGTAACGACCGTGTCCTCGTCTCCCTGGGCCATCTCCCTCCACAGCCCAGCACCGGCCAGATCTGCACCGCCTTGCATTGGCTCCTCCACGAAGGCAATGCCTTGCTTTCTCCCCTGCTCTCTCCATCCATTGCTCCTGCTTCACTCTATTCCTGCATAGACCAGCAACGGCCAGGTCTTGACAATCCCGACTCCTCAAAGGTGACGACGCCGACTCGATTGGTGCCATCGGCAAGCATGTACAGTTGATTTAACAGCCCATCCATCGGGGTGATAGGATCTCGCACTCGCAGGCGACCGGGTGCGTGGAGGCGTAGGCGACAGGCTCACTCGACGCGGAAGAAGCAACAGCTCGTACCGGGAGGAGGGGGCAGGAGGCGGTCAACGGGGATAGTGCGCGCTGGGCAGGATTGATATGCGTGGGGGCGGGGAGTTGGGACTTGGGAGCACAGGCCGGCGGCGTGCGAAGGTCGGCGTCGCGGGAGCAGACGTCGAGCTGGCGAAACGCAAAAAGCACGTACCGTTTTAGGATTTCATCTGGACCGTTGATCTAATTGAACGGATTAGATTTAATGTATATGGTACGTTTTTTTAGTTTCCGATTTTGCCCTTACGTTTAGGAGATATTACAGCACTGCCACCGCCAAGTGATTTACCGGTTCACGATAAGAAAAATACGTACGTCGTGGTACTTTTGCACTTTAGCCCTTCTGGATGTGAGAAATCAACCCGCAATCCACAACCCTATCCAATCATCACCCCTTTCCGCCAGTCCCAGCCCGTGGAGGAGCTCCCCTGCTCGTGGCTCACTCGCCTCGGTGCCTGGGCTCGCTCCCCGAGCCTCTGATGAGCACACGGGTTAGCGCTGCCATGGCGGCCGGCCGGCCGGCGCAGATCCTGGCGCCTCCGTCGTCTGTGGGTGCTTCGCGTCGAACACCGTGCGCGCCGCGGCGGCATCGCCGCGACTTTCCCCATGGCTACCGACGGCGAAGCTTGATCTAAGGCCTACCTGGCCCGCCCCCGCCGACCACGTCACTTCTCCGGCCTGCGGCTGCTCCCCTGAACCCAGCGAGGACCCCAATCCTTCTATCCCCTCCCTATGTTTCTTCATCTTCTGAATCTTGAGCTGGGGCCGTCCATGGACAATGCGGAAGCGGGAGAACATGAATGACTTGGACCTGCGATTCGGCCAAACCTCCCCCGTCCCCGTCGACCATGTCACTTCTCTGGCCTGCGGCTGCTCACCTGAACCCAGCTAGGACCCAATCCATCTACCCCGTCCCTTTGTTTCTTCATCTTCTGAGTCTGGAGCAGGGGCTGTCCATGGACGACACAGAAGCGGAAGAACACGAACGACCTGGACCTGCGATTCATCCAAACCAGCAGTGTATGGTTGATGATGATTTTGCCACCAGCCAGCACTGCCGATAGGCTGCAGAGCGGAGCGTCCCTTGCGGCGCCGCTAAGCCACATAAAGCCGCAAAAAATAATTAGCGGCTTCCACAACGACTGCCTTTGCGGCCGAAGCGGCAGCTTCGTTTTCTCCAGCGGATGAGCCACTTACATCATGATTCCTGAGATAGAAGCCTGTGTCCAGCGAACCCTTCAAATGCAAGATGGTTTCACTTCCCTGAAAGTTTTTCATCAGGTTCTAACTCATGGCTGCCAATACCACTACCGTCAGTTTCATATTTAATTTCATCTGAATATTACAGAGCAAATTACTGTTTGTTCTGCAAGTTTAAAAAAAAGAATGATGTACAGTTGTGAGTAAAAGCTTATGTTATTAGACGTTCTGCTGCAAACTTAACAAAGAACTGTGCTGAACTACAGGTTCGGAAACACATACATTACAAAATAAACAAACATCAGCAGTACACAGACCGACCGACTGACCAGAGTACACCTGCACAATGCCGGGGACGACGGTCTGGAGGACGAACTGTTGTATCCCAGATCATTTCTCTATCTTATTTACTAGTTTTTATCGTTGTTGCCGTGTTCTAGATGTGCGATGCAATACTCGTGACAACTAAGATTAGATGCATTTTAATTTTGGTATTCATACGGTTGAGAACAGGGCTGTCAGTACTGGTGCAAAAAGTTCAGAAGAACATAAGCTACCTTTCAACAGTACAAAATTAAGAGGAGACACCAAGCAATCATCACGGCGTGGCTTTGGTAAAACAGCGTCAGTACAAGAGACTTCATTGCGTTGAGTCTGACAAAACAAATCAAGGAGAAGACCGTGTAGCTTACTTCCATGGCTGCATCCTTTTTGAGAGCCTCGATGATGGATTATTGTGTTCTGTTGATGTTTTGTAGTATTGTGTTTGAGAGAAAGAGAGTGTGTGTAGTATTGTGTTTGATGGATTAAATGTAAGTACCATATTATTTAGAGTGATATTTGGAGAGTCGAAGAGAATAAGAGAGTGGAAGCTTTTTAGAACCTCGAAGGACAATGACGGTCACAGTAAAGACCAACTTACTAAATCCTCGCAACACCAGCCACCTGGTCGTTCGCCCGTAGCAACGCACGGGCACGTTTGCTAGTAGACTATATAATATCGTTAAAGGTGGTGATGATGGTAGGTCATAGTTGGGCCTCTTTTTCTTCCTGGGCCGAGCCGGAACAATCTTTAACAATTGTGTTCCGAGTCTACCAGTCCGAATCATATTAAGTCAAGCCCGCCCCAATACAAGTCGAGTCCTACCTGAAGTGCGTGTAGTATATCGGTATATGATTCGAACCAATCTCTTGATCGTGTACGCAAGCACGATAAGGAAAAAACCAAACATAAACATCTAGCGGAACTGACTCGATGAGGGATTAGGGCCACCGTCTCCCTTGCGAAGCTGCTATGCCATGGGTCTCCGCCGCCGCCACGACGGCCGCGGCCTCCCGAACCGCCGTTGCCGCCCGTTGAACCCCTCTACATCAGCGACCAATCAAGGTCGGGGACGCGGCGCTATCCATCTTCCCCCTGTAGTGCATGTAGGGCAGCCGGTGCCCGCGTCCGCGTATCCCGGCCAAGGGTGCCGTATTCATGTCTAACATGAGGCCGACGAGAAAGAGGAGCCCAGCGGCACGTCGTGTCTGAGATCCATGCTTCGAGAGACATCCAACGACCCAGGCATCATCCTCCCCTGACGTCGTAATCCAAGCCCGCAGCCACTGCCTGCTCAGTCTGCGCTAGCCTACAGCAGAAGCAAGATTATCCTCCCACTCTGCATCTTTTTTCTTCAGATCTTGCCGCACCATGGCGAGTACATCCCTCTCGCCGACGTTGGTATTCATTAAAGAGAGAAGTAAAAACAGTATACAAAAGAAAAGGAAATCAGCCTGAATGGGACGTATCCCCTAAAGTATGCTGCACTGGATATCTGGATGCTTGACAAACTCTGATGAACAATGCTCTTGAGGGCTGCACTTGATGCTTCACAAGCTGTAGTTAATATTTATTCTGGCTTCAGACACTTCCAGTAAAATTCTGTAGCAATCGACACCACCAGACGCACCAAAAGACTTCAGATATGATATACCGAGAACATGAATAGTATTAACAAAATAGTTACTACAGAATTGTATATTGTTAGTACTTTCTGAAAAGTGCGCTGGAAATGCTCCAAGATTATTATTTTGTTATTGTCCTTTACATGTTTGCCCATCGGCCACATGTTTGCATAAACATTTATTTCGAGTCGGATGCACCACTAACAGGGGTGGTGAGTGTGGATTAGGGAGGTGGAGAGAAGAAGAAGAAAAGTAACAACGGTTAAAAAAATCTTGACATTACCATGATGATTCTAAAGTTGTACTTGATTGATGGTGAACAATAAATATGTATGATCCCGTTGCAACGCACGGGTATTTAGCTAGTTAATAGTAGTATATAGACTAGCACAATGCCCGTGCTTCGCTACGGAACAAACTCTAGCTGCGATGAATCAGGATTGGTCGGGTAAAGAAAATGGCAACGCCCATGCTTTGTCACAGAGCAGACGCTAGTTGCATTGAATCAAGGTTGGCCGGGTCGAGGAACTGGGTTGTGGAGCACCATCCATGTCCGACCAGATCACAAACATGACATAGAAAACATTCAATATGCCCATACATTGCTATGTTTGGTTTTTATTGAATAGCAATGCAAATAACCCTACCCGAAAACCTAATAATCCCCACGTATCACCTGACTAAACAATCAAGAAATATCAACTTAACAAATGTAGTATTTTTCCATAACATAGAACTCATTTCATAATGAACAGATTGACAAACCATCCTAGGCGCGAGGCACCACAATTTCAATAACCTCAAGCTAAGTTCAGGAGGCTTAATCTTCTTATGAGACATGACCCGAAGTATACATTTCTTGATATTTGTCAACATGCAATTGAACAACGTACCAAAAGTCTACCAAAAGTTTGTAAACTTCCAAATGACAATACTCTAGTTATCTGAGCATAGTAAGAAAACGGTGGAAGAAACAATGCAAAAAAAACATATATAGGAATATGTGCATTTGTATAGAGAAACCATAGATTTTTACATTGATTTCCCAGGAAAAAAATGTAATGGGTACAAATACACAAATTCAAAGAGCAAGAGACCAACGGAGAGGTGAATCAAGTCTATACCTACAGAAGTCGAGACTCAAATCGCATCTAAAATAGAATATGCAGTTTCAGTGAGATCAATAATGCATATAAATATTAAATTCCTGATTTAGCTTGGTCACACAAATCAACGTCTTTCACGGTTGCTAGATTTGACTTGGTTCCTCATCTTCATCCACATTAAGAAGGTACAGCTCCGCATGGGATATCCATCATCGATCACACAAACACGATCATCTAGTTAAAATCACTTGTTACAGCACACAACAGTGGCAAGGTCTGAATGACTACATCAACTTCATACAACCAGAACCAGAGAGGCAATTTGAGTGGCTGGTTGCCGGAGACATCAGGAACGGATTTGGGACGGCGGATCCGCACGCGGGCAGGCCGGGAGGGCTGGGACAGTTGATCCAGAGCTTGATGTGGAGGACAGGAGCATGGCCAGATCCGGAGCAGGACGGCGACGGCCTTGATGCGGACGGTCGGCGAGGGGATGGGGAACAGTGAGTGGCTCCTTGACGAAGAAGGTCGACCTGCTGCCAGAGATGAGGAGGAGCTGGGCGCGAACTCCTCATCCTCGGCCGGAGCACCATGCCCGTGTGCAGGGGAGAGGGGAACTGCCGCCAGACCGCGCAGGTACAGGTGGACTGCGGCTTGTCTCTGTATTCGTGGGATGCAGCGAAGAGCGTGTCACCGCCGACGTGGAATGCAGGGGAAGCCGCGATCGGGGATGGAGGATGGGGAAGCTGGCGGCGGGGCAGGCGGATCCGGTGGTGCGGGCGGCTGCGCTTTGACGCGTTACAGGGCGGGAGGTTCACGATGCTGAGCGACCTGTGTTCGCTCGGCTATTCGGGATAGATAGATAGGACTGTGGGTTGATTTCAGAATTATGTAGGGACTAAAATGCAAAACGACCACGACGTACTAGACGACCGCCACCGTTAGTCGTATTATATAGTAGAGATAAGGAGGCAGCCGAGCATTTTTTAGAGAAGTCGAAAAAACAAGATTTGAAGTTTACATGGATGGCAACAGAGCATCAATGGAATTCCACTGTACTCCCTCCGTTTTTAAATATAAGATGTTTTAGCACTTGTCCACATTTACATATATCTAGACGTATGTAGACATATTTAAGTGTGTATGTGCACTCATATTATTATGCATGTAGACAACATGTTGGATAGCTAAAACTTCTTATATTTATGCATGGAGGGAGTAGTTTTCAACACATTTATCGTCCATACATGGTACATTGATCCCTTACAAAGGTTTAAAAAACTACAAAATAAGGAGGCGACCGAACATGAAACTAGCTCAGCCATAATCGATGGAAAAACTTCTGAACCAATTGCACATAACCATCGATTAAAACGACCTTCTTGAAGTTTTTCTCCTCCACAAAAAAGGCAAAGCATTTGTCCTTGAGCTCCCGACACTTGTATGTTTCGGCACAATCCAAAATAGCAGGAACTATCACTTCTACTACTAGAAAAATAAGGAAGCAACCGAACATGAAGCATCACTTTTACGCCCCGACCTCCTCCCTCAGCTCAGCCATGATCGATGGAAACTTCTGAACCAATTGCACATAACCATCGGTCAAAACGACCTTCTTGAAAATTTTCTCCTCCACAAAGAAGGCAATGCATTTGTCCTTGAGTTCCCGGCAGCTGTATGTTTCGGCTCAACTTAAAGTTGCAGCAACTATATCTACTGACATGTTATCCCATAGCTTATCGGCGCACATCAGCTTCAGTCTATCCATTCCGTACCTGTCTGCGGCGGCAAGCAGATGCCGATACATCTCAACGAGGGAGCCCGCGAGCTCAAGCTCGTCATCTGAAGGCAACTCATCAGTGTACATGAACCGAAGGAGGACCTCAAAAACAGCGGGCTGAATGTCTTGCTGTGTGATCTGAGACATTGTAGCCTCCGCCATGGCGCCGAAGAGCTCTGCCTTGAAGTCTGGTGAACGGGTGGCGAGCACAGCCCGGTGAGCGGGGAACTTCTTGCCGTCGACGATGAAGGAGACATCGGAACCATCTGCGGAGTCTAACAGTTGGCCGAGATGATCCCTGATGTCAGAGGACGGCACGGGCAGAGGGTCATCACGCACAACTATGACCCCGGACATAATTGTGGCCCAACCATTTACGAGGCACAGAGCCCGGAGAACGTTTCGCTTAACGAAGAAGAAACTTGAGTGGATACACCACCTGGAGCTTTGGTCGGGTGGGTAAACCTGGATGCATCTTCTTGGGTTGGACTTGGACGAAGAAGGGTTACCGTACTTGTCCATCAAGAAGGACTCAAAGATAGCCTTGACGCCAATGGACTTGCTCATGAGCTCGAGAATGAGGGCAATGTACTCACCCTTATAGGACGCATCGTACCCACGCGGGTAGCAGTTAATCCTCCATGAGTATCCACCGGCGGAGATGAATTCGGACCGGACGACGTCGCCGATGGCAAGGTTCTCCGTCCCTGAATAATGAAGTCTGAAGGACACGAAACCAGGGTCGAACATGTTGGTATGTGCTACTGCTACTCCTTGCATGGTCACTTGGTCAGCGACTAGCTAGTGGAACGGTATGTTATCAGGAGCATCGCCTGCAGTCCCTATATGAAGAGAGTGGCAACGCTAGGGGTTCCGAACCGAAATGTGAAGCTTGAACGGCGCGGTTCCTTGGTTAACTAGCTAGGAGAGGAAGCGATCTTATCGATTTCCTAGAACAGTGTCCCGTTGGTACCAGCGTCCGCTGCCTCTGCATCTGCACCAGCAGCATCCTGTCACAATTAACATGTGAAGGAGGATCTCAAAAGCAGCGGGCTAGATGTCTTCGAGTGTGATGTGAGACATTGTAGCCTCCGCCGTGGCGCCGAAGAGCTCTGCCTTGAAGACTGGGGAGCGGGCGGCGAGCACAGCCCGGTGAGCGGGGAACTTCTTGCCGTCGACGATGAAGGAGACATCGGAACCATCGGCGCAGTCCAACAGTTGGCCGAGATGATCCACGATGTCGGAGGATGGCACGGGCAGAGGGTCATCACGCTCACGCACAACTATGACCCGCACACATTCATGACCCAACCATTCACCACGTACGAAGCCTCGAGATCGCTTCGTTCAGCGAAGCTAGCCCAACGATCGGGTGGGATGCTTTTAGGGGTAAACGTAGGCACGCTTCAGGTTACAAATGTTGAGGTCGGAGATTTTTGTGTTAAACTCTTTCTGAAGTCTAAAAGTGACGGTTTCCAGTGGGTCTTAGTGTCGGTGTATGGGGCTGCCCAAGATGATCACAAACCCCAGTTCTTATCAGATTTAGTTCGATTATGTGAAAATGAATCACTACCAATGATGGTGGGTGGGGATTTTAATATAATTCGAAAACCTGAAGAAAAGAACAACGATAATTATAATCCGAGGTGGCCAATCATGTTTAATGCAATAATTCAGAGCCTAGAGCTAAGGGAGCTTGAGCTCTCGGGCAGCCAATATACTTGGTCTAGTAGGCGAGAAAATCCTACTTTTGAGAAGCTCGATAGAATTCTTACTACTACTGAGTGGGAACAAAAGTACCCCTTAGTTACAGTACAGGCTTTAAATAGGGTGGGATCTGATCATACCCCGTTGTTTGTCGATTCGGGAGGTCATGCACATGTAGGAAACACTGTACGATTCTCATTTGAACTTTCCTGGCTGAGATTGGAAGGTTTTTATGAGATGGTGGCAGCCGAGTGGGCTGCGCCGGCTAGGGGCGATACACCTATTGAGGTGTGGCAAAATAAAATAAGACATTTAAGACATTTTCTTAAAGGATGGGCTAAAAATCAAAGTGGAAAATATAAGAAAGAGAAAGAAAGATTGTTAAAGATTATTGATGACCTTGATATTAAAGCTGAAAATAACCCGCTTTTGGTATCTGAGCGAGATACTTTGAGGGAAGCGAACGATAGGCTCTGTTGCCTCCAGAGAGATGAGGAAACTAAATGGGCACAACGAGCGAAAGTGAAACACATTCAGGAAGGTGGAAATAATACAAAATATTTTCACCTTATTGCTAATGGAAAACATAGGAAAAATAAAATCTTTTAACTAGAACAAGATGAAGGGACGATCATTAGGCAGGAAAATTTAAAAAATTACATTTCGGAATATTACAAGAAGTTGTTCGGCCCCTCTCTGCCAAGTGATGTTAAAATGGATGAAAATAATACCCATGATATACCGCAATTATCATCAGAAGAAAATAATATTCTTACAGCTGATTTCTTAGTGAAAGAAGTGTATGATGCTATTTCTCAAATGGAGCTGAACAAGGCGCCCGGACCCGACGGTTTCCCAGCCGAGTTCTATAAAACCTTTTGGGAGGTTATTAGAAACGATCTAATGGCTTTATTTGTTCAGTTAAAACAAGGGAATTTGTCTTTGTTCAAACTAAACTTTGGAGTTATTACTCTGCTCCCCAAGAAAGATAATGCGGTTCAGATTCAGCAATATAGGCCAATATGTCTTCTCAATGTCAGCTTTAAAATATTCACAAAAGTAGGTACTAATCGAATTACTGAAATTGCACAAAAAATCATTCGACCGACGCAGTCGGCCTTTATGCCTGGACGCCATATTTTAGAGGGTGTGGTGGTCTTGCATGAAACTATCCATGAACTTCAAAGGAAGAAGATGGATGGAGTTATCTGTAAAATTGACTTTGAGAAAACATATGATAAAGTTAAATGACCCTTTCTTCAACAAGCTTTGCGAATGAAAGGATTTGCACAGGAATGGTGCAACTGGATTACGCAATTTGTTCAGGGAGGAAGTGTCAGGATACGTGTAAATGATGACATCGTTCATTACTTCCAAACAAAAAAAAGGCCTCCAACAGGGAGATCCTTTGTCACCTATGTTGTTTAATATAGTTGCGGATATGTTAGCCATTCTTATCGCACGGGCGAAGGAAGATGGCCAAATAGGTGGTCTGATCCCTCATTTAGTAGAAGGGGGCCTATCCATCTTACAGTATGCTGATGACACTATATTATTCATGGAACATGATTTGGACAAGGCAGTGAATATGAAACTTATACTATGCATATTTGAACAATTATCGGGGCTTAAAATCAATTTTCACAAGAGTGAAATTTATTGTTTTGGAAAGGCAAAAGAGGTAGAAGATCAATACAAACAAATCTTCGGACGCGAGTCTGGTTCTCTACCTTTTAAATACCTAGGGATCCCGATCCACTATAGGAAGCTTCGGAATTTCGAGTGGTACCCAGTGGAAAGTGAAAGGATCGTATGACACCTAGAGGGGGTGAATAGGTGCTACTTCAATTTTAGTACATTTTAAATTTAGGCTTGACACAAAAGGTAAATTCTCTAGATATGCAACTATGGTGAATTTACCTATATGACAAGCTAGCAACTAAGCAAGGTACACTAAGTAAAGACGGTAAACAAGGATAAAAGTAACCGAAGTGAAAGCACGCGGAGACACGGATGTAATCCTGAGTTCCTCTTTTTTAGGGGAGTACGTCTCGTTGGAGAGGTGTGAGGTACCACGAAGGTCAAAACTCAACCGCCACAAAGGCGGACGCACCTTCTTCTCCGATGAACCGCACCACAAAGATTTGATTCACCTTCCACTATCGGAATCCTTCAAGGCGGAATCCGGAGCCCTTACAACAATGATCCGGGGCACAACCCACAAGCGGATTGGGGGCTCCCGAACAGCTACAAATCTGTCACAAAGACAACAAGTGAGTACAATAAGAGGCTAGGTTTTCCCAATGGAAATCCTAGCAAAGGGTCCCTCAAGTGAATGAGGCGGAAATGAAGAACGGCTTGGTGAAGATGTAGATCAGGGGCTTCTCCTTCAATCCTCCAAGTATCAACGAGTTTGGGTGGAGGGATTGGGAGATCTATCAAATCTTGAGCTTGCAATAATGGAGTTCTTCAATGTGGTCAAGCTGGTTGTCCCAAGGTAGGTGAAGGGGCTTTTATAGCACTTGGCAATAAATGACCGTTGGAGGGGTACGGGTGCCCGGCCTGGGGGCCGGCCTCAATTCTTCACGCAGGAACAAGTAGGCGAACCGGCCTGGGGCCCTGCCTAGGCCGGCCTGGGGGCCGACCACCCGACAGAGCAGACCGGCCTAGAGCCTGGCATGGGCCATCCTGGGGGCCAGCCACCCCGCAGTGCCACCCGGCCTGGAGCCCGGTCTGGGCCGGCCACCCACAGAGCCGCCCGGCCTGGGCCGGCCAGGGGGCCGGCCAGCCTGCTGCGGCCCCTTCTTCCTTCACGGTCCAATTCCGACAACCCGCTTTTCTTCCTTTTTGCAAAGAGATAGATGCACTAGTATCCTTTTGATGTAGATAGTCATATTTCCTGTAGACACTTAGCGGTGCGTTAAAAACTTCCAAGTGTTGTGATCAAGCATCAAAACAAGATTAACGGATTTTGTCCTTTCAGTCTCCCCCTTTTTGATGTTTGATGACAACACAAAGATTTGCAAAAAGGTATCTCAATTAAGCATGGCAAAGTTTTTGAGCGAAGCTCTCCCTTAAACTTATAAGCCAACAAGGTATACAAGAGATAGAAGCTCAAATGACAACATGAAGCAAGTACAAAAAAAATAGACTATGTGAGTAAAGGATATTTGATAATTCTCACCATAGACATCTTATAGAAGAGTAAATTTCTCACCATAGGCTTCAAATAGATATAGTCTTGGAATACAATCACCTTGTAATGGACTCCAAAAACATCAAAGATAAACCGGGGAAGTCCTTACAAAAACATAAAGGAGGTCCATAATATCCTTACAATAACCATGACATAAGTTCCATAGTACACCACAAATAGAGTTCACTTAAAAACTTAAAACAAGTTCGATGCAAATGAAAACGGGAAATATGAAAGCGCAAATGGATGCAATGTAATGCAAATCCCCGGAGATCTCTCTCCCCCTTTGGCATCAAGACACCAAAAAGGGAAAAAAGTGATGTGAAAGTCCATGATCACTCATCTTCATCAGACTCCTCGTCCTCCTCATCATCATCCTCAGCAGCAATCTCAGCATCATGAGCAGCGGGACCGGAGCTAGACTGACCAGGGTCGCCTTGCCAATATGGAGCAAGAGAGGAGGTGTCATCGCCAAACCAGTAAGTGTACTGTGAGGCATGCTGGGTCATGTAGGTGTTCTCTGAGACTTCAGCTGAGCTAGCTTCATATGCAATGCCAAGCTTGTCCATAATTGTACGCTGATTGCGGGAGGAGACCTTTTGCTTGTGGTATGTCTTGTAATCCGATTTTTTTCTCCGCAAAGAAGCAATCATCTTCTTGAGTGCTTGAACGATCATATTCTGTTGCTTAGGAGCATCAACATCAGCGTCTCCATCAATCTGAGCACGGTATGGTGGAACATAAACAGGAGCATCTGGAGGAGGAGCCGGAATAGAAACAAGAGGAGGCTCAAACAACTTATACGAATTGACCACATCAGGAGATAACTTGGTGTTGAAGAGAGTCTGTAGATATGGGAACCTTGTTCTTAATAACCACCAGGCGCATCTCTTGCCACATGTAATCAAGAATATCTATTTGCTTCTTCTTCATGAAAATATCAACAATGTGATGAAGACAATTAACCATCCACTCGCGAACCTCGCCCTTTTCCCCAAACTTGCAATTAAGACAGTTCCTCAAGATGCCATGAGTGACTCTCCAATAATGATACATCCAAGAAGTCTTGGGAAGTTTCCCACGAAGCCCTATCCCTGGAGGATAGCATAACGGATCCCTATCTCAGCTGGAATCAGCTTTGAAGCATGAAGACGAACATAGCAAGGTGCAACGGGCAGTTCATCAATTCCAAAGAGTTTCCAAAATCAGCCAGAGAAGCTACACACACAGTATTGTCACACATCCAGGTCATAGTCCTCTTCGGTGCAGTAGAGAAATGAACAGTGGCATAAAATTGCTTAAGCAAATCAGGGGAATATGGAGTGCTAACAGTCATGAGCTTAGAGATTTGATGATAATCCATACTTCCATCACATCTGGCCAAACATCCCGGGCATTCTCAAGATTGAAATAGGAGGTGTGCACATGAGCATTCACTTGCTTATTAACACGTTGATGATAAACTTCCTAATGCATCTTGCAATAAAATCTAGGATCATCTGGACAAGTGCTATGGGAAATGCATAGGGATTGAAAACCAAGCGGTCTTGCTTAAACTCACGGCGAGGCACTTTGACGCAACTATCACGTACCGGTTCATCTAGATTCTCAAGAGGCTGTGGAACTCCCTTTGGCTTGGCAGCTTTCTTGGACGCATCAACTTTCTTGAGTTTCTTGGCCTTGGGCTTGGAGGAAGATTTGGCATTGAAATCATCAACAATGTCATCCAGCCAATCAAAGGTCTTGCTCTTGCCAGCCCTGCTAGACTGAGGAACCGCCTCCCAATCATCTTCCCAGTTGTTCATCTTCAAGGAGCTTCAAGAATGCACCAACAGAGGAGAAGATCTCCCCAAAACTGGCACCAAAAGGGAAACTATGTGGATAGGAAGGAAGATTGGGCGATTCCCCTTCAGATCTGTGGAGAGGAAGGGGTGGGGAGGGGCTCAAAAGGTGGGGGGAAGGTGGAGGAGCTCTAGGAGAGAGAGGGGGCGGCCATGGAGGAGAGCATCACAGGGAGGAAGAAGAAAACTGTTCGGGATGGCCTCCCCGCGCGAGATAAAAGCAAAGGCGCGCCAGCCCTGGAGCCGGCCTAGGCCGAGCGGAAGGCCGGCCAGTGACCCGAGGCGACCGGCCCTGGAGCCGGCCCTGGCTGGGCTGGGGGCCGGGCAGGGACCCGAGCCAGCCGGCCTTGGCCGGGCTGGAGGCCGGGCAGGGACCCGAGCCAGCCGGCCCTGGAGCCAGCCTGGGCCGGGCAGGAGGCCGGGCCACGCACGGGACAGCAGATTCTTCTCCGAGGTCGCCCATCTTCTTGTCGTTGACGATCTTGAGCTCCGAACACCTTGCATCTTCAAGAAAAACACAGCTGAGAAATCCGTCTTCAAGAATATCCATTGAGCAATCTTTGAGTAATCCGGGGAGATGCGAAACATGAAGGAAAAACTTCACACATCCAATGGGAAAAATAAAAACTCCAAACAAGCAACATTGGATGATTCAAAAGATGATAAACAACGAATATGCATCAACAACTCATGGAAGAACCAACTCTTCAAGGAGAAGAGGGCGGTGGCCTAGGCCACCATATATGAGTGTGTGGTGTGACACCGCGAAGATATATCTTGGGTTCACGGCAACTACTCATCATTGAAGCTCACAATTCATAGAAACGAATAAGATAAGCAAATGATTTCTTAATGTCGGCATAATGGGGGAGGGATAGTCCAATGTATTAGGACCGCACTCCCCCTATGTTCATGCCTACACCTAAACCAAATACATAGTCAAAACATAGGTGTGTATGCAAGATGGTCAAGTCAAGCTCCTAGAATCCACGATATTTAGCTCATGCCTCAAGAAGGTGAATCTTGCTTCATCAAGTGGCTTCGTGAATATGTCGGCAAGTTGATCTTTGGTTGGAATATAGCCAAGCTCAATATCACCACGAGCAATATGATCCCGAATAAAATGATGACGAATCTCAATATGCTTCGTTCTTGAGTGTTGCACCGGATTGTGGCCAATCTTGATAGCACTTTCATTGTCACACAACAGAGGCACTTTGTCACAATTGACACCGTATTCCTTTAAAGTTTGCCTCATCCATAACAATTGAGTGCATGCACTAGCGGCCGCCACATACTCGGCTTCGGCGGAGGATAGAGATATACAATTTTGCTTCTTAGAAGACCAACTCACCAAGGACCTACCAAGAAATTGGCATGCCCCGGAAGTTGATTTCCTATCACCCTTGCAACCGGCCCAATCCGAATCTGTGTACCCGGCAAGAGAGAAATTAGTGCCCTTTGGGTACCACAAACCAAACCTTGGGGTATCAACCAAATATCGAAGGATTCTATTGACCGCCACCATGTGGCTTTCTTTAGGAGTGGCTTGATACCTTGCACACACCCTACACTCAACACAATATCGGGTCTAGATGCACAAAGATAAAGCAAAGAACCAATCATAGAGCGATAAAGTTTTTGATCAACATCGATACCGTCATGGTTAAGTTCAGGATGGCATTTGGTGTCCATGGGAAACCGCTTCCCCTTAGCATTGCGCATATTGAACCTCTTGAGCATGTCTTGGGTATATTTGGTTTGAGAGATGAAAGTACCTTCATTCAATTGCTTGATCTCAAAACCGAGAAAGAACTTCAATCTGCCCATCATAGACATCTCGAACCTATCGGTCATAAGCTTTGAAAATTCATCATTGAAATCTTTGTTAGATGAGCCAAATATAATATCATCAACATAAAGTTGGCATATGAAAAGCTCCCTTTAACCCTCTTGGTAAAGAGGGTGGGATCGATTTGCCCCAATTCAAATCCACGGTCTAGCAATAGCTCTCTTAGGTGCTCATACCAAGCACGAGGTGCTTGTTTGAGACCATAGAGCCTTATCAAGCTTGTAGACATGGTTAGGGAATTTAGGGTCCTCGAAACCCGGTGGTTGCTTAACATATACCAACTCCTTTAAAGGACCATTAAGAAAAGCACTTTTCACATCCATTTGTTGTAATTTAAAGTTATGATGTGTTGCATATGCAAGAAGGATACGGATGGACTCAAGGCGAGCCACGGGTGCATAAGTCTCTCCAAAATAAATGCCTTCACTTTGAGAGTACCCTTGTGCAACCAATCTTGCCTTGTTCCTCACAACCATTCCAAACTCATCTTGCTTGTTCTTGAATATCCCCTTCGTGCCTATAACATTGCGGCAATCTTTTGGCTTCTCAACTAGATTCCACACTTTGTTGCGCTTGAAGTTATTGAGTTCATCATGCATAGCTTCTAACCAATCCGAATCTTCAAGAGCTTCAAACACTTTCTTTGGTTCCACCATGGAAATATGAGCTTGATGTTCACTAAAGCTTGCCAATTGTCTTCTTGTGGTGACACCTCTCTTGTGGTCACCAAGGATGTTTTCTAGACGGTGACTCTTTATTTTAAAGTCTTTTTCAACTCTTGCTTTACGACGGGCTTCGATATCTCTATTGCATCTTGGAGGTATCTCTTGATCATCTTGATCATTTGGGTCCCCGTCTTGACCGGAATCTTGACCTTGATCATCTTGAAGCACATCTTCAACAATGGAAGGAGAGGGTTGATCTTGGTCATGACCTTGGCTAGCATAAACAATAGGAGATATTGGTTCTTGCATAGCAACTTGGTCAACAAGAGCAGGGTCTTGAACTTGTTCTTGGGGTGGTACATCATTTGCTTCCATGATAGGCGTCGTTTCAACTTGTGATGAAGAGGCCTCCACTTGAATGGAGCTTGGACTTGCTTGAGGAGACTCGTAATGAATCTCAACGGGATGATGGAAACCAATGCCCATTCTTCTTATAGCATCTTGAGGCTCTTCATTATCTACATCACAAACATGAAATTGCGCCACTTGGGAGCCATCATTGTCATCGAACCTCACATCACAAGATTCTATGACTTTCCCAACGGTTTTGTCATAGACTCTATTGGTGTGAGATTTGGCACCGTACCTAAGAAAAACACCCTCTAAAGCTTTAGATTCAAATTTAGACAAACGAACACTTTTGTTCTTATAGAAACACTTACAACCAAATACTCGGTAGTAGGAGACATTGGGCTTGTTGCCGGTGAGCATCTCATAAGGAGTAAACTTCTTGCCAATGCGAAAGAATAGCCGGTTAGATGAATGACACGCCTTGGAGATAGCCTCGGCCCATAAGAATAGCAGAGACTTAAATTACGCCAACATAGACCTTGCCATATCCATGAGAGTCTGGTTCTTCCTTTCGGCTACACCATTTCGTTGAGGGGTATATGCAGCGGAATATTGATGACGAATCCCCTCTTCACTAAGAAACCCATTTAAGGTGTAGTTCTTGAACTCGGAGCCATTATCACTCCTAATGACCAATATAGGGACATTGTGTTGGCGTTGAACTTCATTGGAAAAGTCGATGACTGCTTGTTGGGTCTCATCCTTCGTCTTGAAGAAATAAACCCAAGTAAATCATGAATAGTCATCAACAATCACCAAACAATATTTCTTCCCACCAAGACTTGGTTGAGGCACGACACCAAAGTGATCAACATGAAGAAGTTCCAATATCCTCTTTGATGAAATGATGGTCTTGCTTGGATGGGGAGAATCATGCATCTTTCCTTCAACACAAGCCCTACAAAGACAATCTCTAGAAAAAGAAACATTGTCTTTTAGTCCAAGAATGTGGCCACCCTTGTGAAGACTGCAAAGTTCTCATGTTGACATTGGACAAGCGGCGATGCCACAACCATCCCACGTCGGCCTTTCCGAATAGGCATATTGCTTGAGTTTTGGTCGATGATGGCGTGAATCACACGTTCATTGGGAGACCCCAAGAGGAAGGTATGATGCAGTTCAGCAGCAAGTTTTCCCTCAGAAAGAAACCAAGGTTATCGAACCAGTAGGAGCAGCAACTCTTCAGAAGGTTGTTGGTGGCTCGCACGGCGCAACACGATCACCAACGTGGAATCTGCACACAACACAATCAAACTACTTTGCCCCAACGAAACAGTGAGGTTGTCAATCTCACGGCTTGCTGAAAACAAAGGATTAAACGTATGGTGTGGAAAATGAGTATTAAATTGCAGAGAATGAAAAAGGAACAGTTTGCAGTTTGTGGTTGTTTAATCAGTGTAAAAGAATGGACCGGGGTCCACAGTTCACTAGTGGTGTCTCTCCATAAAAGATAACTAACATGTTGGGTGAACAAATTACAGCTGGGCAATTGACAAATAGTGAGCGCATGACAATGCATATACATGACATGTTGACTACTATGATATTTAATTGGGCATTACGACATAATACATAGACCGTTATCCAACAGTCTATGACTAATAATCCACCGCCGGGTTGTCATCCGAGTCCCCCGTTGGTATTAAGTTGCAAGCAACGGATAATTGCATTAAGTAAAGTGCGTAATGTAAACAAACACATATGCCGTGGACATAGCATCGTTAGGTTATCCCTAGTGGCAACAGCACATCCACAACCTTAGAACTTTCTGTCACTGTCCCAGTTAAACGGAGGCATGAACCCACTATCTAGCATAAATACTCTCTCTTGGAGTTACAAGCATCTACTTGGCCAAAGCATCTACGAGTAACGGAAAGCATGCAAGATCTTAAATAACATAGATAGATTGATAATCAACTTGACATAATATTCAATATTCATCGGATCCCAGCAAACACAACATGTAGCATTACAATAATATGATCTTGATCATGTAGGGCAGCTCACAAGATCTAAACATGATGGCACAAAGTGGAGAGACAACCATCTAGCTACTGCTATGGACCCGTAGTCCAAGGATGAACTACTCACGCATCACTCCGGAGGCAGGCATGGCGATGTAGAAGCCTCCGGTGACGATTCCCCTCTCCGGCAGGGTGCCGGGAAGAGGTTCTGAACCCTCCCGAGCTAGGGTTGACGGCGGCGGCGTCTCTGGAACTTTTCGTGGATATTTGCTCAGGTACTTAGGGTTTTCGCGTCGGGGGGAATAAGTAGGCGAAAGGGCGGCGGCTGCGACCCCCGAGGGGCCCACACCACCCTAGGGCGCCAGGGGGGCCCGCGCCCTAGTGCGTGTGGGGCCCTGGTGGCCTCCTCTGCTGCTCCTTGGTCCGTCAGGTGTGTTCTGGTAAAATAGGGACCCCGTGTAGTTTCGTCCAATTCCGAGAATATTTCCAGACTAGCTTTTCTGGAATACAAAAACAGCAGAAAACAGGAACTGGCACTTCGGCATCTTGTTAATAGGTTAGTCCCAAAAAATGTATAAAAGTGATATAAAGTAGATGCAAAACATGTAGCAATTGGTATAAAACAAGCATGGAACATCAAAAATTATAGATACGTTTGAGACGTATCAGCATCCCCAAGCTTAGTTCCTACTCGTCCTCGAGTAGGTAAACGATAAAAACAAAATAATTTTTGAGGTGACATGCTACCATCATAATCTTGATCATATAATATTGCAAGGCACATGTAAATGAATGAAGTGATCCAAGTCAATGGTCTATAATTTGCTACCAAATAGATAATGAGTAAACAATGAATCACACAAGCTAAACGTTTTCATGAATAGTACTTTCGAGACAAGCATCAAACAGTTTTGCATAAGTGTTAACTCATAAAGCAATAGTTTCTAATAAAAGGTATTTAATCAACACAAAGGAAGAATTTAGTTTCAGCATTTGCTTCAACTTTCAACATATTTATCTCATGGATATTGTCAACACAAAGTAGTATAACAAGTCCAATACATTGCATATAACGCATGTTGTAACAAAGTTGACACTAGTGTTTGCTTGTGGAAGACAGAAAGAATAGGAAAACTGACTCAACATAAAAGTAAAAGAAAGGCCCTTCGCAGAGGGAAGCAGGGATTAAATCATGTGCTAGAGCTTTTAGGTTTTTGAAAGCATATAGAGATTGCATAAAATATTTGATACTCCTCCCAACCTTGCTAACACAAGCCATGGCTAACCGAATCCTCGGGTGCCTTCCATCAATCACATACCATGGAGGAGTATCTATTTTTGAGAGGTGTTTGTTAATTGTCAACGAATGGTAGCGGGTGAGAACAGTATTCTACCTGTCAAACGGACTTTTAAGAGCGGCTCCCATGAAGGACGTTATTTCTACCAGCAAGGCAGATCATCCCTCTTTCTCTTTGGTTTACACACATTCAGGTATTTCACTGTTTGTCATTGCTTACTGATGAATCAGGGCAAAAGTGTGAAGAGAATTAATTGGTTAAAGTTGTAATTAATTGGGACTGGGCACCCCGTTGCCAGCTCTTTTTGCAATTATTGGATAAGCGGATGTATATGCCACTAGTCCAGGTGTAAAAGTCCATTGACAAATAGAATAAAGAATAACCACACTAATTCCTCATGAGCTAGTAAACATTGACACAAAAAGGGAATAATAACATTTTGAATAATTTAAAGGTAGCACATGAAAAATTTACTTGGAGTGGCAAGGTAGTTATGGTGGACACAAATGGCATGGATTTTGGCTCAAGGATTTGGATGCACGAGAAGCATTCCCTCTCAGTACAGAGTTTAGGCTAGCAAGGTTATGTAAGCAAACAAGAATATCAACCCGTACACCAAGTTTTATATGACAAACATATTGCAAACGTTATAAGACTTCATACCGTCTTCCTTGTTAACCAAACCCTGTTATTAGAAAATATCTAGACCTTAGAGATACCACCGATGCAAACCAAATTTTCAACAAGCTTTACGGTAGTTCTTCACTAATAGGCTTAACTCATGTGATGCACAATTTAATCATGATCTACTTGTTAACTCAAAACAATTGACAAGCATCAAGTTATCCATTAGTGATCTACAAGATTAAGCAAGTTTTTCCTTATACCAATTACCACATGCAACATTTTCTGAACCAACCAAACACCAATCAATTTATTTCATCAACTCTCCAAACAAATATAAGTGAAGCAAGAGAGTACTTTCTACAAAAGAAAGCTAATAGCTCTGACAAGAGATACATGAAAACAAGAGCTAAAAGCTGAACAGCGCTAGATATGAATACTCAACAAATATAAGTGAAGAATAGGAGTATTCTCATGAAAAAGCGGAGCGTGTCTCTCTCCCAATCAAGAATGCTAGGGTCCAGTCAAGCTTTATTGAAAATAAAAGTGCAATACTGAAAATAAAAGCACACAGACGCTCCAAGAAAAGCACATATGATGTGAAAGAATTAAAATATAGTTTCACTAGAGATGACCTGATAATTTTGACGATGAAGAAGGGGATGCCTTGGGCATCCCCAAGCTTAGACGCTTGAGTCTTCTTGAAATATGCTGGGGAGATCCATGGGAGCCTCCCCAAGCTTAAGCTCTTCACTCTTCTTGATCCTATTATATCATCCTTCTCTCTTGACCCTTGAAAACTTCCGTCACACCAAACTCAAAGTAGATCTCATTAGAGGGTTAGTGCATAATCAAAAATTCACATGTTCTATAAAGACGCAATATGATTTGTTACTTTAAACATTAGCTACAGCCACTGATGTTATGTGAAGCTCTTCCACCCAAAAAAGAATTTCACTCAACACTAGTAAAAGAGAGAATGCAAAATAAAAAGGCATAATCTGTCTAAAACAGAACAGTCCGCAAAGACGAATTTTTTCGAGGCACTTACGACGCTCAGATCGAAAACTTGAACTAATGAAAGATTCAGACATTCATAAAGATTACGCAAAAAATTTCAGATTTAATTAACAATCTGGTGATTTTAGGAATTTCGTACAGTGAACAGCAAAAATCTGTTTCTGCGCAGCAATCAAAATTAAGCATCATCTTAACATTAGAGGCTACTCTTGGCACAACAATGCGAGAAAATAAAGATACAAAGGAGTTGCTACAGAAGTAAACATCCTCCTTGACTCAATAAAAGAAAAATTGCAGAAAAAAAAATGGGTTGCCTCCCATAAGCGCTTTTCTTTAACGCCTTTTAGCTAGGCACAAAGCATGCATCAAGTATTACCAAGTGAAGAAGCATCAAAGAGAGGTCGGAAGTTTTCTCAACAATGCATTTATCTTATCTATGTAGGTTTCGGAATTCCCTTTCTCAATACCTCTAGGCTCATCATTTCATCAAATGGGTTTTCAGGAACAATCCAATCAAAATTCTTTTCTAGTGCCTCCTGCATTCCTATAAGCTTAAAAGGTATTGGTATTTTAACTTCCCCCTCACAATTAGTTTCTTAGTGTACTTAAGCCTCTCTTTTTCAAGTTTTTCAAGTGTATTAACAACGTCAATACAATACCCAAGCATCTTGTATTTAATAAAAACTTTTCTAGCTTCCCTAGCAACATCACCAAATTCTTTAAGTAGGGTTTCTAAAACAAAATCTTTCTTTTCACCATCTTCCGTATCATGAGTTTTAGAAACATGTGCTGCATTATGGGACTAAGATTGACAAACCGAGCTTCCAACATGTGAACTAGAGAAGCTGTAGCAATTTCATAATTTGGAGCAAGTTCTACCAAGGATCTATCTTCAAAATCTTCAACCATACTAACATGATTAAGAATTCCTCAATGTTATCTCTTCCAATGATAGACCCACTACCCACAGATATTTCTTTTAAAGTATACTTAGGGAGAAGCATGATGAAATAATAAAAACCAAACAGAAAATAAACTAGATGCAAGTAACTAATTTTTTTGTGTTTTTGATAATTGAAAGCAAACAAGATAAAATAAAATAAACTAAGCAAGACAAAAACAAAGTAAAGAGATTGGAAGCGTGAAACTCCCCTTGCAGAAGACTGCTGTCTCCCCGGCAACGGCGCCAGAAAAAAGCTTGATGCGTGAATCACACGTTCGTTGGGAGACCCCAAGAGGAAGGTATGATGCAGTCAGCAGCAAGTTTTCCCTCAGAAAGAAACCAAGGTTATCGAACCAGTAGGAGCAGCAACTCTTCAGAAGGTTGTTGGTGGCTCGCACGGCGCAAACGATCACCAACGTGGAATCTGCACACAACACAATCAAACTACTTTGCCCCAACGAAACAGTGAGGTTGTCAATCTCACGGCTTGCTGAAAACAAAGGATTAAACGTATGGTGTGGAAAATGAGTATTAAATTGCAGAGAATGAAAAAGGAACAGTTTGCAGTTTGTGGTTGTTTAATCAGTGTAAAAGAATGGACCGGGGTCCACAGTTCACTAGTGGTGTCTCTCCATAAAAGATAACTAACATGTTGGGTGAACAAATTACAGCTGGGCAATTGAAAATAGTGAGCGCATGACAATGCATATACATGACATGATGACTACTATGATATTTAATTGGGCATTACGACATAATACATAGACCGTTATCCAACAGCATCTATGACTAATAATCCACCGCCGGGTTGTCATCCGAGTCCCCCGTTGGTATTAAGTTGCAAGCAACGGATAATTGCATTAAGTAAAGTGCGTAATGTAAACAAAACATATGCCGTGGACATAGCATCGTTAGGTTATCCCTAGTGGCAACAGCACATCCACAACCTTAGAACTTTCTGTCACTGTCCCAGATTAAACGGAGGCATGAACCCACTATCTAGCATAAATACTCTCTCTTGGAGTTACAAGCATCTACTTGGCCAAAGCATCTACGAGTAACGGAAAGCATGCAAGATCTTAAATAACATAGATAGATTGATAATCAACTTGACATAGTATTCAATATTCATCGGATCCCAGCAAACACAACATGTAGCATTACAATAATATGATCTTGATCATGTAGGGCAGCTCACAAGATCTAAACATGATGGCACAAAGTGGAGAGACAACCATCTAGCTACTGCTATGGACCCGTAGTCCAAGGATGAACTACTCACGCATCACTCCGGAGGCAGGCATGGCGATGTAGAAGCCTCCGGTGACGATTCCCCTCTCCGGCAGGGTGCCGGGAAGAGGTTCTGGACCCTCCCGAGCTAGGGTTGACGGCGGCGGCGTCTCTGGAACTTTTCGTGGATATTGCTCAGGACTTAGGGTTTTCGCGTCGGGGGGAATAAGTAGGCGAAAGGGCGGCGGCTGACGACCCCCGAGGGGCCCACACCACCCTAGGGCGCGCCGGGGGGGCCCGCGCCCTAGTGGCGTGTGGGGCCCTGGTGGCTCTCCTCTGCTGCTCCTTTGGTCCTTCAGTGTGTTCTGGTAAAATAGGGATCCCGTGAAGTTTCGTCCAATTCCGAGAATATTTCCAGACTAGCTTTTCTGGAATACAAAAACAGCAGAAAACAGGAACTGGCACTTCGGCATCTTGTTAATAGGTTAGTCCCAAAAAATGTATAAAAGTGATATAAAGTAGATGCAAAACATGTAGCAATTGGTATAAAACAAGCATGGAACATCAAAAATTATAGATACGTTTGAGACGTATCAGTCGACCCCGAAAAGTCCACCACAAACAACTCATTTTCAACATACCCAACGAACATGACCTTTAGAGTCTTGCTCCTCAATAGTACCACCATATCAATAGTAAAATGGACATTAAATTCATCTTATTAAGTGCACGAACGGACATAAGATTGTAACCGAGGGACTCGACAAGCATGACATTTACAAGGGTGATATCCTTTGCAACTACCACCTTGCCGAGACCCTTTACCTCCGCTTTTGATTTAGCACCATAGGAGACGGATGCTTGATTTATATTTGGTCCCAACTCCATCATGATCTCCTTGCTTCCGGTCATATGACTAATGCATCCACTATCAACCACCCATTTAGACCCACCGGAATCATAGTCCTACAAGAAATCATTGCTTGGTTTTAGGTACCCATTTCTCAATGGGTCCTCTTTTGTTAGCAACAAGGGTCTTAGGAACCCAAATAGAGTAAGCAATGTAACCATCATAAGGACCAACATATTTTGCATAAACATCCCCATAATAATCAACATAAAGAATATAGTTGGGATTGTTATGCCCCACAAAGTCACTACGAGTGGTCTTGTCCCTAGTGGCATTACCACCCGCAATGGAAGTCTTGGCTTGTGCGGGCTTGGCATTGGTGTTGCTCTTCTTCTTCTTCTTTGCCTTGGCCACGTAACCAAGACACTCCTTCCCTTTGTGTGGCTTTTGCTCAAATATTTGAGCAACAGTCTTTTCTTTACCTTTAGGAATAGAGGTCTTGGCACTAGTGGCCTTGGCAAGCTCAACCTTCAACCTAGCATTTTCCTCAATAACATTTGCATGATCACAAGAGGGAGTAGTAGTGTTAGGTGAGTTCGATTTAGAAAGTTAAGTTTGAAGTTGCTCATGAGACTTGACTAGAAGAGAGTGAGTACTTTCCAAGGCCTTGTGAGCCTTGTTAAGTTTCTCCATATCCTCAAGCAGTCTAGCATTAGCAACCACAAACTCGGCTTTCTCCTTTTTAATCACTTTATATTTAGCAAAGACATGGTCTCTATCCTTAATGATTTTAGCAATTATTTCATCATTTTTATCATCAAGAGACTCAATTCTTTCCTCAAGAGAGGTTCTATATTCACTCTCTTCTTTAAGAGAAGCATTCAAGGATTCTATGGAAGCATTCAAGGATGCTATGGTGAGAGAATCCTCTCTCTCAATTTTTCCCTTGTCATCAAGGATTTCTTCGGCCGCATCAAGTTGTCTCAAGAGAGACTCAACATATGCCTTAGTTTCACCTTGCAAGTTAGCCACAATAGTATCGGAAGCAACAAGTTCTTTCTTAATCACAAGACTAGTTTTATCATCTATTTCATGCATAGTCTTGGGAGTAGAAGATGATACCTCGGTGACATGAGCCATGAGGAAACGATCGGTGTTGATGGAGAGGTTCTCATTGGGGGATTCGAAGAGAGAAGGAGGTGGAGTTGATACAATGGCCAATGCGGCCACCTCACGAGTGGGTTCTTCTTCTTCTTCGGAATCCTCGGAAGGATATTCTTCTTGAGTCATCAACACAATTCTTGGTGCTTTCTTGAAGAATGGCTTCTTCTTGGCAAAAGGCTTTTTTTGTATTATGTTTGATTCGCCCTTGAGGACAAGCCTTCCACCGTTTTGCTCTCTATTCTCATATGGACAATCTTTGATGAAGTGATGCTTGTTATGACAATTGTAGCAAGTCTTTATCCTATTAGCAAACTCCTTCTTCCCACTTGGATTGTTTGTTCGATCAAGTTGAACCTTTGCCTTGGCCGGGTCATTCCAAAATGTCCTTGTTGCAAGAGCTATGTGACCATGGAGGGCTGGTTCAAGTTCATCGGGAGGAAGGTTGTTCGGGCATGCTTCAACTCCATCATGTTCATCAAGACACACAACCTTGGCCTTCAAAGCAAGAGAGGGACCTTGTTTCATTCCCATGGCCCTAGCACGGTTGTCTAGGCATTCTTGGTGGCAACCTTGGAGGCTTGCATCTCTTGCATAACTTCATTGGATGTCATCTCAAGGTAGTTGTATTTTCCTTGTATGGCTTTCAATTCAACGGGCTCGAAGGGCATGAGAGCATTCACATACTTCCTCTTGATCCAAGCATCATCCACATAGGTTGCCCCAACATTATGAAAGGCTTTGGCAAGAATGTTGAGTATTCCATACATCTCCTCATGAGTTTCATTATCAAGCATGTAGAAACCTTCGGCCTCATTGCTCAAGGCATCATATCTATTCCTCTTCATGCTTTCATTTCCAAGAAATGCCACCTCAAGGCACTCCCAAGCTTCTTTGGCGGTGGAGACGTTTTGAATGTGATGAAGACCAATTTCTCCAACGGCAAGTTCAATCATGTGGAGAGCGGAAGCATTGAGTTGTTTCTCGGCCACCTCTCTTCTTGTCAAGTTGTTAGGATTCAGGGCCTTGTATCCCTCTTGAATGATCCTTCAAAGCTCGATAGAGGAACTGTTGATATGAGATTTCATTAAGTGTTGCCAAGTAGCAAAAGTCAATGCATTAAGTTTAGGAGGTGGACCCAAAGGGTTTATGCGAGTATGATAGATAGGTGGGTCGGGAGAGTACACAAAGGGAACCCCATGGTACTCCGGCTTCCCACCTTCGGGAGTGGTGGTAGATGTGGAAGATTTCTTAGGGTCGGTTTCTTTATCTTCAACCCCTTTCTTTTCCTCTTTTCCCTCCTCGGTATCACCGTCATGGGAGGTAGCGGAGTCCTCTAGTGGGGTGGTCACCTTAGGAACCTTGCCACTTGCGAGTTGTGTGATGAACTCACGCATGTCGGCAAATTTGGTATCCATGGACGATATCAAAGATGTCTCCATCAATTTGAGATCGGCCATGGATGCCGTAGTGGCTTGCTCCTCCGCGGGATCACCCGCACTTCGTGTCATACTTCTCTTAGGCGGTTAAGCCCAACAAGAGAGCCGAGGCTCTGATACCAATTGAAAGGATCGTATGACACCTAGAGGGGGGGTGAATATGTGCTACTTCAATTTTAGTACTTTTTAAATTTAGTCTTGACACAAAAGGTAAATTCTCTAGATATGCAACTATGGTGAATTTACCTATATGACAAGCTAGCAACTAAGCAAGGTACACTAAGTAAAGACGGTAAACAAGGATAGAAGTAATCGAAGTGAAAGCACGCGGAGACACGGATGTAATCCCGAGTTCCTCCTTTTTAGGGGAGTACGTCTCGTTGGAGAGGTGTGAGCTACCACGAAGGTCAAAACTCAACCGCCACAAAGGCGGACGCACCTTCTTCTCCGATGAACCGCACCACAAAGGTTTGGTTCACCTTCCACTATCGGAATCTTTCAAGGTGGAATCCGGAGCCCTTACAACAATGATCCGGGGCACAACCCACAAGCGGATTGGGGGCTCCCGAACAGCTACAAATCTGTCACAAAGACAACAAGTGAGTACAATAAGAGACTAGGTTTTTCCAATGGAAATCCTAGCAAAGGGTCCCTCAAGTGAATGAGGGGGAAATGAAGAACGGCTTGGTGAATATATAGATCAGGGGCTTCTCCTTCAATCCTCCAAGTATCAACGAGTTTGGGTGGAGGGTTTGGGAGATCTATCAAATCTTCAGCTTGCAATAATGGAGTCCTTCAATGTGGTCAAGTTGGTTGTCCCAAGGTAGGTGAAGGGGCTTTTATAGCACTTGGCAATAAATGACCGTTTGAGGGGTACGGGTGCCCGGCCTGGGGGCCGGCCTCAATTCTTCACGCAGGAGCAAGTAGGCGAACCGGCCTGGGGCCCTGCCTAGGCCGGCCTGGGGGCCGACCACCCGCTCCACCACCCGACAGAGCGGACCGGCCTAGAGCCCGGCCTGGGCCGGCCTGGGGGCCGGCCACCCCGCAGTGCCGCCCGGCCTGGAGCCCGGCATGGGCCGGCCACCCCCACAGAGCCGCCCGGCCTGGAGCCCGGCCTAGGCCGGCCTGGGGGCCGACCACCCTGCAGAGCCTTCCGGCCTGCAGACCGGCCTGGGCCGGCCAGGGGGCCGGCCAGCCTGCTGCGGCCCCTTCTTCCTTCACGGTCCATTTCCGACAACCCGCCTTTCTTCCTTTTTGCAAAGAGAGAGATGCACTAGTATCCTTTTGATGTAGACAGTCATATTTCCTGTAGACACTTAGCGGTGCGTTAAAAACTTCCAAGTGTTGTGATCAAGCATCAAAACAAGATTAACGGATTTTGTCCTTTCAGAAAGCCGTTTCGAAGGCAAGTTGGGGTGTTGGAAGGATAAGATGCTATCCTACGGGGATCGCCTTGTCCTTGTCAATTCGGTCCTAATGAGTTTACCGATGTTTATGTTGTCTTTCATGGAAATACCAAAAGGGGTACGTAAAAGATTGGATTTTTATAGATCCCGATTTTTTTGGCAGAGTGACGAAAATAAGCGAAAATATAGATTGACAAGATGGAACATCATATGTAGACCGAAAGATCAGGGTGGTTTAGGGGTTGAAGTGCTCAAACTAAAAAATAAATGTTTACTCAGTAAATGGTTGTTTAAACTTTTAAATGAAGAGGGGGTTTGGCAGGAATTGCTGCAAAACAAGTATCTTCATAGTAAAACTTTAGCTCAGGTGGAAGTACACCCGTCCGATTCACCTTTCTGGAAAGGTCTTATGAGAGTTAATGAGGACTTCTTTAGTAGAGGATCATTTCGGGTTGGTAACGGGGAAACCACAAGGTTTTGGGAGGACACTTGGTTAGGTAATACTCTGTTAAAAATCAATATCCATTGCTTTATAACATTGTGCAACAGCAAAATGTATCGGTTCATGATGTGTTTCACAATGGTCCACCTTTAAACATAGGCTTTCGGAGGGCTTTAGTTGGAAACAAGTGGGACATGTGGTCTCATTTATGTGTTAGACTAATGGATATTACTCTCAATGATGTTCCGGATAGCTTTACTTGGAAATTGACACAAAACGGGATCTTTACAGTTAAATCTATGTATGAAGACTTAATGAATGATCATACTAGATTCCTACAAACATACTTATGGAAATTGAAAATTCGCTGAAAATCAAGGTCTTTATGTGGTTCCTTCATAAAAAAGTTGTGCTTACTAAGGATAATTTGGAAAAAAGAAATTGGAAAGGAGTCTCTCATTGTTCCTTTTGTGGGAATAGTGAAACCGTTGAACATCTATTTATTTCCTGCCCTTTTGCAAAACTGGTTTGGCGTGTTGTTTTTTGTACCTACAATATTCCTCCCCCCACCAATATTACTAATATGTTTGGTAATTGGTTGAATGGGGTAGATAAAAAGACCAAAGATAGGATTCGTATTGGCGTTTCAGCTATTTGTTGGTCTATTTGAAATTGTAGGAACAATCTTGTTTTTAACAGGAAAGAAACTTTTCATGTCTTACAGGTTATCCATACGGCGGTGCACTGGATCCAGCTATGGGTCTTCTTGCTATCTTCGGACCAGCGAGACCTTATGGTGGCTGGATGCACACGGCTCCTGTTGGTGGCACAGGATTTTTTCTCCCGGCATACGGGGCAACATATTAGTCGACTTTCGTAGTGCACTACAGGCTTTGCTTTTTGTCCGGTTGAGCCTTGTCTCAATCTCTTTGTGATCATTTGAGATGTAAAACTATACTTGACATAAATTTGATAATAAATGGCTGTGTGCATCACTCGATGCAGAGGCCGGGACACCCCCATTTCTAAAAAAAAAAGAGTCACCCTTATTGGGTGGGTAAACATGGATGCATCTTCTTTCATTGGACGAAGACGGTTTACCGTTCTTGTCCATCAAGAAGGCCTCGAAGATTGCCTTGATGCCTTTGGAGTTGCTCATGAGCTCGAGAGAGATCGCGATGTAACCCTTATCGGCCTCATCGTACCCACGCGGGAAGCACTTAAACTTCCATGAGTGTCCACCGACGGAGATGGCCTCGGAGTGGACGATGTCGCCGATAGCAAGGTCCTTCGTCTCTGAATAGTGAAGTTTGAACGACACGAAACCGGAGTCGAACATGTTGGTAGTAGTAGTATGTGCTACTCCTTGCATGGCCAGCGACCAGAGAATGGCAACGCCTGGAGCTCCGAACCGTGAATGCCTGATTGATTAGTCTCAGGTGTAGAATCTTGACAATACTCGATTTATTGGTCGAACTCTTTCAAGCGTAGAAATCTATCTTCTCTTCGGGTAAATATGAACCTCTGCCTCGATGAGACCAAGACGAGGACTCTGACAAGATGTTTCCTAGTTGCCTTGACAAAATCAGTCTTGAACCTCAGCCTCTCCGAGATCAAGACGAGGACTCTAATAGTAAGATGTTTCCTAGTTGCACATGAATACGGAGTAGTAACGCACAATTGGAATCGGCAACTGCAAGTGTTGCAAATTCCTATGCTACAAGTGAAATTTCCATGCCGCATATCAGTTGTTCCTTATTCATCTCGTACACGCGGAACAAACTTCGTATACATTCTACTATATATAATAGATGGAAGAATCGCTGCCTCCTCATTCGGCCACGTCGCGCGCAAACCACAGCCATCCGATTCACGCGATCAACGGCTCAGATAGATCCACGTCCCCCCTAAGCGCGCGGTACTGTAGCTCGCGATTATCTACCAATGGGCTCGCGACACGTCGCCCCGGTCGCCCCCGGTCACTCCCGGTCACCCGTCTGCACGAACTTTAGCGCAAAATATTTGCATAACAGCCCTCCCGCAGAGGACTTAGATGCAAATTCGTCGAACCTCAGGGGTTGCCGTGCAAAAACGCCATAATCCTCTCCCTCTCCTTCTCTCCCCGGCGCCGCCGAAGGCCGCCGTCGGCGCCGTGGCGCATCGCCACTGGTCCGCGCCTCCCCGGCCAACTCCACGACCACGGGGAGCTCCGTCGGGCCGCCCTCCGCTTCCTCGCCGACGGAATCCGTCCGGGACGCCGCGGAGGCGCTGGAATCGTCGCCGCCGCCTCCGCAGTCCGCCGCCACCGAAATGGCCGCCGCCGGCGGCTCCGGCGACCATATGTCCAGCCGCGCCGCCCGTTCACCTCCCCGCGGCGCCTGGCAGCAGATCCGCGCGACTTCGGCCCCGCGCGCGTGCGCCGCCGCGCGGGTGCGAGCTCGACCACGCCGCCGTGGCTTCGCCTCCGTTGCCCGCTGACGTCACTCCCCGACGTCAGCGCGGCCCCACCTGTCAGCCGCTCTCTCACGTAAAAAAATGCCAGAAATTGTAAAATTCGAAAATTGCAAACCGTAATTCAAAAAATGCAAAAAAATACCAAAATTTTAAGAAAATTACAAACTTTAGAACTAACACATTTACATGCATCCAAACTTTCAAATTAATATCTTCCAAACCACAATTTAAAACATATGAAAATTGTAAAATTCATAACTTTCAATTTCACACCATAATTATAAAAAAAATCAAAAAATTAAAATCTTTACATTTAACATATTTCCATTCACCATTAAAAAACTATAATTATTGCTTAATTAAAATAATTACAATATCAAATATTAAAAATACAAAAATGACATTCCACCTCCATTTAGCTCCATTTTCTATTTCTTTTCTTATTTGCTTTCCTTTTGTTTCACAATAAAACAACATTGGAATTACTTTCTATTTCTTTTCTTTTCTTATTTGTTTTACTTTTATTTTACAATGAAACAACATTGGAAGTAATAATCAAAGAGAAGAAAATGCTTTCCAAATTTGAGTTTGTTCAAATAAAATTGTCAAAACATTTAAATTCAACCTTCATATTTTTTTCCCTCTTTTTTTCATTTGGAACAAAACAACATTGAAATAATGATAAAAAAGAAGAAAAAATTTCTCTTTTTTTCCCATTTGCAATAAAACAACATTGCAATAATTATAAAAAAGAAGAACAAATAAATGCAAAGCATTTTTATTTTGCAGAATAATTGTAATCCCCTTTTCCCCAATTTGAATCTATTGTAATAGATTTGTAAATAACACTTACAATTTTGTTCAACCAGCAAAACGATTGATCTGTCTTTATAAAAACTCTACAAGTTCTAACCACCATATTTGCATATCGATGTTTCTAAATTTAAATTTCACCAAACAAGAGCATGGCACATACATTTGAATAATTCAAAAAAAAGTACCTTTCAAATCTACCCACTTTACAAATGCAAAAAAAAAATCCAAAACTGAATAACCCACTAATTTGATTAAATTTCGAAAACTTCACATTTTTTTACCCCTAAACTTTCTTCGCGATTCAAAAAATTTCAAATCTTTACACCTATTAAATATCAACATTTCCAAATTTAGATTTAACGAAAGACGCGCGGCATCTGCTAATTCCAAAGGAATTCAATAAATTCCAACAAAATTCATCATTACACAAACTTCTTTGAATTTCACTCCTTTTCAGCCCTACACAATTTTAAAATGTACATCTTACCGAATTTAAGTTTCATTTACTCCACCAGAATCCAACCATTTTTAAAACAAAACCATTTCCGAATTTCGCTGATTTCCAAACTTAGACAACTTTACAACTCTGTCATTTCCGTATTCAAATACTCCGGACGGCAAATCACGACGATTTTTAGCATTTTGAATCAAAACGTTCACGCTGGGCTTTACTAGCTAATGGAACATAAGAGCTGCTTTTATCTAATTTAGACGACCATGGTATATAACAAACATTACTTTTGAAAAGTAAGGTGGTTAGGTTCACCCCATCCTGTCGACGCTATACAACAAACATTACTTATTCCAGTATTAATGATTTTGCATTTAGGGAGGGGCCCCCCAAATTCAAACTCAAATCAGTTCAAATCAAATACTGAAAATTTGCTACAGTTAAAAAAATTACATTTCACAAACTTTGCCACTATACAACAAATATTTTGAATCTTAAAATTTCCAACTAATAAATAAGGTCTCATTAATGGATTTTAAAATACCTCAAACTTTAAATCCATTAATTACAATAATGCAACAAAAACATACTCATTAATTTATTTTAAAATACCTCAAACTTTAAATCCATTAATTACAATAATGCAACAAAAACATATACATACAAAATGCATACAGGAAAAAACAAACAATCTTTCTTCCAAGTTTGGAAATATAATTCAACTATTCGTAAACTTCACATCTCCAGTTTTATGAATCACAACAATGCAAACCATGTCAAAAAAATGCAGAAAATATATTCCAAAAAAAACTCTCCTGAATATCTGATTTCTCTATAAGTTCGAACATAGATTTCACATTTCCACAAAAACTAAGCCATTTTAATTTACTCACTACAATCCTGCAAATCGTACATACAAAATGCAAAAAATAAAGAAAACCCTCAAGCGACCATTTCTTCAAATTTAATCATTCAAAAAAATAAAAAAAATTCAAATCCACGGGCGCGGCGGGGCCCGCGCTTAGTCCCCTAGTCTCTCTAAGCGCGGGTGGGTTCCATCTTATGATGTGGATATATCTCTACCGTTGAACTATCATAACTCTACAAGGATAAATCTTTGCCGTTTGTTTCTATCGTTTTAATTTCATTATTATTATTGTTTACATGAATAGATAGATAGATCCATCATGTTTCAAAAAAAAGATAGATGGATCCATCATTATATTTTTTTAATAATGTATTTATTTAATTTTGTAGTTGTTGATATTCTCTTCTACTCCCTCCGTTCACAAAAGGATGTCTCAATCTTAATATAGAAAAGATTGAGACATCCTTTTGTGAACGGAGGGAGTATATGTTTGGTCAAATTAGTAAACTGCTTTTGATTAAATTTAGACTCCATATATTTCAGGGCGGAGCGAGTAAAATGATGCTATTTTTTACTAAATATTTCGGAATATGAACAAGTGGACGATGTGGCCAAACAAAAGGAAGCCCTCACGACCAAACTCCACCTGGCTAACGTACGAGAGCTGCTCCTAAAACCTAGCGCCGCCACCACCTCCGCCTCCATCATAGATCGGTTTCCCCTCATCCGGCCGGCTTGCTGGCGTCAGGAGGGGTGGGGAACCCGATCTATGAGTGAAGTCCTTAATACAAGTAGTGTTTCAGTAGATTGGTTTGAGTTTTTTATAGCCGTCTTCTTTATCAATGGAGATGACATCGTCTACAATAAGCAATCTTCCGGCCTACGTTCGACGGCGAGATCTTCTTTCCGGCGTCAATGGTGGCTTTGAAAGATTAAGTTTGTCTAGGTATAGTCCTTCAGATCTTGATTCGCCAGATCGATTTTGGATTTTTTTCTCATGGTTGCCGCCGCGAGGAGGATTGTCCTCGCAATATCTGTCCCGGTTGTTTTGTCCTCGACAATGGTGATTCGTACTATCGGCTCCCGGCGATGTCGACCAGGTTGTTCGGTTGTTTTTCCCTGAAATACCGGTATTGGTACTCTTGCCGATGTTGGTTGATTACTTTAATGGTTGCGTGCGTGCACGTAGCCTTGGTACTACGGCGCAAAATTATTGGAGAACCCTCGTTGGTATTTACAGGTCTGTGGTTTTATATCTTCGTCAATTTCCTACGGCGGCCTTCAGAAAAGTACAAGATTGTATCATGAAAGAAGAAAAAGTTTGAAGATTTAAAAGATTTGCAAGTTTCTTTTAGACTTTATTTTGTAATCGATGTAGTCAGCTCATGTATCTCTACCATGTACTATTTGCTACCCTAAATATATCATGATATTGATTGTCAAAAAAAGAAAGCCCTCACGTCGCTCTAATTAGGGTGACATAGGCGGCGAAACTAGAGTCCCGCACCTCCCTTTCTTGGGGCTCTCCGGTAAAACTGGAGGCTCATGGACGACGTCGCTCTGATTAGAAAGTGGGTATGTAGGAAATAAGGGGCGAATGCTCATCAAATGATCAAGACTTGTTTTTCAGAGAAATCAAACAAACAAGAATTGAAGTTTACAGGGAATAAGGAGGCAGCAGACTTCTTGAAATTTTTGTGTGTGAAGACTTTTACGCCCCGACCTTCTCCCTCAGCTCAGCAATGATGGATGGAAACTTCTGAACCAATTGCACATAACCATCGGTTAAAACGACCTTCTTGAAATTTTTCTCATCCACAAAGAAGGCAAGGCATTTGTCCTTGAGCTTCCGGCAGTTGTATGTTTCGGCACAATCCAAAGTAGTAGACACTGTATCTACTAACACATTATCCCACAGCTTATCGGCGCACATCTGCTTCAGTCTATCCATCGCGTACCGGTCGGCGGCGGCAAGCAGATGCCGATACATCTCAACGAGGGAGCCAACGTGCTGGTCATCTGGAGGCAACACGACAGTGTACACGAACCGAAGGAGGACCTCAAAAACAGCGGGCTGAATGTCTTCCAGTGTGATCTGAGACATTGTAGCCCCCGCCATGGCGCCGAAGAGCTCTGCCTTGAAGACTGGTGACCGGGCGGCGAGCACAGCCCGGTGAGTGGGGAACTTCTTGCCGTCGACGATGAAGGAGACGTCGGAACCATCTGCGGAGTCTAACAGTTGGCCGAGATGATCCCTGATGTCAGAGGACGGCACGGGCAGAGGGTCATCACGCACAACTATGACCCCGGACACAATTGTGCCCAACCATTTACGAGGCACAGAGCCCGGAGAACATTCGCTTAACGAAGAAGAAACTTGGGTGGATACACCACCTGGAGCTTTGGTCGGGTGGGTAAACCTGGATGCATCTTCTTGTGGACGAAGAAGGGTTACCGTACTTGTCCATCAAGGACTCAAAGATAGCCTTGACGCCAATGGACTTGCTCATGAGCTCGAGAACGAGGGCAATGTACTCACCCTTATAGGATGCATCGTACCCACGCGGGTAGCAGTTAATCCTCCATGAGTATCCACCAGATGCGCGGTGCGTTTCCTCGTCCCTGGGTGGTCGCTCGCCGTCAAGTGGTGGGGCGCCGTGTCCGCCGATGGTGGCCTGAGGCCCGGGCCCGATCTGGGCCTCAGATGGGCCGGGCGGGCCGGTTGCATCTGCTGCGCTGGTGCCGTTCTTGTCGCAGCGACCCGCTAGTTGACGGTGAGCTGCCTCCCATGTGGGCCCTCTGCTCCATGCCTGTTGTGCTGCAGGGGTGGCGAGGTCGTCCCGATGCGTGGGATGCTCCGGGAGAAATCCCCGATCCCGACCTTCGCGGTCCTCGTGGATCAAGCGATGGCGTCGCCTCCGCGTCGCTCTTCCTCCTTGGAGGCATCGCTTTGGAGCCTGTCATGCGTCGGGCAGCATTGCCTATCGCCTTCCCGTCGGACCTTTTGCTCGTATCCCAGTGGACTGGGCAGCGGTCATGGTGACCCCACAGAGCTTCCTGGATGTCTTGGGGTGGCCTCGGCGTGCGCCGCCCTTCGACCACGGGGTCGGCACACCGGTGTCGTCGCCCCAGTCTCGGCTATCCGACGCCCTTCGACTGTGTTTGGTCTCGGCGGCGCACCGCCCTTCGGCCACTCGACGCCCTGTCTGGGCTATCCGACGCCCTTCGACATCGGTGTCGTCGCACGGACTCGGCTATCCGACGCCTTTCGACCGTGCCAGCGATGTCCCTTGGTGTGCTCTTGTGTGGTGTTCACGCATTCTTCTGCCTAACCCAACGGGCTACTCGCTTTCGGTGTTGAGGTTCTCACCGGAGATCCTCCTCTGACGGCTTGCTAGGTGTTGGCCTCGCGGGGGTTTCGGTTGGCTCCGTTTTGCCAACCTCCCCCTCCCATAGTGTTTCTAGTCTTCTTTTTCATGTATTTTTTGTTGTCCTCTCTCCCCTGTATCCCCCTGTAAAACTGCTATTCTGTTGTAAGAACATGACCCGCCAGGCTACTTTTCGGAAATATAACAAGCGGTGGGGCTCCTCCCCCCGTTATTCTCGAAAAAAAAAATCGGAGCGGACGACGTCGCCGATGGCAAGGTTCTCCGTCCCTGAATAATGAAGTCTGAAGGACACGAAACCAGGGTCGAACATGTTGGTATGTGCTACTGCTACTCCTTGCATGGTCACTTGGTCAGCGACTAGCTAGTGGAACGGTATGTTATCAGGAGCATCGCCTGCAGTCCCTATATAAAGAGAGTGGCAACGCTAGCGGTTCCTTGGTTTACTAGCTAGGACCAGCATCCGCTGCCTCTGCATCTTTTTAGATAAAGGGATTTTATTACTTAAGAGTTTTAAGCATTACACCCGGCCTCTGCATAGCTAAGATGCACACAGCCACAAATCCACCAGTACTCAAATCGACGTGAAAAATAAAAGGCGAATTACATATCAAAATGAGAAATTGTAGATCCGCCTAAGAAGATGGTAGCTCAATCCGGAGTCTATGTTGCCATCAATGTCTGGAGTATAGCTCCCTGACCGCAGCCTCCAGTCTTGACGCCACCTCCATAAATAAATCCTGGTGCTCCACACGCTGCAAGGCCGCCCAAGCTCGTGGCGTAGCTGTACACCGATAAATAACCTGTATAACAGAAGCATTTTTATCATTAAAAACCTTGTCATTTCTACATAGCCATAGCGACCAAATAACAGGAATCGCTCCCACCCTACTGAAGAGTTTAAACCTAGGATCCACCCCATTTAACCAGCTGCCAACAATATTCGCAACCGATATTGGGGGATGTAAGATAGAACCTATCTGGATGGCTGGCCATATAGACCTGGCGAACTCGCATTGGAAGAATAAGTGAGTAATAGTCTCATCATGGTGACAGAAGACACACTTTTTACTTCCGTGCCAATTGCGCTTGGCAAGGTTGTCTTTTGTAAGAATTACTCCTCGACGAAGATACCACGCAAACACTTTAGTTTTTAGTGGTATCTTCATCTTCCAAATTTTATTATTATTTCTACTTTCAAATGGAAATTCAGGTAGAATTAGTGTTCTATACATGGAATCAACCGAGAATTTACCATTCGTCGTAAGATTCCATTTAAATTTATCTGGACCTTCCGATAGTTGGACAGAAGCCAGTCGAATGAGCAATGCATTCCAGGATGCTTGTCTTGATCCAAGTAAACTTCTTCTGAACGAAACATCTAGTGGGTAAGAACCTAACACCTTCGCGAGCGTGTCGCTCTTGTTTCGTACAATAGAATACAGAGCCGGATATTGTTCTTTGAGGGTAGATTGGCCTAGCCATTTATCCTCACAGAAGCGAATTTCCGATCCATCTCTAATTGTGAAAGATCCATGTGGGAAAAAAAAACTTCTTTGTGGACATAAGACCTGCCCAGAAGTGTGAATCGCTAGGTTTCCAAAGAACCTGAGAAACAGCTTGATCTCCCACATACTTTCTCCTAAGGAGGGTTTGCCAAACTCCATCTTCCGACAGAAGTTTAAAAAGCCACTTACCTAGCAAGGCTCTGTTCTTGACCTCAAGGTCATGAACTCCGAGCCCTCCTTGGTTTTTAGGGCAGCAGACCACACTCCACTTAGTCAGTCGATATTTTTTCTTCTCACAATCCCCCTGACAAAAGAATCTAGATCGGAAGTAATCCAATCTTTTTAAGACTCCTTTAGGCAACTGGAAGAATGATATCATATACAGTACCATATTCGTTAGTACCGAATTTATGAGAACCAGTCTTCCACCCAGGGATAAGAGTTTGCCTTTCCAGCTATTTAAACGTAATTGAAGTCTTTCCTCCACCCTTTTCCACTCAGCATTTGTAAGTCTCCGATAATGAATCGGAATACCCAAATAGTTGATAGGAAATTGTCCTTGCTCACAGCCGAAAAGCTCAGCATACAAGGCGGCGTTTTCTTGAGCCACGCCAAAACAAAACAATTCACTTTTATGGAAGTTTATCTTCACACCCGAAAGTTGCTCAAAAGCTGACAAAATCAACTTTAAATTACGAGCTTTTTCGATGTCATGTTCCATGAAAAGGATTGTGTCGTCAGCGTATTGTAGGATCGATAGGCCACCATCAACAAGATGTGGAATCACCCCTTCAATATGGCCCTCAACTTTAGCACGTTCGATCAGAATAGCCAGCATCTCAGCCACTATATTAAATAGTATTGGCAATAGTGGGTCACCCTGTCTGAGGACTTTTTTCGTTTGAAAGTATTTGCCAGTGTCGTCATTGACTTTGATGGCTACACTTCCTCCGGAAACAAAACTATTAATCAACGCGCACCACTCAGTAGAAAAACCTTTCATTCTGAGGGTCTGTTGAAGGAAAGACCACTTAACTTTGTCATAAGCTTTCTCAAAATCAATTTTAAGTATTACTCCATTCAGCTTTTTCCTATGTAATTTGTGCACTGTTTCATGCAGAACCGCGACCCCTCTAGGATGTTGGGGCCTTGCATGAAAGCCGTCTGAGACGGACGAACCACATGATCTGACACACTGTTCAGTCGAATCGTCGCTGCTTTGGTGAAAATTTTAAAACTAACGTTAAGGAGGCAAATAGGTCTAAATTGTTGGATCCTTTCCGCCTCGTTAACCTTAGGTAATAAAATAATCTCACCAAAATTGAGACGAAACAAATCTAATTGTCCACGGTGCATACAGGCAAACAGTTGAAGCAAATCCGACTTGATAACGTCCCAAAAGTTCTGGTAGAACTCAGCCGGGAAGCCATCAGGTCCAGGAGCAGTATTATGTTTCATTTGGAATACCGCCTTCCTCACTTCTTCCTCTGAGTAGAGTTTAGTGAGTAGGCTGTTTTCCTCAGCTGAAACCTGGTGAATATCCTCTGCCTCTGCATCTGCACCAGCAGCGTCCTGTCATAATTAACCACATAATGATGATTTTCTAAATAATTGAGGCAAAAATTAGAGCTTTTCGTTAGAACATTTTTCTAACTACATGACGAACATTTTTTAATACATGATGAGGGCAACTCACCCAAACGGACATAAAATCTATTCACGATTTGTCCGTTTTGGTTATCAAACGGATAACTATATTCTGTGTGTGTCCGCCGTGTCAACGAGTGCACCCAACGGCGCGACACATTTTAGGTTCTTTTCATAGATAGGGATGGCCACAAATGGCTGATTTTTACACTAAAAAAAATAAAAACTCTAATCCTAAGGTCATGACCAGTCGCCGGAGGCCTACTACTCGTCATCACACGAATCGAGCATGACGTACTCTGGAGCCTGGTATAGGTGCACCGGTGGCGCCACCGTCGACCAGCGCGGAGGGGTGGCCGACCCCTGGTCCGACTCCGGGAGCAGGTCGTCGGGGTCGCCGGCTACGACCAGGCATGGCCATGCAACGGCGTGAACCAGGCTGGCAACGCCTGCCGCTGCAAATGCTGCTGCTAGTAGTATTGCTCTTCGCCTCCGTGGCGGACTGGTGACCGAGCCGAGCCCTTGACCGCGGACCAGCTCGTCCGTGTCGACGGTGAGGAGGGACTTGGCCAACACGGCCTTGTACTCGGGGCGGAAATAAAATTAATGGGATCGGTACACACAATGTACACCAGCAACCCACAAAACTAAAAATAATCGCACTACAACTTAATGACCTAAAAAGTTGTTATTCCATAGTGTGTACAACGACCATTTAAGTGAGTTGTTGTTCAACGGATGAACTACACAACTCACTAACTACAAATTGTGCTCTATTAGTTTAGACATTTCGGTAAAAACTCGGATTATAACCGTCGGATAATGCTAATTAATTTTTGGATAATTCATATTTGGATGCTATTTTCCATACCATATCTTATACCGTATCCGGGTGTTCAGTTCGGAATCGGATATCCTTATCCATCGGGTTCTTTGAAACCGGATATGTATTCTTTAAAACGGATTCGGCGGTGGATTCGGTACAGAAATTATTCTATCCGTTTACACCCCCACCCAATAGGGACTGTCCTCGGTGAAGGCCGGGTGGTTGACAAGAGAGATCCGTGCTCTGTTGACAAGAGAGATAAGTGACAAGATTGGATTGTTGGCAGAAAAAATAGCTCATCATTGCATATGCCAAAATGCCTCGGTTCATTAAGACAACCAAAAAGGACAATTGGAGCCGCCTCTCTAAATCATTTTAGAAACGGCTTGTAAAGGCCGCTCAATCAGGAGTTATCTCTGCACAAAATGACCTCCGGTCTCTGAAAATTGATTTTGTAATATTGTGTTTTATATAGACAAGAAGTATAGAGTACCTTTCGTAACCGAAACTTTGTTGACCGGAGGGGGTGTAACTACTAGTAGCGTGCAACCGATCAGAATTGTGTCTCCTATTTTGCTTAGAATGTACCTCCAATGTTGCTTAGGATCCATTGATATGGACATAAAACTTTATTAAGTGAAGGCTAATAATACAGCTGGTTTGCTGGCTATAAAGTTCTTTAACGCCTTCTCTCAGTCCATCCATATAGCAGTGAGCTCTTTACTGTTAATAAATTAACCACTTGTCTCTCTCACAGAGTTTTTTGGTTCTTGTGCCCAAGCCAGTTGTAAGCTTACAGCCCGCTTCTCTTCTCTCTCCTCATTTTTTTCCTTCGCCTCGGTATTTAGCCGGCTTATAGCCTGTTATTATACTTGCTTTGCTCTAAGGGCACATGCTGATGCAGGATCCTGTGGCTGGCATGCATGCTCTGTGGATTACAGTTCTAATCTGTGATCGATTGTAGGGGAGAGGCGGTGCAGTAACTTTCCTGCACTCGACTACACTACTACTGCATGCAATGCCCTATGAATGTGAAGTACAGTAATCGAACCACTCCATGATCTGAGCCGGCCATATCATCACTCATCAAACCACAGCCATCTGCAACCGTCAATGCTCCGACGCAGTTGGTAGCAGCAGTACCATCCATGCTGCTGGGGTGAGTGACACCTCGAACGCGCAACAGGCCCATGGCGGAACCTGCGAGGAGGCGCTCATGTAACGTGGCCCAATGAAAAAAAAATGAAAAACTGATATATAAACAAAGTAAGCCTTTGTTGCTAACTTGTCTTGGAGCCTAGCATTTAATTTTACTGTCTCGTGAGGAATGAGGTGTTAATGTATCAACCTATTTCATTCGACGAACCAAATAAAAAAAAGTAAAAAATAATAAGTAGATGATGGACGATTAACTCATTTCTCAAACCAAACACACTCTTGCCCTTCGTATAAACAAACCTATTTCAGAAGATCATGAAGGATGTGGCATCTGATGGGTTCACCTATGAATCAGAAGCCATAAGGCATTGGCTTGATCGTGGGAACAGTAGGTCTCCGATGACGAATCTCGCCCTTCCAAACCGAGATATTTCCCTAATCACGCCCTTGGGTCTTGCATCGAAGAGTACCTTGAGTTTCAGAGGCAACAAGGACAGAATCTGGACCCCTAAAGTACTCTGCCATAGAACTTGCTGCGTTTAGGTACATAGCTTGACTATGTTAATTCGATCCTAGGTGGATTTTAGATGCCAAGAAAAATCTGTATCCTTGCGGTGGTAGCCATCTGCAAGCGACATAACAAAGTCGATCAGTAGACGTGTGTTGAATCATGGATGACATTCTAGGATTTTTATTTTATTTTAACCTTTTGTAATCAATATATCTTAATACTTAATAAACTCTCCTAACCTTTTTTTTAAACTAACCCTTGAGCCAAGGTGCGTGGCCGCTGTGCCACATGCACTGGCACGGCAGGGTGCCACCCTAGTGCAGCCTGCCAGTGTAGAAGCTTTGGGTTCCACCAAGCTGCGGCGAGCTGCCTGCTGTGCCATCGGCAGCGACTTTGGTCTGCCCCTGTGGTGTTGTAGTTGGTGTTTTTTTTGGGAAAAGAAGAAATAGGCTTTCGCCCCGCTATATTAATATAGCAACCACCCGATACAATTTTGACACCACTGCTGGGGCAAACAGTACAAAGACGACCAAAAGAAAAGAAAGAAAAAGAAGAAGAAGAAAAAACAATGCCAACATTGGCGGATCAATGAAAACAATAGTGACTCGCAACCGCCGCGTCCTCTCCGGCCAATTCCCACCACAAACCTACCACTCGGAATCGCCGCGTACCAAGCAACATCTCCAAGAAGGAAACAACGATGCCGCTGTTGTTGCCCGGACAAGTCCTAGGGTTTCCCCCGGCACGCTACAGGTAGTGGGGAAGAGGCAAAACCGACGCCCTTCAAGAAGGAAAAGCGACACTCGCAAGCGTCACCGCATCGGTGTCAAGATGACAGGGATTTCTCCCAACATCCAAAAAACCACATCTCTGGACAATCCGAAGCGCTCCATCCGTCTTGCCACCCACCAACATACGCCACCACAGAATTGAAGCCACCATCGTCGTATCACCATGGTATTCGCTACGAGGCCAACCGAACTATGAAGAACCCGCCGTAGACAAGGAGCGGCAGTACCACAACCACGCGGGAGGGAACAGCCTCCACCGTCGTAGACGGTAGCCGACCGGACGCGGTAGGCACGAGCACACCAGGCCACCATGGAGCCAGAGGGCGACAGCAGCGCAACCACCTGGAGGACATCCTCCACCGCCAACGGCGGGTGCCGATCGGACGCGGTAGAAGAGACACACCAGGCCGGGAAGGCCCGGCCGGGCCCAAGACAGGCCCGTGAAGTCTCCGCCGCCACGCTGCAACACGTAGGTCACCGCCGCCGTTACCCTGACGGCTCCAAAGGCCCAGCCGAAACGAGTCCGCGAAGCTCCCGCCCTCCACGCTGCAGCAGGGGCGGCGTCGTCGCCGCCACTCCCGTCCTAAGCTTGTTCAACAGTCCAACCCGAGTAGCAGGAACTTGCCGGACCCGCCCTGACCCAGATCGGGCCCAAAGGGCCCAGATTTGGGCCTGCAGGGCCCAGGCCAGATCCCTAGCCACTGCCGCCAACGGAGGCGCCACCGTTGCTCATACCATCCGCAGCAGAGCCGAGCTCTGCCGGAAGCCGGGCCGCCGTCGCCTGAGTGCGCCGCTCGACGCCGTGCCGCCCCGCGCAAGGACGCCGCCGAGAGGGGAAAGGAAGGAGGCCACCGCCGCTGGTGCCGCCCGGGACGAGCCCGGCGCCGCACGCCGACGGCGGCCGCGGAGGAGACGCAGGAGCCGCTCGCTCGGAGGAGACGCAGACGGCGACAGGTCGCCCGCGCGGGGGGCGACGCGGCCGCGCGTGGGAGGAGGGGGAGAGGAGGGGGGACCGGCGGCGCGGCTGGCCGGAGGCGGCGCGGGCCGGCCGGAGGCGGCGGCGGCTAGGGTTAGGGTAGGGGTCGGGGTCGCGAGAGCTCTGTCACTGAGAACTATGAACCAGGGCAACTGTCCTTTTGATTCGTGTTTCTCAGTCATATTTGGTAGTTTAAGAGTTGAACTCAATCTGGTAGAGGAGCAGTGCATGATGGCGGCCTGCCTAGAGGAGCGACAGCGTGGGGACATCTCGTTTAGACGAGCCACTACATGAATGGGCTCCTGTGCCGACGGCCTTTCCCCGTCGGCACAGGCACGATGCCCGTCGGGAGAGGGCTGTGCCGACGGTGGCTGTCAGCACAGGGTGGTCGGGATAGGTCGCCGTAGGCATAGCTCGCCCGGCCGTCGGCACAAAACATTGCCGTCGGCATAGGGTTTACCGACAGCCAAAAAAGGTCCGTCGGCACAGAGTTAGTCGGCACAGGTAAGGTGGGTCCCACGACGGCCGAGCGTGCTGTCAGATCCTGTGCCGACGGCAATACCGTCGGCACAGACTGGACACGTGCCACGTTCTGGTGCGTCCATCTGGGACATCTGTGCTGGTCACACTGTGATACCTGTGCCGATGGCAGCTATCCCAGGTTTTTTTTGCCAAATTTGTTCCAGCAGCTCATTTTTCCAGCAAAAATAGCAGAAAATAAAATCAAAAAACATGACAATATTATCACAAACAAGATCACATATAGTCACAAACAATATCCCAATCAATATCATCAAGTAGGTACACACATAGGACCATCATCATACATAGCAAAATGTCTAGAGGCCGAAAGCCCTACATCTATTGCGGCGGCGACGGGGTGTGCCCCATATCTCCCCGGGTGAAAACAGGCGATCGACGACTCGGCGCAACAGCAGAAGCACCAGAAGAAGAAGGTGAAGCACCAGGAGAAGTCGAAGCATCAGGAGAAGGACCACCGGCATGTACGGCACTGAGAAAGAGAAAACAAGTTAGCATAAAGATCAACTGCATTAAGAAAGAGAAAATAAGTAAGCATAAAGACATAATAAAATATACATACTAGGCATAAAGATGTAATGCAATGAAGAAGCATGTTGAATAATAAATACTAAAGCATAAGACATAAAAGACCGTCACCTCGATTAATCACTCTCATAATTAAGTTGGTTCTCATTCTCACTATCACTATCACTATCACGTGAGTAGTAGGTTGGAGGCTCCTCACACGGTGGAGGCTCGTCATTGTTTTCATTGTCCGCATTCATCTTGGAGAGCATACTATTTCCTTCAGATCCACCACTGACTCACCACGAGTGTGTGCATCGTTCTCGAGGTCCTCAAGACCACCCGGTTGTAAGGAAAAGTCCCCGAAATCCTCTTGCTCTTGATAGAAAATTCCCTCGTATGTTTTAGGGTTAATGTTGTTGTAATCGTCGGCAGAGGGCATGGGTAGCTTACCATGTGGCGATACTCGGAACACGACTTCCCAGCCCTTGAGGTTCTCTTTCTGGCATGGGTAGGGCAAATAATAAACTTGCTTGGCTTGGTGAGCCACAACAAAGACATCGGCTCCGCTATAGGTGGTTGAAGGCTTAACTTCAACTAACCCAATGGAAGGGTCACTTCTTGTTCCACCGTGTGGTCCAGTGCATGGGTCGAACCAGTGGCACTGGAACACAACGAGCTTGAGTTCTATGTTCGTACAATTGAACGTCAGCTCGTATACCTTTTCTAACCTTCCGTAGTAATCTACGTAATTGGCTCCATCGGCTCCTCTGGATCCTTTGGTGAAGACCCCAGTATTTACAGTTTTTGCATTCGGCCGACTATTCTGGTGATACTCTGTATGGAAGCGGAACCCATTCACATCATACTTCATGACAGTACGGTTAAAACCTTGGGAAACACATCTCAACTCATCTGTCATCTCAACATTGGGATCAGCTCCCTACAAGTATGGTTTAAATTGTTTTGTGCATTAGTTACGTGTAATAAGAGGGACAAGTCACAGATTGCAAGGTAAGAGGGACAGGTTAGAAATTACTTTGTCCGTGAACCAAGACACAAATTTTTTTCCTCCATGAGCACCCTCTTTCAAAAGAGTGTCCAGCTCCGCGGCAGAGGGATCCTCCATTCCCGACCATTGTTCATGCTTGAATTGGCTAAAAAGAGAAAATACGTATTAGACCGAAACCGAGTTATTAGTTGCAAAGTAATTTGTTCACCATTTTACCTGATGAAACCGGCTACTTCCGTCATGTTCGTAAGCACATAGAGCATTATGCAATCCTTCTCTTCCTTGGTCAAGGTATATTTTACACCGGCACCGGCCTTGCCACCGGGACATTGGAAGAGGAGGAGCTTGGAGTCAAGCTTGGGCTGGTCGACATTGTACCGAGAGACCGGGTTATGCTGAGTGGGAACCTCATTGGGAAAGTACGTTGTCACGGCGTCTGCCATCTCCCGAATTATTGTTGCCTCAGCTATGCATGCTTCAATCCTAGCTTTGTTTCCAGTTATGTTTCGAATATACTTAAACTCTCTCTCAATACAAAACTGCCAACGAAACTGCACCGGTCCACCCAAGAGTGCCTCGTTCGCGAGATGCACGACGAGATGTGCCATCGGAACAAAGAAGCCTAGCGGAAAGATCGTCTCTAAATTGCATAGCAACTCCGGCACAAGATCTTGCAACTTCTGAATAACCAGGGGACATATCTGCTTAGCACAGAGCGTGCGGAAGAAATGGCTCAACTCCGCAAGCACTCGCCAGACACGATCGGGGAGATACCCTCGAACCATCACCGGCATCAACCGCTCAATCCATATATGATAGTCGTGACTCTTGAGCCCAGTGACAGTTCCCTTTACAAGATTGACTCCATTACTTATATTGGAACAATAACCATCAGGGAACATCACGACGTGTTTGAGCCACCGAAATGACTCCTTCTTTTGGAGACTATCAAGGCAAAAGGGGGCATTCGGCTTGAACCAATTTTTTTGACGTGCGTTAGGAGGCTTCATGTGTAATTTCTCCCTATCACAGAGCTTCTGAACATCGACTCTAGCCTTGACATTATCCTTTGACTTACCAAGAATGTTCAGGACTGTGTGAAAGGGCATCTCTCCGACATTCTTTTCGGTGTGCATCACATCGATGTTATGGGGAAGTTCGAGGTCCTTGTAATACTCTAGCTGCGTTAAGCCTGCCACGTGAGTCCAGTTGTGCGTTACACCATATCCCTCATATCGTGGGCCATTTCCCGCAGCAGGCACGAGAGCACTAAGCTCAGCATCAGCAGTTGCACCATTGAACTTGGGTATCTCTTTTTCTTCACGCACAACTATGCCCTTCGTGAAGTTTTTTTTTGTCTTCTCGGTAAGGATGCCTTCTTTTGAGAAACTGTCGATGCTTGTCAAACGCGACATACTTGCAGCCTGAATTTAGCCAAAGGAACTCAAGTCGGTTCCTGCACACTGGGCATGGCCACTTACCAGTTGTACACCATCTGCAGAATAGGGCATACCCGGGTAGGTCGTGCATGGAATAGTGGAACCAAATTTTCAGCAATAAGTTCCTCTTTGATGCTCGGTCGTATGTCAACGACCCATTGTGCCAAGAGTGGTGCAAATCATCCACAAGCGGCTGCATGTAGACACTCAAATTCTTCCCCGGGTATTCAGGCCCTGGAATGATCAACGACAGAAATATGAACTTCCTTTGCATTAGGAACCCGGGAGGGAGATTGAGCGGAATAACAAACACGGGCCAGCAGCTGTATGAGGCACAAGACATACCAAATGGATTGAATCCATCTGTTGCTATCGCAATTCTGACATTCTGAGCCTCTCCTGCCTCATCGGGTGTTTTTCATCGAAGTTCTTCCATGATGTACCATCAGATGGATGTCCCATCTTTTGCCGTCCGGTATCGTCAATGTATCTCTTACCAATCTTGTGCCACGTCATTTGTGTGGCAGTCTCCTCGGACAAGTAAAGCCGCTGGATTCTTTTTATGAATGGGAGATACCGAAGAATCTTCATGGGGACTTTTGTCTGCGTCTTCAGACCATCGGGTGCTGTTCTCTCATGATACCTAGAGGCCCTACAAAGGCTACAATACTTGTCATCCGCAAACTGTTTCCAAAACAAAAGGCAACCTTTTGGACAACAATCTATCTTTACATAATCCATGCTGAGCGATCCCATGATTTTCTTTGCTTCGTGCATGGTTTTAGGCAGACAATGCCCTTCAGGCAACATGTTACCCTTTGTTGTCAGATTAGCTTCAAAGCATGCACGGGTAGTGGAGTACCGGGACTTGTTACTTAGTGCTTGAGAGATGGCATCGAGCTGAGAAATCGGGGCACCCTCGTATAGAGGCTTCTTAGCCAAGGCCATCATATCAAGGAAGGCCTTCGCGGTTGGCTCCGGTTCCTCCGGTTCATCCATTTCCTCTGGTTCTGGCGGTCCCTCCTGTGGAGGTGGCGAATCCGGCATGTCCCCATCGCGGAAATCATCTAGCAAGCCTAGAAGCCCATCATGCTCATTGCCATTGATCCGATGCCTCATCACCTCAACTCTGTCACGTTCGTACTCAGCAAAGTCGACCAGTGTGACATAGTTATGCATATACCCTCTCAACCAAAGGTGTTTAGTCATTTCAGCATTTCCCTGACAGTAATGATTGTTGCATTTACTGCAAGGGCACCTTGGACGAACTCCTGACTGTTTAGAACCACGCCCTAACTCCTTCACTAATAAATCAGTCTTCCATTCTCACTCAGCTGTTCTTTCAGTCTTACTGATACGGCCACTGTGCATCCACCCATTATCAGCCATCCTCTGCTTTATTGGAGCCAAAGAACAACGCATTTCATAATTTGCACCAAGTAATAATAAATTTATTCAGTGTCACCAGATTAATCACGACCAAATTTTATCTTTTACAGCATGCAAGGGTTCACCTAAACTTCTAATAGGAGGGGCCTATCCTGCCCGAGTACGTGTAGATCGAGTCGTGTTCCATGTTCTACCCCGACCCGAGACGAAATTTCGGCAGCACCTCCCCGCTGTTCTTCAGAATACACGTCTCGAGCTTGTCAAGCCGAGAGGGTGTGTGCATCCGAAGAACAACGGGGAGGTGCTGCCGAAATCCCGTCTCAGGAAGGGGTAGAACATGGAACACGACTCGATCTACAAGTACTCGGACTGTCCAACATGGACAATCCGGAAGTGTTACGGTTATAAATATGCAAAGATGGACAATCCTGCATATTTATAAATTTGTAACCCTTCCGGACGGGATCTGACTCGGGTTGCGCGACTGACTTGGTGATCTAGACCAAAGTAAACCTATGCAACAAGAGAGGCGAAAGATTTATACCCTTGAAGCGTGATCGGTGGCCGGAGAAGGTCGAGGACGTGCTCTGGAAGCAGGGCGACGAAACAGGGGCACCAAGGCGGCCCCTCCTCCGCTGGAGAAGAAGCCCTGCAATGATGCGCGGGACCGACGGTGCTGGCTCGCGGGAAGCTACGTCATCTGAAAAAGCACACAATCGTCATATATAAGCAAAAATCTCTCTATTTTACCTAATAATCATCTCTACCACTAACCCCAAAACTAACCCTAAAACTAACCTAAAACTATCACTAGAACTAACCTAAAACTAACACTATAACAAACCTAAAACTAACACTAATTAACAAAAATAGCACTAACCGGTGGAGGAGATGCGGTGGTGGAGGAGCTGAGGTGGAGGAGATGTGGCGGCGCCGTGGAGGAGCTGCTGTGGTGGAGATACCGCGGTGGTGGTGGAGGAGCTGCGGTGGAGGAGATGCGGTGGTGGAGGAGATGCGGCGGTGGAGGAGGAGCAGCGGTGGTGGAGGAGGAGCTGCGGTGGAGGAGATGCGGCGGTGGAGGAGGAGCTGCGGTGGAGGAGATGCGGCGGTGGAGATGCGGTGGTGGAGGAGGAGCTGTGGTGGAGGAGATGCGGCGGCGCCGTGGAGGAGCTGCGATGGTGGAGGGCACGGGTGGCGGGGTCGGCGGGGCCTGGCGGCGCGGGGGGTGGGTCGGCGGGGCCTGGCGGCGCTCGGGGTGGGTGCGCGTGGTCGATTTGGGGAAGAAACAGACCGCGCGCGCCCAGCCATCCATAACAGATAAGATGAGGCTAAAAGCCGTCGGCATAGGTATTTTTTATTTGAGCCAATGGCTTCTATACCATTGACGAGCGCTGCAATGGCTCATTTGCCATCAAACTAAGCTACAATGCTCATATACCAAACACAAACAAGTTTTAGTGCCTATATGCCACTGGTTGTTAGTATACCGTTATCTTACTGTGGTAGGGGGACAAAATGACTGCTTTGCCCTCAATGGCAAATGAGCAACAATTGTAACACATGTGTAGAAATTTTTTGCAGCATCTTGCCTCTATTTCAGCATTTGAGCAAAACAATAGTGACCACATATAACAATTTCAGCATACTATGCGTCGCACCTGTGCATGCACATGTGCTTGTGAATTTTAATATTTTTAATGCATGCAGAAGTTTGTAGGCATCAAAACATATGGAAAATTTAGAGGATGATATTTTAGATCAAGTAATATGAAACACGTAATAACTTTCTGTTTTGGTCAATTATAGAAAAAGAGTTAAACTAGGCCGTTCATTTGTGCTTCTATTGTCTGCATGCGTACCACTGTATTGCCATAATACTGTGTGTAAATTGTATATTATATTATTTTTACGCTCATACAACCTTGGATTTACAGCCGACATAAGGAATTAACTAATTTGTAAAGGTTGCATGTGTATTGTTGCCCTATATAGAGTTGCCAAAGTGGAATTCCGTAAATGTATTATTTACTCTCTTTTGTTTACACAGAAGTATGTACAATGCAAGTTTTATCTTAACATGACAAAGATGTTAAGAGTATAGCATGTGGCAAAATCTTTAACAGCATGGATAATATAATTTATTTGGACTCAGTAATCAATTATTTTTTCTTGTTGATAAAGAACATGTCCATTAAAAATTGCTAGAGGAAAAAGTACACGCAATTTGTTTCCAGCTTTTTTTCCTATTCTAAACCGAGGGTAACATTGGAATTTTTGGATAGATTGGCAGGAAAACAGAAACACACTAGCGATTGACTAATGACGATGGCAAATAAGCAATAGAATTTGTTTGTCTTTGGTATATATGAACTGAACCTTTGTTGGATGGCATATGAGCCATTGCGGAGGTTGTCAATGGTATAGAAGCAATTTTCTCTTTTTATTTTTCCTATTATTAGCTATTTTATTAACAGTTTAAACATTATAATTTATTCCAATATAAATTTCTACAGTTTTATTATAATTTATTGTATTATATGGTAGGGCCACACACAAATTATTCCGGCGCTCCGGGGCCCCGCTTCGGTGAAACCCTAGATCCGCTGGAGAAAACCTAACGTTTCCGTCTACCCCCTTTAACGGCGTCGAAAGGGGTAGCCCAGTGGACTTTTTTCCTTGGTTGTGTTAGGTTAGGACATAGGAACATGGAAAACCAACTTTTATCACAAGTCAGCACAAGATTGCCCCCGGTTCGCCCGAAACGGGAGTTTTCACCTCTAAGTGCACAAACTTAGCAGACAGAGTGTGCGGTCGGTGAAGACGGTCATACCCCGGAGTAAAATCTTGGACATTTACAACACCCAACACACTTGTATACATATGGTATGGCACAACCTAAGTTTGGATGGGTTTCCGACGCTTCGGGGCCCCGCTTCGGCGAAACCCTAGATCCGTTGGAAAAAACCTAACGTTTTCGTCTACCCCCTTGAACGGCGTCGAAAGGGGGTAGCCCAGTTGACTTTTTTCCTTGGTTGTGTTAGGTTAGGACATAGGAACATGGAAAACCAACTTTTATCACAAGTCAGCACAAGATTGCCCCCGGTTCGCCCGAAACGGGAGTTTTCATCTCTAAGTGCACAAACTAAGCAGAGAGAGAGTGCGGTCGGTGAAGACGGTCATACCCCGGAGTAAAATCTTGGACATTTACAACACCCAACACACTTGTATACATATGGTATGGCACAACCTAGGTCTGGGTGGGTTTCCGACACTCCGGGGCCCCGCTTCGGCGAAACCCTAGATCCGCTGGAAAAAACCTAACGTTTTTGTCTACCCCCTTGAACGGCGTCGAAAGGGGTAGCCCAGTGGACTTTTTTCCTCGGTTGTGTTAGGTTAGGACACAGGAACATGGAAAACCAACTTTTATCACAAGTCAGCACAAGATTGCCCCCGGTTCGCCCGAAACGGGAGTTTTCACCTCTAAGTGCAGAAACTTAGCAGAGAGAGTGCGGTCGGTGAAGACGGTCATACCCCGGAGTAAAATCTTGGACATTTACAACACCCAACACACTTTTATACATATGGTATGGCACAAACTAGGTTTGGGTGGGTTTCCGACGCTTCGGGGCCCCGCTTCGGCGAAACCCTAGATCCGCTGGAAAAAACCTAACGTTTTCGTCTACCCCCTTGAACGGCGTCGAAAGGGGGTAGCCCAGTGGACTTTTTTCCTTGGTTCTGTTAGGTTAGGACATAGGAACATGGAAAACCAACTTTTATCACAAGTCAGCACAAGATTGCCCCCGTTTCGCCCGAAACGGGAGTTTTCACTTCTAAGTGCACAAACTTAGCAGAGAGAGAGTGCGGTCGGTGAAGACGGTCATACCCCGGAGTAAAATCTTGGACATTTACAACACCCAACACACTTGTATACATATGGTATGGCACAACCTAGGTTTGGGTGGGTTTCCGACGCTCCGGGGCCCCGCTTCGGCGAAACCCTAGATTCGCTGGAAAAACCTAACGTTTTCGTCTACCCCTTTGAACGGCGTCGAAAGGGGGTAGCCCAGTGGACTTTTTTCCTTGGTTGTGTTAGGTTAGGACATAGGAATATGGAAAACCAACTTTTATCACAAGTCAACACAAGATTGCCCCTGGTTCGCCGAAACGGGAGTTTTCACCTCTAAGTGCAGAAACTTAGCAGAGAGAGAGTGCGGTCGGTGAAGTCGGTCATACCCCGGAGTAAAATCTTGGACATTTACAACACCCAACATACTTGTATACATATGGTATGGCACAACCTAGATTTGGGTGGGTTTCCGACGGCCCCGTTTCGGCGAAACCTTAGATCCGCTGGAAAAAACCTAATGTCGGTGGAGACCGCTATTTGGCGTAGCTATATACATAGAAAATGAATAAAAACATATTAAACTTAATTGAGAGTAATAAATAGATACATAAAAATGAATATTAGGGTAAATAATAATAATTATAAGTAAAAAATTGGGACTCTGTGCCTACGGCAAAGCCGTCGGCACAGATGCACGCATAAAAGGAAAATGAAGAAAAAAAATAGGAAACCTGTGCCGACGGCTTTGCCGTCGGCATAGGTGGGCGTCGACGTCACCTTATCGACGGCGGGACTCTATGCCGACGGCTGTATTTCTCCCGACGGCCACCGTCGGTATAGAATTTCTGTGCCGACGGCCTTATCTGTGTCGACGGCCTGGGCGCTGGGCCGGCCTCGTCGAACCCTGTGCCGACGGGCCCGACAAAATGCCGTCGGCACAGAAGCCCATTCCTGTAGTGAGCGGTGCACGGTAGCAGCAGGTGGCTTGGAAGACGAAGCGTGGTGGCAGCCAGCCCACAGGAGCAATGGCGTGCGGTGGCAGGTGATCGTGTTGTGTGGCTCAGCGTGGGATAGAAAAGAAAAAGGGATGGATTGCTCTCTCATTTCTTTGGGGGACTGTGTCGGTGTTTTGAACTACCGGCTAGTAAGTTTGTGGTGATTGCGCGGCAAGGCCTGGATGGTGCGCAAGAGGACACGATGATGTATACTGGTTCGGGCGGAATGTCCCTACGTCTCTGTGATGAGGAGCTCGCCAGCCTGGTCTCGTGAGGGTGCGTATTTATATGCCTCCTGTCAAGGCGTCCCATCCTCTCTTTCATAGGTCAAGAGGCGAGTCAAGTTACATAGAGAGAGAAAAAGAAGAAAGAGAAAATCGCGTGACAAAGGGGACGTTGTCCATCCGTGCCCTCGGATGAATCCGGCCCACCCCTGCGGCGCTGTAGATTATGTAGGAGGCGGTCTTGTTCATCACTGTTGCCACGTCGATGCCCCTTGCCGCCGGTCATGGTCCTCCATCCTTTTTGCAGGCGAACGCCCCTGTCAGACGACGACATGCTCATCTCCTCACTAGTTGAGTCAAGAATATAGGGAAAGAGATCACTTTCTCAATCTGGTAGCCTTTGCTACGGTGGTATTTAGGCTTTGCCCGTAATGTGTAAGCGCAGAATTAGTTGCATGTCCTTTATATGTTTATGCGAACACAAGGTTAATAAGTGCCCTTGTGGTTCGATTTGTGATGAGTGATTGTCAACGTGGTTCACGATCTAGATTGACTGTGTCACCTGACCACGGTGTGAGTTGGGGGAACGAGATCCTCTAACTTAGTAGCAAACTACTGCAGAGGGACGTTGTTTGCTCTGGTCCACTCGTTGGCCATCGGACGATGTTGGCGTGAACTACTGCCTGCTACCAGTTTTGCTCGGTTGGAAACAGAGCAACCAACCCGTGCGGCCCAATTTTTTTAAGGAAGCAAAATATTCGAAACTTCATTTTGACATATGCAAATATATTCTGCTGCCACCGGTTCAAACATTTCAAATAGTAAAACAAAATATTTCAAACAAAAATTTGGCACATCTACCTTGACATCGTATGTGCACACGCCAAGTTTGAAGATCGACAATTTTTGTGGCTTGTGTAAAAAAGACAACAAAATATTGTCTTGTGTAAAGCTTGTTTCACGCAATTTTGTGTTTTTACACACTGACACAAAAATGTATTTCCGATATATTTGACTTTTGTTTGGTATAGTAGAAAAGAGTTGTCCAGTATATAAGAAAAACTAGTCGGACGCCAATACAATACAAAACACACAACGCTGGCCTGAGGTTGTGCCACCATACGAGTCGATGATCAAGTCCCAATATCAACCAAAGTCGACATCCACACAAGAGTCGACGACAAAGTTGCCTGAATGATTAAAGCCAGCACTATAATGCAACAACGAAGCCGTGATACCGGAGCCGTGCATCGTCTAGCCGATGACGAAGAGTGACAAAGTCGATGATGAAATACTCCTAAATTTGGATGAAATTGTCTGTTTAATTTGGATTAATGTTTTCTTTGTTTTGAATAAAAAAACTTATTGACACGACCCGTAGGGCACTCGGTTTTAATAGACCGGCACAAGGCTTGTCGGGCACACTAGTCAGGCAGTTTATTGGGAGCGCCGACGGAGATGCTCTATCAGGCTGGCGTGTACTCATATGATGTCAACTTGTATGTTCCAAAAAAAAATCATGAGACCACAGAAAAATGTAATTTTAAATCTTATTTCTCCATGGTTTGAAAAAAAAAAGTAATTTTAAATCTCATTTCGGCCACATATTTTGTATTTTTTGCACAGATCCCAGAAGGTGGCATTTACTTCCACAATTTTGCATGCATGTTGCGTATGCAAATATTCGTGCCCAAGTTGTTTCAAAAAAATTCAAACTATTTTCATATTTTTTTTAAATTTTAACAAACATAACAAGAGCATATGCACCCGGGAGTCAAAGTGAATTTCTGTAAAAATTACCCTTTTTTCATGAACTTGGGTGTACATATGATGTCGAGATGTATGTGCGAACTTTATATTTAAAATTAAAAGTTTTAATCAATTTGAAATGTTTAAACTGGTGACAGGAGAACATGCTCCATGCGACAAAATAAATTTCCGAATATATTGCCTCGTTTAAATGATTAAAAATTGGCTGCACGGGCCAATTACACTCTGTTTCACCCGACCGGAATAGGTAGCAGGCAGTCATTCACAGCGAACGACGTACGATGGGCATCGAATGGATCACAACCAACAACGTCCCTCTGCAGTAGTTTTGTACTACGTTAGAGGATCTCGATCCGAGTTGGGTTGTGCGACATGTCTCTTGGCTTGTGGTGTGCAGGTGTGGAGCTCGGAGGCGGTGGTCGACGGCGAGGTGAAGGTCAAGTAGGGACATGCCGTGCCGATGGACCGGGAGCGGTGAAGGACGGACGTGAGGCTTAGACCGAGGGACCAGGAGGCCGGGTGGCTAGTCGTGGTGGCTGACATCTGGGGACATCGGCAAACGCAAGTGTACATGGGAGTGACCGTGTTGACCGAGTCAAGACAGCGGACGTGTGAGTCGAGCGGGGCTCAGGAGGACTTGGCGCCCAGCCGGTCAAGGACGGTGGTGACACATGTTGAGCGGCAGGGGACGCGTATGGAGTACGCTACTCGCGGACAGTTTGATGGTTTGGGCCTCAAAACCATCGGTCGGACGGTTTACGGGTTTGGGCCTCAAAACCCGAGCGGAGGTTCCGAGGAGGAATGGAAGAGCACGTGGCGGCATCGAGGAGTTCGCGTCTAGGCGAAGCTATCTCATGAAGGCCTTACACAAATGTCGTTGTTCACATGTACAATGACTTTGATGCAGTGACATTTGAGGAGGGGACCAACATGGATGATGATGATATTTCTCTTGATTCGGAAGAAGATGATGGTGATGACAAGTTGAATTTCGGCGTGGCGGCACGCCGCGCCCTTGGCGAGAATTTGTATGTATGGTTTGTTTTCTTGCTGCAGTCGCATAATGCATTTTGTAAGTAGGAGCAGTGGTGCTGATTTATAGAATGCACTTATCTTTGTAGGCGGTGTAGTTTACAGTGAAAACCAGTTGCAAAGCTTTTCTAATACTAACATTAGCTGAACAACAGGATGGTTATACATAGCAAGAGATACTTATATATATAGATAATTACACATGGCTACATTAGTCGGCATGATAGCTATTTATATAAATATCGAGTTGGCTGGGCAATTGCCATCAGATTGTTGCATGTAATTTATCTATGGAACCTTCGAAAGTAAAGTAAGAACTTGGTGCTGGCCTAATGAACATAGTGGCCAGATCAGCTTTTAACCAAGCTAACTCAAATAAAAAGGAGAAGCATGGTACAAAAAAACAGGACAAATCGAGATGGTACATTTACCCAACTATATTACAAAGCACAAAGACGTACATGTGGATAGGTTGTTTCCTAAAACAGCAGAGAACAACCAGCAGCAATCAATGCTTCATGGCACTGGCAAGAGAAGGAAACGACAGTACACTTACTGAATGTAAAGTACTGCATGTAGAAACTGATTGAAAAGAAACTGAAAATAAATTGGAACATCTCCAGATTTTAGTACATATAATATGATCCCAAAAATGTCCTTAGATTAAAGTAATCAAAGTCATGTCCTTTGATGCAAGACAATGAGCTCATTCTAATATATACTGGTTGCAAGATAATGTTCCTGCAAATCGTTAATCAGAACTTCTACAAATTCTCATGAACTAAAAATGGTTTATATATTACTTGTGGCTGTAACATACAAAATCTAAAATCATCAAATATCTTCGAGCCCATCAAGTCTCCAAGTCATTGAGGTGGCAAAACAGGGCAGACTCGTGCCACGGAAGAACTCAAAAAGTAATTATTTGCGCCCTGTAAATTATGAACTACGTATTGACAGTATTTTTTCTGCATAAGAATATTAATGTGGCATATCATTGTAAATGGAAGATTTGCAGTAATTGATAGCACAGTAGTATCATCACCAAGCGTGATGGGCAGTGGAGACATGAACGCTGACCTCTATGCAATAAAATGGCGACTGGCAAGGTGGCTCTCCAAATGCACTTAGGTTAGTAGACAGAGAACAATTGTTCGACATTCGACGCTGGAATATGAAACAATCATCTTATTAGCTACAATAATCACTGTCCCTAATTTACCAAACCATGTAGGTATAAGCAAAAAAGAAAATGGTATGCAAAAGCTATTTTCCGTATAGAACATTTGGTAGCAACAACCAAGAACTTTTGCTCATTTAACGTCTAGATCGAACAACTAGCAGGCATCACTAAATAAAGCCAAATAACAAATTTAGATTCATAGCATGTAAGAACCAACGGAGGAAAAAACAGACCTTAATCTTTACTGAATCCAAGAACCTATTCACCACTGCTTAATCAAAACATTGTGCAATCTGCATGGATTTAGTCAAACATCTTGTGGGCATAGATTAGTGGAATCTGCACAAACAAAAAAACGTATCTACAGATTAAATCGAGAGAGATCATAAAGAAGATGAGCGACACATGACAGGCCGAGCAACAGGGTTGAGAAGGGAGGGGTTAGCGGTTTCTCACCTCGGCTCGGCACTGTCGTGGGGTAGGAGAAAGATGTGGCTTCAAACTCCTCAGCTCGACGTCCTCTTTTGATACGGCGGCGAGCCACACTGCTCTAGCTGAGCGCAGATGAGGAAGTCAGGCTGAGGTAGAGCCTGTGGAGTGTGTAGCTGCGCATCAAATCATGGTGCATCATAGTCGAGGTACTCCATGCATCGTCGTGGCACTGATTCTTTCTTTCTACTCAACCAAAAAATAAAAAAGGTATGCACAAAAATATGAGAACAGTAAAGCAGACATGATCTGCTAGATAACATCTTAAACGCGCATAGAATTAGTCAATAGCAGTCTCCCAAGGCAAATGATGTTACATCGGTTCATATCTAGTATAGCATGTGCATCACACAATCACATCTCATATTTCATAACTATTCAAATAGAGATGGAGCAACAGAGACTAAATTCAAATGTCTGCATGACACAACCAAACCAAATTTGTGAACCTATTGCAAAGAAACCTGATATTGTTCGCTGAATATAAATTAGAGAATAAAGCAAACTAATAATTAACCAACATAGCACAATAGTACATGGGTTAATGATATCATGCGGCCTGGCTGGAGTATTGTGCACAGATAAAATAGCATCTAAGCAAAAAGAGATGACATGTGGGGATTAAATCAAAAAATAGTCAACGAAAAGATGAGTATGGGATGCAGGAGAGGAGGCTCACCTAGGCGTCGTCCTTTGCTACGTTTGGCGGCGTCTGATACTTTGCTATGATCTCTTAATCGAAAGACGCATGCTTGATATTCGAACATAAGCTGCATATAACTTTCCCGTGAGGATAAAAAGAAATAGCACATACCATTCATATATGTGTACCTTCAAACCTAGATGGACCATTATGCTAATGCTATTTAATTAGCAGACGAAAAATAAAAGACATACAAATGCCTATGCTAGCTCTAAGTTGACGAGGGAATATTTCCCCGGCAACAGTGCCAGAAACTCTGCTTGTACGTCACACGTCAGTTGGGAACCCCAAGAGGAAGGTATGATGAGTGCAGCGGCAAGTTTTCCCTCAGTATGAAACCAAGGTTTAATCGAACCAGTAGGAAAACGAGGTTTGCTTCGAAGGTGTTGGTGAAAGAGTGTAGTGCGGCGCAACACCAGGGATTCCGGTGCCAACGTGGAACCTGCACAACACAATCAAATTACTTTGCCCCAACTTAACAGTGAGGTTGTCAATCTCACCGGCTTGCTGAAAACAAAGGGTTAAACGTATCGAATGGAAGATGCCGTTTGTTTGCATAAAACAGTAGAGAACAATGATTGCAGTAGATTGTATTTCAGATGTAAAAGAATGGACCGGAGTCCACAGTTCACTAGTGGTGTCTCTCCAATAGGATAACTAACATGCTGGGTAAACAAATTACAGCTGGGCAATTGACAATTGATAAGTGCATATAACATGCATGTGTGAGTTGTGGTGTCTACTATGAGATTCATTTGGGCATTACGACAAAGTACATAGACCGCTATCCAGCATGCATCTATGCCTAAATAGTCCACTTTCCGGTTAACATCCGTACCCCTTCCAGTATTAAGTTGCAAGCAACAGACAATTGCATTAAGTAATGTGCGTAATATAAACAATACATTCATCCTTGAATAAAGCATTGTTGTTTTACCCCTAGTGGCAACAACACATCTACAACCTTAGAACTTGCTATCACTATCCCAGGTTAAATAGAGGTTGAACCCAACTATCATGCATAAATACCCCCTCTTGGAGTTACAAGTATTCACTTGGCCAAGGCTTCAACAAGTAACGGAGAGCATGCAAGATCACAAATGACATAGACATGATAATATAATATTCAGCTCCACATAGGTATCAATATAAGTCAGATCCCAGCAAACACAACATGTAGCATTACAATAAGATGATCTTGACAATGATAGGCAGCTCACAAGATCTAAACATGATGGCACAAGTGGAGAAAACAACCATCTAGCTACTGCTATGGACCCATAGTCAAAGGATGAACTACTCACGCATCACTCCGGAGGCGGGCATGGCGATGTAGAGCCCTCCGGTGATGATTCCCCTCTCCGGTAGGGTGCCGGGAAGAGATTCAGAAACCCCCCGAGTTAGGGTTGATGACGGCGGCGGCAGCGAATATGTTCTGGATGAAAGGCTCGGTGTTTTAGGGTTTTCACATCTCGGGGAATAAATAGGCGAAGCGGCGATGTCGGCGGACCCCCGAGGGACCCAAACCACATGCAGGCGCGGCTGGGCCCACTGCCGCGCCGCCAGGTGGTTTGGCCACCTCGTGGCTCTCCTTCGTCTCTCCTTCGGACTCCGTGTACGTGTTGGAAAAATAGGGACTTGGCCTTTTGTTTCGTGCAATTCCGAGAATATTTCCAGAAGTAACTTTCTGAAACCAAAAATAGCAGAAAATAGGGAACTGGCACTGTGGCATCTTGTTAATAGGTTAGTCCCAGAAAATGCATAAAAGTGATATGAAGTGTATATAAAACATGTAGCAAATGGTATAATATAAGCATGGAACAACAGAAATTATGGATACGTTGGAGACGTATCAGCCTACTACTTTCAGTATCAAATCTAAATGTAAATGGCTACTACTTTTAATACTGAATGTAGTGATAACTCACCCTGCATTATTCACATCATCTCTCTCATGCTCAACATTTTCTTCATATAGTATCATGTTCGCAACCATGCCGGGTAATACAACATCCATCTAAATTATCATGTTCGCAACCATGCCCTGAATTTGGCGCGGCGTGTCGCAACCATGCCGGGTAATACAACATCCATCTAAATTATCATGTTCGCAACCATGCCCTGAATTTGGCGCGGCGACACGCCGCGCCGTTGGTGAATTTTTTTGTTGGGTTTTCTTCCTTTTCAAAAAAAATTATATGATGTTCGAGTGAAAAAATACATCAGTCATGTTCTTTCTGTACACCAAAACGGAAACTCTATGATGTAACAGTCATAAACCCTTTTTTTTTGAGAAAAAATACATCAATGTATATGTACATTAAATTAGTAATGTTCTTTCAGACGTGGAGTTATGGTAGCACAAACAAATTTTAACAAGGTACAAAACATTACAATAGAAATGTGGCGCCCCGACCCGACTGCTATACAGTGATGCTGTGTGTCACCGGTTAAGCGATACAAACGGAGGTTACGGGTTTACCAATCCCCGGCCAAAACCTTTGGCAGGCGTTGCTCGGAATGGATCATCGGCAACGCAACACCCCGATTGATGCCTTAACGCAGGCACAACTATCAATGCATAATAGAGAGATCAAGACTTGTGGAACAACTGGCACATTACAGACTCTACGACTCAAAGCAATATAGTTCAACTCTTATAATAGAGAAAGATAACGAATATTACAACCAGAGGTCACTGACCCAACAGTACAACAGGCGGAAGCGAATTAAGTTGTTCTAACAACAAGATCCAAATTACGGCCTAAGAGGCCTATAGATAAACATTTCAGCACCAGCTATCCTGGAGATGTCCCAAGCTGTCACCTGGGAACCCCAGACTACTCGTCGACTTCCACAAAGAACCCACCTTCAAGTTCGATGAATTCCTCCTCTGAAAACAAATAAACAACGTTGAGTTCGACGAACTCTGCAAGATTATTAGAGCTACTAGCTCGATGATTGGCTTACAAAGGTTGTATGGCTGTTTTGCATAAAGCTAGTTTTCTTTATAAAAGACATAACTCCATGGCATCGACTAATCAGAACATTTTCAAAGGGGGTAAGAAGTAAACTCCTTTCTTCTGATCATCTTCAACAACCACCATCCATCACCACACCTGTCTACTGAGGCACCTCCTCGAATCACCCTCGAGGAAGTCAACCTTGCATTCTTGGTAGTACCTTTAGTACACGGGTTTTAATCATTCCGTTCAAGTTATTCTATGGTCTCTGAATCCGGCACCAAGTCATCCTTAACCGTGGACACGGCTTTTCGAAAAGATTTACCCTGCAGGGGTGTACAAAGGGAAAGTCGCCGGAGTCCTGAAGGGGCTCTAGCTTCTTTTCCACGCGTACCGTCCGGCTCATTACCCGTACATGCCCGTACATTTGCTCTCTTCCAGGGAGAACCGGCTGAGTGGACGCGGCTACAACCTTTACCTCGCTTAAGACTAACCCAGGATCATCTGTGGCGGTAGGACAAGAGGTGCCTCCAACACCCTGTCCCACGGTCACTTATTTTTCCCGACGCCACCATCCTCATCTCAGTCTGGGCCACCATCTTCAACGCACGCGCAAATGGAAAGCCAAACTAGAGGACCCTCGGCTAGTCCACCACAAGTTAGTCGGTCGACGAGGGCTCCATATACCCCACGCATGGTTGCACGCTCGGTCTTGGCTTCGAAGGGGAGAACTCGCAATTAGGCGACGAGAACGAGACAACCCACCACATCCATGTGGCCTCTCATCCCCGCCTTTAAGCATGTTTATTATTAGTATCCACATTTCTCCACCATCATCCGGACATTCCGTCAACAATTCCAACAACGAAATATCCACCGGACAACTAAGCATTTAACTAAGCATGGCTAAGCATATACAGTACATAGTTACTTAACTCAGGCCAACAAAGTAATCCTATGGATATTAGGAGGGAACAGGTATTGGCATCGGAAACATAATGCAACTATAGGATACTCTAATCCAACCAAATTGACATTTGGAACCGCATGCAATAATATAGTGGAGAAAATATTTGCGGAAAACATAGGAGGAGACATGCTCAGAGGGGGGATTACGCTTGCCTTGTTCAGCAGGCTGGTAATACGGGTCGTTAGGGTATTGTGGAGAAACCCTGACTGCTTGATCTATCGATGTATAAGAACACCGGAAAACACAATCAAATACCACACCATATAAAACAAGTGCAATGCACAAGCACATGATGATATGACATTTTAAATGCACCATAGAAGTATTAAACATGACCAACCAGTTAAATGGGGTCCCAAATATATTTATTGCCTTATTTGGATTAATCCCCACAGTTAAACTTAATGGAATTAGCCAATTTCGAAAATGTAGAGTACCGAAATGTTGTCCAAAATGCATGCTATTTATGGTACTGGATAACTCATAATTTTGTGAGCATTTGGATATTTTAAACACATTTTTCTGATTAACCAATAAAAAGTTATTGCATTTTCAATATTTGGTTTAGTGCTGCCATTTTAGTAAATTATTTCAAACAACACTAAAACTAACTATCCATGCTTGAAAATGAAGTGAAACTTGAAATACTTTTGTTGCTGAACATTTTGGTATAACACACTTAATTTTTGGAGCAATTTTTATAAAGTGATGAATTTCATAACACCATTTTCATTGCTGCCATTTTACAAAAAGGCAAGAAACAATTATTTCCAGTATTTATTTCAACATGAAATTGACATGAAAAATGTAAGGTTTCTTCCCCTGGTCATTTAGAGACCAAGTTTGCATTTTTGTGATCTAGCAATAAAAAGATATGGATTTTCCAAGAATTATTTCTTTTCTGCCCTTTTCTTCAGTTTAATAAAACAGCAACTAAATGAATTTAGTGGGATGTGTGAGTTATACCAATAGACTCCATTTATTTTTCTGAACATTTTGATATCTTATTTGCAGTTTTTGGCAAGTATTCCAAAACTTATTGAATTTACAAATTTATCTGCATTTCTGCCTTTTCTTTTATTTCTCAGAAAAACTCCATCCGAAACGTTTTCCACCCCGGGCTGGGCTAGCCACAGCCGCTGACAGATGGGGCCCAGCGCCACGGTGGCGTCCACGTCATCGCGGCGGTCCACGGCGCTTGACCGCGTCGATGCCAGGACCGCGACGCGCGCGCGGTGACCGCGGCGTCGGCGCACACGGATCCGTTGTTCTGGCTCGCGTGTGTGCTCGGGTGCGAGCGCATCGGGTTCGTCGAGCTACGGGGAGGCGAGCAGCATCGCTATGGACCAAATGGTCGCCAGGAACTGCTCCGGCGATGAACTACGGCAGCGGCGGTCTACGGCCCAACGACGAGACGACGAGTTACGGCGAGCTAGGATGCAAGGGGATGTCCAGGAGAAGCGTAAGCTCACCCTCGAAGCGTGGGTAGGTGTGGATTGGACGGAGGTGGGCGGTGGCGATGGGGAGCTTCCTCGATAGGCGGCGGCCGGAGAGGAAGAAGACGGCAATGCGGCGGCGATCCCGGGCTTCCCTTCTCGATTCCTTGCACGGGGAGGAAGAGGGAGACGCGGCGAAGGCGGCGGTGTGCTTCGATCTGCTCTGAGTGCTATCAATCGCCGGCGGCGAGCACGGCCACCATGGCTAGGGTTCGGCTTCGGCGAGAACAGAGAGAGAGAGAGGAGGGAGCGCGAAAATATCGGGGAGAGAGAGCAGTGCACGCCTCGGTGGTGCTCTTATCCCCTCGTGGTGGACGGCGTCGAGCAGGGGAGCAGTGGAGGGCGCGGCGGCGAGCTGGTGCATCGCGAGCAGCTCGGCGTCGGTCGCTACAGAAGAAGACGAAGACGGTTTCGCAAAAAAAAACCCTGGCTGCAATTTTTCTATTTACCAAAAGGTCCTTTTCAGCTCTGTTTCCTTTTTAAAAACCAGTAGCATTTCCAGGATTTTATTGAGCCTTTTAAATATTTTAGAAAAATCTGAGAAAATTCATGGAGCCTCCCATCAACATGTAGAAGCACCACAAAAATTGGTTTTGCCAAATAAAATGTTTTGAATAGCATTTGTTCATAGAGTTGTATTATGGCATTTTTGGTTAATTTCAATTTGGAATTACTTTATAATTTTAAAGCAAGTGCAAGTATTCATTTTGAACTCTTGGAACTTCCTTGACAAATATGGAAATTTATTTGAATTGTGTTTGCCAGAAACAAGCACATTTGGAATTGCAAGGATCTAATTTAATTGGTGCCCTTGTTTCCCTTTGTTCCAATTTGTTTTCAACACTTTGTTTTAACTTGAGAACTAGAACCAATGATGCCATGATGCATGCATGAACAGAAAAGTGAAAATTTGGTTCAAATTTTACAGTACCAAAAGTGTGGCTGTTACAATTCTACCCCCCTTACAGGAATCTCGTCCCGAGATTCTAAGATTGCGGAAGGAAGTCGGGATACTCCTCACGAAGACTAGACTCGTTCCCAGGTTGCTTCTTCCTCGGAATGGTTAGACCACTGAATCTTGAAGAACTTGGTGGTCTTGTTACGAGTCTTCCTTTCTGCTTCATCCAGGATACGAATAGGATGCTCGCGATAAGTGAGATCTTCCTGGATATCCAGCTCCTCATAATTGACTCCATGAATAGGATCCTTGAAACAACGGCGAAGTTGGGATACATGAAACACATCATGCACATTTGGGAATATGACCGGTAACTCCAACTGATAAGAAAGATCTCCTCGCTTGGCCAGAACGGTGAAAGGGCCAACATAGCGAGGGGCCAATTTTCCCTTGATCCCGAAGCGGCGAATGCCACGAAGTGGAGAGACGCGAAGATACGCCTTATCACCAATTTCATAATGAATCTCCTGGTGATGCTTGTCATAATAACTCTTCTGCCTAGACTGGGCAATCTTCAGATTCTCTCGTATGATTCTCACCTTCTCTTCAGCTTCATTGATAACATCTGGACCAAAAGCGCCCTCTCTCCGGTCTCGGACCAATTTAGCGGAGTTCGGCATTGTCTTCCATACAGAACCTCGAATGGGGCCATACCCAGACTAGCTTGAAAGCTATTGTTGTAGGAGAACTCTGCGAAGGGGAGGTACTTCTCCCAATCTTTGCCAAAGGAGATTACACATGCCCTAAGCATGTCCTCCAGAACCTGGTTCACCCTTTCGGTCTGACCGTCAGTTTGAGGGTGGAAAGCGGTGCTGAAGTTGAGACGGGTTCCCATGGCTTGTTGGAAACTAGTCCAGAACCTGGAGGTGAACAGACTTCCACGATCAGAGATTATCTTCTTGGGAACGCCGTGAAGTACGACGATCCTAGAAGCATATAGGTCTGCCAACTTAGCAGCGGTGATGTTAACACGAACAGGGAGGAAGTGAGCCACTTTTGATAACCGATCAATGATTACCCAGATGGCATCATTTCCCTTAGGAGACTTCGGCAGTCCAGTAATGAAATCCATACCAATTTCATCCCATTTCCACTCAGGGACTGCAATAGGGCGAAGAGTGCCGGCAGGCCTTTGATGTTCAGCCTTTACCCTACGACAGGTGTCGCATTCAGCAACATACTTGGCGACTTCCCGCTTCATACGAGTCCACCAGAATCGTTGTCGGAGGTCTTGGTACATTTTGGTACTACCGGGATGAATGGAGAGAGGTGATTCATGAGCTTCTTGGAGGATCAGCTCCCTCAAATTCCGGTTCTTTGGCACTACCAGACGGTCACCAAAGTAAACGGCTCCGGATTCATCCTCTGAGAAACATTTGGCCTTCCCGCTAGCGATGTTCTCCTTGATATGAAGGATACCCTCATCCTGCTTTTGAGCATCCTTAATCTGGTCTTCGAGAGTAGACTTGATCTCCAGATTGGCAAGGTAGCCGGAGGGAACAATTTCCAGGTTCAAACGGGCGAACTCCTTACAAAGAGCAGGTTGAGCCTCTTCAATCATCAGATTGTTGCAATAGGACTTCCGACTTAGCGCGTCAGCCACGACGTTGGCTTTGCCGGGTTGATAGTTCAGACTCACATCATAGTCCTTGATTAACTCTAACCAACGCCTCTGCCTGAGATTTAAATCTGGCTGTGTGAAGAGGTACTTCAGACTCTTATGATCCGAGAAAATCTCGCAACTGTTACCAAACAGGTATGGTCTCCACTGCTTCAGAGCATAACAACAGCGGCAAGTTCCAGATCATGAGTAGGGTAATTGTGCTCATGCGGCTTAAGTTGGCGGGAAGCATACGCCACCACATGGCCCTCTTGCATTAATACACAACCCAAGCCTTGCAGGGAGGCGTCACAGTATACGACGAATTCCTTGCTGGTGTCCGGCAGGACGAGCACAGGAGCAGACGTGAGTTTGGCTTTCAGTGTTTTGAAGCTCTCTTCAGCTTTGTCCGTCCATACGAACTTGGTACCCTTCTTGAGAAGGTCAGTGAGGGCCTTGGCTATCTTGGAGAAACCTTCGATGAATCGGCGTAGTAACCCGCCAATCCGAGAAAGCTACGAATGTCCTTGACTGACATTGGAGTTTTCCATCCAGAATAGATTGAATCTTGTCGGGAATGACCTCCACACCATTAGCGGATATCACATGGCCAAGGAAGACAAGTTTGTCCAACCAGAACTCACACTTGGAGAACTTGGCATAAAGACGGTGTTCACGAAGTCGTGTCAGAACCAACCGAAGGTGTTCATCATGCTCTTCGTCGGTTTTAGAATAAACGAGGATGTCATCGATGTAGACGACGACGAACTTGTCGAGATAATCCATGAAGACAGAGTTCATGAGCCTCATGAAGGTAGCTGGAGCATTGGTGAGACCGAAGGACATGACAGTATACTCATATAGGCCATAGCGAGTAACGAAGGCCGTCTTTGGGATATCCTCCTTTCTGATCTTTATCTGATGGTACCCTGACCTCAGATCCATCTTGGAGAATACTGTTGCACCAGCTAACTGATCTAACAGATCATTGATCCGGGGAATAGGATACTTGTTCTTGATTGTCACCGCATTCAACGGCCTATAATCAGAGACCAAACGAGGAACGGTTGAATCCCTCTTCTTGACAAAGAGTACCGGACAACCCCAAGGTGAACTGCTAGGCTGAATGAACTCCTTCGCTAACAGCTCATCAATGTGCTCCTTCAACAGAGCCAACTCTTCCACCGGCATACGGTAGGGTTTCTTGGAAATCGGAGCAGTACCCGGCATCAACTCTATGACAAACTCCACACATCGATCAGGGGGCATGCCAGGCAAATCTTCCGGGAACACATCCGGGAAGTCACACACACGTGTATTTCATGTATTTCAGGAGGGGATTCGCCTTCCATAAAGCAAAGAAGGATCTCAGGTGACTTGGGTACGATGGCGGACGGAGGTCTTGAGGTTGCAGGCCAATACTTCACAATGTCACCGGAAGGAGCGGTCACAGTAATGGTCTTGGCGGCACAGTCGAGATTTGCCCGGTATTTAGCTAGCCAGTTCATGCCCAGTATGACATCAATGCCTTGGACTTCAGAGCTACCAAGGCATAAGGAAAAGACAAGGAACCTATATTAATCTGGACCTCAGGAGTAACCCCATCGGTTTGCCATTTGGAACCAGGAGTGGCGATCACCAAGGGACGGATCATTTTCTCGAACGGTATGTTGTGATCTTTTGCAAAAGCTATGGATATGAATGAATGCGATGCTCCAGAGTCAAACAAAACTGTAGCTGTATTGCCGTTGATTCGTAGCTCACCCATGAGAACTCCGGGGTCCTCTTCAGCTTCTTCTGCAGAGACGTGGTTCAGGCGACCACGCGCGTTAGGGCCAGCCTTGCCAGCTGGAGTGGCGGGGGCTCGTGCAGGTGTCCCCGAAATAGGTGTCTTCTGGGGGCACTCCCTGGAGTAGTGGCCCGCCTGGCCACAGGTGTAGCAGGTAAGTCCGGTGGGCGATACCCACTTCCGCTCGCCCCAAGTGTCGGAGTAGTGGGGCGCGGCGGTGGTGGCCTGTATCCCGCGGCCCTCGGCATGAATGGAGCACGCGGCACAGCGCTATAGGGAACGAAGACCTTGCGCTTCTTGTTCCCAGAACCCGAGGAACTCTGGTGGTCCCCCTGTGCGGGCCTCTTGGAAGCCTCGAACTCCTTCCTTCCCTGCTCAAGAGTAAGAGCCTGGTTGAACAACTCCTGATAGTTCTGGAACCTGAAGGGCAGCAACTCATAGCGGAGTCTCGGCGCAAGCCCCTTGCGGAATAACTCCTGCTTGTCGGCATCATTGGTCACGTCCCGAGGGGCGTAACGAGAGAGATGGTTGAACTGACCACCATAAGTGCGGAGGTCCATACGTCCCTGTTGCAAGTCCAGGAACTCCCTCCTCTTCAAATCCATGATCGGCTGGGGAATGTACTCGGCACGGAAGGCTGTGCGGAAATCAGCCCAAGTGAAGACATGGTTGGCTGGGAGCAAAGCCACATGGCTTTCCCACCAACAGCCAGCTGCACCTGTCAGAAGGTAGGTGGCGAAGTTGACTTGTTCAGCCACTGGGACATGCAGCGCGGAGAACTTGCGCTCCAGAGCGCGAAGCCAGTCATCAGCTTCCAGTGGCTCCTTAGCATCAGCGAAGGTGGGTGGCTGCGAGCGCAGGAACTCAGTGAGAGTGTTGCAGCCATTCCTCTGTGCATTCTGCTGCACTATCTGCTCCAACAGGCGCTCATTGCGCCCACGATTCTCCTCAATGGCCATCAAGACTTGAGCCATCGAGGGTGGTGGCGGCAGATCATCCTCATCATCGTCGTGGTTACCGCGACCTCCACGGCCTCCGCGGCCTCCTCGAGCCATTCTGGAGATTTGACAATGACACAATTAGTATCTACCTCCGAAAAATGGTTGAGATAGAAGCAGTAACTTATTTGGAATACCAGCCATACATTCATGACATTCACGTATCATCCAACAACTAGCGACAGCATATTTGGACCCAAACACGCATACAACATACACCAGCTGTAATACAATCCATACGTGATATTTAAGAGTACCAGCATACAAGCTTTAGTATCCGTTACACAGAATGGAAGTACGGATGATACAAGTCACCAAGTCTGATACATGACAAAGTTCCCTTAGAAATAAAGCAACAACTAGATACTGATACTGAGTAGCTTGCACATCACGCAGGAAGGCAAGGTACTCTCCTCGATACTCAGCGAGAAGAAACTAGTAGCCTCCCCAGAAGTTCGCCGGGAAGCGAACGGGTGGGTGTCGAACTCGCGAGAACTCTGAGGCTGATTGCCATACGGCGGCAGGTTGAGGCTACCCCGAGGCTGACGGAGGGGTCCAGGAGACGGCACGGTACCCCCAACTCGGGTGCTGCGCATATCGTCAGGTAGCACCAACGGACGGGGCCGAAGGGCTGCGCGAGGAAGCGTCCCGCTGAGGAAGTACGGCTCCAGATCCCTCATAGTGGCCCGGTGACTCTCGCGTGAAGCGATCGCGTACGTGTACCACTGACGGGCACGGAGGTCCAGGGCCCGGACTAGCTCAATCAGTGCGCGGTGCGCACTATCCTCCTCACCCTCACCCTCAGAGTACACAGCGTGATAGATACCCTCTGCACCCTGTGCTGAAGCAGGAAAGTGACGGAAATCTGACTCATCACTAGCAAGGTAGGGGTTGTAACCACGGTAAGTGGAAAGGGCGGTGTGTGCAGCCTCATGCACAGCCTGTGTCACGGTGAGGCCCACTCCTCCGTAGATGTACTCCGCTGCATTCCCTTCATCATCCAGGAGGCGGCACTCGCAGAAGAACTGACCCTGGTGGTGGGGAAGGTACTCCTGGTACACCACGTACTCGGGATACCAACGGCAATCCTGGCCGTGCACTGCGGCGGCGAGCAGGGCGGGAAACCCGCGGGTGTCCTCGCAGCGAGTCAAACGAACCACCAAGCCGGAACGAACCATCTGTAACAGGAGAAGTTCAAAAGTTAGATTTACTAAAAGTAAATCAACTGACGAAGTAGCACAGAACGGATAGGAACCCAACCCCGTGACCCTAATTTGAAACAACGGCCAAGACACCTCGGTAAATCAAATAGAGGTAAGATGGCTCCAAGATTAGAGTGTAACCAGGTAAGGAGTAAAAAGAATCCTAAGATGGTTTTCACAACTCATTTTTAGGTTATAAATAATTTTCACAACACTAGACTCAACATCGACCAGTAGAAGGGTTTCCTACAGGCAGTCATGCTCTGATACCAACTTGTGGCGCCCCGACCCGACTGCTATACAGTGATGCTGTGTGTCACCGGTTAAGCGATACAAACGGAGGTTACGGGTTTACCAATCCCCGGCCAAAACCTTTGGCAGGCGTTGCTCGGAATGGATCATCGGCAACGCAACACCCCGATTGATGCCTTAACGCAGGCACAACTATCAATGCATAATAGAGAGATCAAGACTTGTGGAACAACTGGCACATTACAGACTCTACGACTCAAAGCATTATAGTTCAACTCTTATAATAGAGAAAGATAGCAAATATTACAACCAGAGGTCACTGACCCAACAGTACAACAAGCGGAAGCAAATTAAGTTGTTCTAACAACAAGATCCAAATTATGGCCTAAGAGGCCTACAGATAAACATTCAGCACCAGCTGTCCGAGATGTCCCAAGCTGCCACCTGGGAACCCCAGACTACTCGTCGACTTCCACAAAGAACCCACCTTCAAGGTCGATGAATCCTCCTCTGAAAACAAATAAGCAACGTTGAGTTCGACGAACTCTGCAAGATTATTAGAGCTACTAGCTCGATGATTGGCTTACAAAGGTTGTATGGCTGTTTTGCATAAAGCTAGTTTTCTTTATAAAAGACATAACTCCATGGCATCGACTAATCAGAATATTTTCAAAGGGGGTAAGAAGTAAACTCTTTCTTCTGATCATCTTCAACAACCACCATCCATCACCACACCTGTCTACTAAGGCACCTCCCCGAATCACCCTCGAGGAAGTCAACCTTGCATTCTTGGTAGTACCTTTAGTACTCAGGTTTTAATCATTCCGTTCAAGTTATTCTATGGTCTCTGAATCCGGCACCAAGTCGTCCTTAACCGTGGACACGGCTTTTCGAAAAGATTTACCCTGCAGGGGTGTACAAAGGGAAAGTCTCCGGAGTCCCGAAGGGGCTCTAGCTTCTTTCCATGCGTACCGTCCGGCTCATTACCCGTACATGCCGTACATTTGCTCTCTTCCAGGGAGAACCGGCTGAGTGGGCGCGGCTACAACCTTTACCTCGCTTAAGACTAACCCAGGATCATCAGTGGCGGTAGGACAAGAGGTGCCTCCAACACCCTGTCCCACGGTCACTTATTTTTCCTGACGCCACCATCCTCATCTCAGTCTGGGCCACCATCTTCAACGCACGCGCAAATGGAAAGCCAAACTAGAGGACCCTCGGCTAGTCCGCCACAAGTTAGTCGGTCGACGAGGGCTCCATATACCCCACGCATGGTTGCACGCTCGGTCTTGGCTTCGAAGGGGAGAACTCGCAATTAGGCGACGAGAACGAGACAACCCACCACATCCATGTGGCCTCTCATCCCCGCCTTTAAGCAAGTTTATTATTAGTATCCACATTTCTCCACCATCATCCGGACATTCCATCAACAATTCCAACAACGAAATATCCACCGGACAACTAAACATTTAACTAAGCATGGCTAAGCATATACAGTACATAGTTACTTAACTCAGGCCAACAAAGTAATCCTATGGATATTAGGAGGGAACAGGTATTGGCATCGGAAACATAATGCAACTATAGGATACTCTAATCCAACCAAATTGACATTTGGAACCGCATGCAATAATATAGTGGAGAAAATATTTGCGGAAAACATAGGAGGAGACATGCTCAGAGGGGGGATTACGCTTGCCTTGTTCAGCAGGCTGGTAATACGGGTCGTTAGGGTATTGTGGAGAAACCCCGACTGCTTGATCTATCGATGTATAAGAACACCGGAAAACACAATCAAATACCACACCATATAAAACAAGTGCAATGCACAAGCACATGATGATATGACATTTTAAATGCACCATAGAAGTATTAAACATGACCAACCAGTTAAATGGGGTCCCAAATATATTTATTGCCTTATTTGGATTAATCCCCACAGTTAAACTTAATGGAATTAGCCAATTTCGAAAATGTAGAGTACTGAAATGTTGTCCAAAAATGCATGCTATTTATGGTACTGGATAACTCATAATTTTGTGAGCATTTGGATATTTTAAACACATTTTTCTGATTAACCAATAAAAAGTTATTGCATTTTCAATATTTGGTTTAGTGCTGCCATTTTAGTAAATTATTTCAAACAACACTAAAACTAACTATCCATGCTTGAAAATGAAGTGAAACTTGAAATACTTTTGTTGCTGAACATTTTGGTATAACACACTTAATTTTTGGAGCAATTTTTATAAAGTGATGAATTTTATAACACCATTTTCATTGCTGCCATTTTACAAAAAGGCAAGAAACAATTATTTCCAGTATTTATTTCAACATGAAATTGACATGAAAAATGTAAGGTTTCTTCCCCTGGTCATTTAGAGACCAAGTTTGCATTTTTGTGATCTAGCAATAAAAAGATATGGATTTTCCAAGAATTATTTCTTTTCTGCCATTTTCTTCCGTTTAATAAAACAGCAACAACAACAACAACAACAAAGCCTTTTTTCCCAAACAAGTTGGGGTAGGCTAGAGTTGAAACCCATAAGATCTCAAAACTAGGTCATGGTTCTGGCACATGGATAGCTAACTTCCACGCAGCCCTATCCATGGCTAGTTCTTTGGTGATATTCCAATCCTTCAGATCTCTCTTAACAGACTCCTCCCATGTCAAGTTTGGCCTACCACGACCTCTCTTAACATTCTCATCCCGCTTTATCCGTCCGGTATGCAATGGCGCTTCCGGAGGCCTACGTTCTATATGACCAAACCATCTTAGACGGTGTTGGACAACCTTCTCTTCAATTGGTGCTACCCCAACTCTCTCACGTATATCATCATTCCTAACCCGGTCCTTTCTTGTGTGGCCACATATCCATCTCAACATGCGCATCTCCGCTACACCTAACTGTTGGATATGTCGTCTCTTGGTCGGCCAACATTCTGCGCCATACAACATCGCAGGTCGAATCGCCGTTTAATAAAACAGCAACTAAATGAATTTAGTGGGATGTGTGAGTTATACCAATAGACTCCATTTATTTTTCTGAACATTTTGATATCTTATTTGCAATTTTTGGGCAAGTATTCCAAAACTTATTGAATTTACAAATTTATCTGCATTTCTGCCTTTTCTTTTATTTCTCAGAAAAACTCCATCCGAAACGTTTTCCACCCCGGGCTGGGCTAGCCACAGCCGCTGACAGATGGGGCCCAGCGCCACGGTGGCGTCCACATCATCGCGGTGGTCCACGACGCTTGACCGCGTCGATGCCAGGACCGCGACGCGCGCGCGGTGACCGCGGCGTCGGCGCGCACGGATCCGTTGTTCTGGCTCGCGTGTGTGCTCGGGTGCGAGCGCATCGGGTTCGTCGAGCTACGGGGAGGCGAGCAGCATCGCTATGGACCAAATGGTCGCCGGGAACTGCTCCGGCGACGAACTACGGCGGCGGCAGTCTACGGCCCAACGACGAGACGACGAGTTACGGCGAGCTAGGATGCAAGGGGATGTCCAGGAGAAGCGCAAGCTCACCCTCGAAGCGTGGGTAGGCGTGGATTGGACGGAGGTGGGCGATGGCGATGGGGAGCTTCCTCGACAGGCGGCGGCCGGAGAGGAAGAAGACGGCAATGCGGCGGCGATCCCGGGCTTCCCTTCTCGATTCCTTGCACGGGGAGGAAGAGGGAGACGCGGCGAAGGCGGCGGTGTGCTTCGATCTGCTCTGAGTGCTCTCAATCGCCGGCGGCGAGCACGGCCACCATGGCTAGGGTTCGGCTTCGGCGAGAACAGAGAGAGAGGGAGGGAGCGCGAAAATATCGGGGAGAGAGCAGTGCACGCCTCGGTGGTGCTCTTATCCCCTCGTGGTGGACGGCGTCGAGCAGGGGAGCAGTGGAGGGCGCGGCGGCGAGCTGGTGCGTCGCGAGCAGCTCGGCGTCGGTCGCTACAGAAGAAGACGAAGACGGTTTCACAAAAACCCCCCTGGCTGCAATTTTTCTATTTACCAAAATATCCTTTTCAGCTCTGTTTCCTTTTTAAAAACCAGTAGCATTTCCAGGATTTTATTGAGCCTTTTAAATATTTTAGAAAAATCTAAGAAAATTCATGGAGCCTCCCATCAACATGTAGAAGCACCACAAAAATTGGTTTTGCCAAATAAAATGTTTTGAACAGCATTTGTTCATAGAGTTGTATTATGGCATTTTTGGTTAATTTCAATTTGGAATTACTTTATAATTTTAAAGCAAGTGCAAGTATTCATTTTGAACTCTTGGAACTTCCTTGACAAATATGGAAGTTTATTTGAATTGTGTTTGCCAGAAACAAGCACATTTGGAATTGCAAGGATCTAATTTAATTGGTGCCCTTGTTTCCCTTTGTTCCAATTTGTTTTCAACACTTTATTTTAACTTGAGAACTAGAACCAATGATGCTATGATGCATGCATGAACAGAAAAGTGAAAATTTGGTTCAAATTTTACAGTACCAAAAGTGTGGCCGTTACAAGAAACAATCAGTATACTTCACACTTCACTTAACAATGTATTTCAGCTGCATCTAGGCATCTCGCTGATGCTAGTAGCCAAGTCCAAGCCAGCACCAATGGCAACTGATAAAGATTGTGGCCAATTGGTAAAGAACTAAATAGTTGAAGACAATAAACCTGCAAAGTAAAAACGTTAAATTCCTACATGTGGGAGACGTTGTGGAAGCCGGACAAATGACTTGAAGTCTATGGAAGGTATTTCTAGTAATGTAAGCTAATAAAATACAACAATTTGAGATTTCTTATACCTCTCAACCACACTGACAAATCCATGCAGCAAAACAGAAAGAGCAGATCATTTGTCGGTGGAAGTGAACATAAGCAAACAAAAATTCTAACAAACATAACTTATTTAGAACATATACACAAATACTAAGAGTCCAGACTAAAGAATTTCAGGAACTTGCCAGGCAAAGAGAAAACACCATGGCAGCAGGATCTTTGTTCTCACCGTAGTGCAAAAGTTCAATAAATCCAGGTTTTGGACCTAAAGCAAATTTCTGCTGCGAGCAACAAAATATGCAAGCAAATGTTCAGACTTGCTGTCAAGAAGCAGTATCATTGCACTCCAAAAAACATGATATATATCTACAGGGGTAAAATGAAATTAGGCAATGAATTCAATCTCACATCAGATGTTCACAGCCTACAGTGATGCCTATATAAGAAGATGGATTCAGAATCTAAGTATAAAATGAAAGAACTTCACCAAAATAGAAAAACATGGATAGGTATATCCTCTGTTATGTCGACTGTAAAACTAATGACATGTGATAAACACTGAATGTGATTACCAAGATAATTTTTTAGAATATAAATATGTCCAGTAACTTGGAAGTGGTTGCCCTATTAGTTCTTCATTTTGAATCATAAGTTCAGATAAAAAAAATTAATTAATGTTTAGATAGGGAACCCTTAAAGAGGAACAACCTCACCAACATTTGTTGGATGCATTTCAACAGAAGCGCACCAATTAAATTTCCACCGACACATGTAGAAGTTCATCGACCTGAAAAGGACGATGGCAACACCTTTGGTCTCATTGCTGCAAGATACCACACAAAGTATAAGAAACCAACACAAAATAATAATTGTTTGGACTATGCAAGCAGTAAAAAAAATGTCATTTTTTTCAGAAATAGAAGCACATCTCGCACATTTAGCTATTATATATATCTCTAAATGCCTCTGTACCGTGCCAATTGTTTGGGCATGCCTCAACTGGGAGCAGGTTCAGATTCAATATTTGAATTGTTGTTAGTTGATAATAACTTTGCAACTATTTTCCTCCTTTTATTCAACTCATTATCCTTGAGTTGGAAGTTCCCGTTGATCTGAAGTTATCTAAGCTTGTGAAAACCTAGGAGAAAAAATGACAGAAAACGTTTTCAAGGTAACCTTCAGTTCTATTAGCAGGCTAATTAAACCACCATATTTGCTTGTATATCTCCTAGTAGCAAGCAGCGTGAAATAGTAGGCTAGTTTCCAGAAAATAGGCAATAATTGGGAAATAAAGGCACCCAACCATGGGTGTGCTTCATGTTGTCATTTCTGCTGCTGAGATTTATCACACGAGCATCGAAATACAGTACAATTAAATTCAAAAATATGAAAATAGTATCACATTCTACTGTATTAGTTCAATACACTACAAAACATATGGATTGTTCTAGCAAATGGAAATTCGTCGCATGTCGCATCCAGATCCTGCCCGTGGTCCCTAGGCGCCTACATCTTGCTAGTGAGAATGTCCAATAAAGCACATCCAAATCTATAAGAAAATGTCACTGAATGTTGCATCTACTCATAGTGCTGGTTTGAAGAGAACAAAGATAAATGGCATACTGTGATCTGAAGCGCACACAAGTCCTACACCTCAATATGGACATGTCTTCGAAAACCACATTAATGGCACATCAGTGTAATAGGAGGCGCTACAGACTACACAATATGTTTAATTCCATGTAGTTACATATTATTAGATCAAGGAAGCATGTATTCATGGAAGAAGTCTATCGGAACATGTGTTAGACCCAATAACAATGCATGAAATCACAGAAGGGTCGGAGCAACTGAAACCAAGATCTAGTAGTACAATATTGTAGCTAAGCTAATATTCGATCAGCACTGAATCAGCTTTGCAGTATCAAGCTAGTAACTGAATCTAGTACAGTGATTGATCACACATACTGTATTGAAAAGGGATTACTTGCAGATTTGAGCATCTGGACTTCTTGCGGTCAGAGTGCTTGAACCGCTTCCCATGAGACATGTATTTGGGATAATTTATTTCCCTATTTGACGCAAAGAGTAGATTGGATTGCATATTAAGTCTGCTGCTTCGGTGGAATCAAAGAGGTCCATGGCTGCATGTATGGAAAGGCAAAAAAGGTGAGGAGAAACGACGCACCTCCTTCCCATCTAGATCCGGACTTGGCGGTAGCGCAGTCGGTGGGGGATTGAAGAAAGCAGAAGAAATAACTCAAACGGAAAAAAGCCACTACGGCGGGGACGCTGCTCCCGTCAGCGGCCGCACGCGGACGCGGCCGGCGGCCATGGTCGTCCTGCGGCCAAGGAACTCCACCGCCTCCTCACCCCTACGTACGACCTCGTCTCGTCGCGCCACCACCTCGTCGATGGCATCGCGCATCTGGTCCACGCGTTTGACGAAGGCGACGGTGTTCTCGGTGTCGGCCGTGTTCGCCGGGAGCTGCACGGCCTCCCCCGCGAGGGAAGACACCAGGCGCAGTGACGTGAGGAGCGGCTCTGCGGGGGCGCAGCACAGCGGGAGGGGCTTGGTCGCGAGTCTTAAACACCGGCGCCGGCGAACGTGTGCGCCGCCACCAGCCCGAGCTCGGTCTCGGCGCCGCGAGCGCGAACAGCCTGTCGGTCCCGGGCCGGATTAGCACCGCGCGCTCCCGCCAGAGAATAGCCGTCTCGGTCTGGAGGTGGCAGCAGAGCTTGAAAAGGGATTACTTGCAGATTTGAGCATCTGGACTTCTTGCGGTCAGAGTGCTTGAACCGCTTCCCATGAGACATGTATTTGGGATAATTTATTTCCCTATTTGACGCAAAGAGTAGATTGGATTGCATACTAAGTCTGCTGCTTCGGTGGAATCAAAGAGGTCCATGGCTGCATGTATGGAAAGGCAAAAAAGGTGAGGAGAAACGACGCACCTCCTTCCCATCTAGATCCGGACTTGGCGGTAGCGCAGTCGGTGGGGGATTGAAGAAAGCAGAAGAAATAACTCAAACGGAAAAAAGCCACTACGGCGGGGACGCTGCTCCCGTCAGCGGCCGCACGCGGACGCGGCCGGCGGCCATGGTCGTCCTGCGGCCAAGGAACTCCACCGCCTCCTCACCCCTACGTACGACCTCGTCTCGTCGCGCCACCACCTCGTCGATGGCATCGCGCATCTGGTCCACGCGTTTAACGAAGGCGACGGTGTTCTCGGTGTCGGCCGTGTTCGCCGGGAGCTGCACGGCCTCCCCCGCGAGGGAAGACACCAGGCGCAGTGACGCGAGGAGCGGCTCTGCGGGGGCGCAGCACAGCGGGGGGGGCTTGGTCGCGAGTCTTCAACACCGGCGCCGGCGAACGTGTGCGCCGCCACCAGCCCGAGCTCGGTCTCGGCGCCGCGAGCGCGAACAGCCTGTCGGTCGCGGGCCGGATTAGAACCGCGCGCTCCCGCCGGAGAATAGCCGTCTCGGTCTGGAGGTGGCAGCAGAGCTCGGGGCGGCGGCGTGGAGGCGCGAGGTGGCCAGTATCGGGGAAGCAGCCGGGGTGGGGAAAAAATGGGGAGGATTGGGATCTAGGGTTAGTGGCTGGTGTATTATATAACGGGACGTATTCGTAAATTGCTGAAAACACATGCGCTTTCCTGCAAAAAGGCCGCGCGGACCGTCGGATCTACAATGGACGGCGCGGATCGAAATACTATTCATTATTGTTCTTTACTGTAGTTGTACAGTGCGTCGAGCGCTCTCCGCTCGCGAAAGTGACCGTCTTTGATATAGTTAGAGATGGAGAAAGAGACGGAGTGGAACAAATTGTTGACCATGCACTTGAGGAGGAAGAGGATACAAATAAGGAAGAGGGTGGGTACGGTTAGAACGACATGATGAAATAGAGTTGCCACATAATTATACAGTCAAGGAGATGAGACAACTTAGGCGGTGCATGTTAAGGTTCCGAGCATACCAAATTATATGGATATCAGAATATAATGGTCAATAGGGTCGTATGTGTCTTCGGATTTTTCGTCGCCTTGCGCCTGGCCGTGCGTCGTCGGGACACCTTGACGGGCGCTTCGACGGGTCACGCGTCTCCCGCGCCTCTCACCCCGGCACTGTGGCACGTGTGCCTTCGCTGTGGCACCAGTGACCGGCCGCGTTCTGCGACGGCAAGCTAAGCCAAGCCTAACCGCCCACTTTCCCCTGTTCCGAATCGCCTTGGCCACCGCTTTTTTTTTCAGCAAGGTCAGCCAGCCGCTCGACCCCACCCGGTTGTCAGTGAAGCGATGTCGGACTCCAATTTTGGAGCTTTGCCTTCCACCATGCCATTAAGGCCGAAGCACCCGTCTCCGTGGATAGCTCTCCACTCGACCACCTCACGCCGTAGCGATTCCACAATTAGACTCGCCTCCCATCCCTCTTCACCGTGTGCACCTGAATCCTGCCTCCACCGCCTCGCCGGTGTTGTGGCGCGGTTGTGTCCGTCGCGGTGCGCCGCCGCATAGTCCAGGTGCACACGGCCAGCTGAAAGGTCCTAATTGGCTAGAGGGGGTGAATAGCATAATTTAAAAACTAAGTACAAACCACTAGACAAACTTGTTAGACTACTAAAAGGCTACAAAGCTTTTTGCACTAGCTCTAACAAGTGTTGCAAGCCTCCTATCCCAATAATTCTAATAGCTATAATCTCTAAGGCAATCAAAAGCTAGGTCACTAAGAGCTCTCAAGGCTAGCTACACTAAAGAGCTCAACTAGGTGAAAAACTATACTAGCAAGGGTAAGACAAGCTCTCAAAACTAATTACACTAAAGAGCTTGTTACAACTAGTTTGCACAAAGTAAAGATAGGATGGAGAGGTTTATACCGCCGTGTAGAGGTGCTGAACCAATCAACTTGTCAACACAATAAGAATACCGGAGAAATCCAATGGCAAGAGACAATTAATTTTTCTCCCGAGATTCGCGTGCTTGCCGGCATGCTACGTCCCCGTTGTGTCGACCAACACTTGGTGGTTCGGCGGCTAAGAGGTGTTGCACTAACCTCGTCCACACGTTGGACACCGCAAGAACCAACCCTTAAGTGAGGTAACTCAATGACACGAGCAATGTATTAGAGTTGCCTTTGGCGCTCCGCCGGGGAAGGCACAAGAACCCCTCACAAATCACCGGGAGGTGGCCAAGAACAATCACCAACTCTTGCCACAACTCCTCCGCTGCTCCAAGCCGTCTAGGTGGCGGTAACCATCAAGACTAACAAGAAAACCGCAGCAAAACGATCGCCAAGTGCCACTAGATGCAACAACACAAGCAAATGCACTTGGAATCACTTAATCTCACTTTGATTTGCGATATCAAGCAAGGAGATGAGTGGGAGAGGTTTGGCCTAGCTCACAAGGATGCAATGTCAATAAGAATGTGCAAGAGAGTGAGCTAGAGCCGGCCAACTTCTATTTATAGAGCCCTCACACTCAACATACCCATTGGCCCCTTTAATGGGCAGACTGCGCGTCGACCGGACGCGCTGCAGGGTGCACCGGACGTGTCTGGTCGCCTCCGCGATGCCACATGTACTAGCCGTTTGAATTTAGCCGTTGGCGCGCTTACTGACCGTGCACCGGACTCATCTGCTACATCGACCGGACGCGCCAACAGTAGCGTCCGGTCACTGTCCAGAGAGGTTCTAGAAATGATATTTGTCGACTGGACGCGTCCGATCATCACTGACCGGACTCGCCAGTGTCCGGTCGCTCTCTCTGCTCACCGACCGGGCACGTCCGGTCCACTGACCGGGCTCGCCAACAGTGGCGTCCGGTCACAACACAGAGAGGGTCCAGAGAGGACATTTGCCGACCGGACGCATCCGGTCAGCACTGACCGGACGTGCCAGCGTCCGGTCGCTCTCTGTCACTTGACCGGATGCGTCCGATCTATTCGTACATGCAGCGTCCGGTCGTTCTGCGAAATGACCCCAAGCCTAGGGTTTGCCACCGGACGCATCCGGTCCCCACTGGACCAGCGTCCGGTCATCCTAAAAAGTGCTGAATCCTGCCTCGCAAGCTCGGCAAGAGGGAGACGGACTATCCATGAGTTTCTCCTCTTTCTTCACCACCGAACTTCCACCCTTTGTAAATGTGCCAACACCACCAAGTGTACACCACCATGTGCATGTGTGTTAGCATATTCTTCAAAGCGTTTTCAAGGGTGTTAAGTTAGCACACTAGGTCCTAATGCAAATGCATGTATGATTCCACCTAGTGGCACTTGATAACCGCGTTAACCGAGATTCTCCCCTCTTCATAGTACGGCTATCTATCCTAAACACACTCACACCATCTATGGTGTCTTGAGTGCCAAAACAAAAGAGCCCTATCAAGTTATACCTTTGCCTTGATCTCTTTTGTTTTTCTCTTTCTTCTTTTCCGAAGTGTGAGCACTTGATTCATCTATTTGTGGCGTTCACCGTCCACCATCATGATCAACACTTTGCTCCACATCTTGCCTTGGACTACCTTTACTAATCAACAAACTTAGCCAAGAGTTAGTCCAATAGGTTTCATCAATTAACCAAAATCAAACTGGAGCTTTCAATCTCCCCCTTTTTGGTAATTGATGACAACCTTTTTCACAAAGATATTCAATTAAAATCTTTTGGATTTATGTTGCTTGCCCAAGCATTTTACCATGTGTAAAGGATATGGACAAGTTTCATAAACCTGATATGGTAGCATTTGCTCCCCCTACATATGTGCTAAGAGTTTGGATTGAAAGCTTGCACATATGCATGAATGTGAATTGTGTGAGAGTGAATGACTACCAAATGATGCTAAGGTGTAAAAAATGGACCTTTGAAGCGTGATACCAATCGGAGTTGCCAATATACACCATCCTTAGCACCATGGTTAGCTAGATACCCCTTGTAGCTAGATACCACTTGTAATCACTTATAATATAAACACAAACTAGAAACCTCATGAGATCAACATTAGAAGCAAGGTTCTGGTACCACTTGTGATTACTTGTGAAAGCAAAAGACATATCTAGCTATTACCTAAGCATGCTAGTGTTTCAATCATCAATCAAGTTTTAATACTAGCATACACCACATAAACATGTCTTGACGTTAAAACTTGTGCAATGCACGCAACCATATGTAAGTGCACATACAAATGCAACATACAAGTTTATGAGCTTGCTCCCCCTATATGTGTGCTTCAAATTTTAATTGATCCCCTTCCTTTTACCTATCTTACTACCTTTGGTTTCTCCCCTTTTGCTTATATTTGGGAAATTACTTCTCCCCCTTTGTCATTAATGACCACAAAAGATTAGCTCAAATTTTAAGGTTGTATGAAACCATGATAAGTGAGGATCATCTTCCCAAATTTGGTTCAATCTAGATTACTTGCAAAAGATATTTAACTCGGTTTGATCCAACGGCAAGCTTCTTCACACCTCCAAATAAGGGTTATCATGCACCATGTTGAGTTAAACACTTATAGCTTATTTTCTAGATCAAACACTAGGTTCACAAGCCCACAAACATGTCATATGCTACCACTAGATCATTTCAAGCATACAAACAATAGTGGTACCATACAAACATCAAATTCATTTGATTTCCATGAATGAGCCTAAGACATGATAGGAATGACTAGATGCACTAAGCAAGTCCTTAGCAAAGGATGAATGACATGTCAAGCAACTTTACCTTGCTTTGCTCGAAGGAGAGGCATGTCATATAATGGGGGTGCATCAACGCATATTTGAGAAGTCAAGTATGTTCAATTCATTCCTTAGCTTGCAAAATCTCTTTTCATCAAGTGGCTTGGTGAAGATATCGGGCTGATCATCTTCCAAAGCACCGGGCTGATCATCTTCCAAAGCACAATCAAAACGGCGGCTTGATCAACTTCCAAAACGCACCGTGGCGGGAGATTTACGAACGGGACCTTTAGTCGCGGTTCGTATCAGCTCGCGCAGCCCCCATCTGCCACAGACCCTTTAGTCGCGGTTCGTATCACGAACCGCGACTAGAGGTCACGTTCGACCCGCGACTAGTCTGGCGCGGCCTCGTAGCCGTTGAACCGCGACTAGTTTCCTCCTCTAGTCACGGTTCAAACTCAGGCCGGTACTAGAGCTCTGGACCAAAGGTCCTTTTTCTACTAGTGAGTAGTCCCGTTCGTACCTTGGTGCGGGCGGGGCATGTGTTTTGGGGTACCTAGCTGGGATACATTGGTTCACGAATCGCCGTGTAATGCGGTACGTCATGACTATGATCTGGCGTCGTAGTAAGAACTAGAAGAGAAAATGAGATGAATATATATCTGGTTGCTCAACTCATGCTTGAAAGTAGAACATGTGCTTACCTAGGATGGTTAGCTAATGAACTAAACATGACTGCTAAATAAATACATTCATAAGGACTTACCACTAGTAATGCTTTCTCCTAAAAGAAAACCAGCAAACCATAAGCCTATCATATTCCTTTGGAGTAAGAAAATTATTCCCACAAGTCAGGTAAGTCTTGCGAGTACATTGTGTACTCAGGGTTTATTTACCCTTGTTGCGGGTGTAGCTTAGCAGGTGGCCTTGTGTGGAGGATTCTTCTGATGGGCACAGATGGATCCTTGCTTCGTTCGTTAGATTTTTATTTACTTTCCGCTGTTTAATTCCGCACTCTCTGAACCTTGATGTTGTAATAATTTATTTCTGAAGAACTATTGTTGTAAGAATTTAGACTAAGTATTGTACCGGTTCTCATTATTGGATTCTAGATGTAAACGTGGATTGTTTCGAGTTCTCGCGTTGGTTGTGCTCGACGGAAACGTCTGAGGTAGCTCACTTGCGGGGTACCTAGTGCTAGTGGAAGACAAGTACCTCCGTAAGTGATTTATTTCAGGCGGTTCTGCCACAGGAAGAAGGATGCAGAGTGAGGCTGAAATCCAAAGTTCGCTCACCTTTTTCTTGATGGAATTTGAAAAATTGAATGCCGTTGGAAAGAAAATGCATCCCACGATCACACACTCATGGAAACCTCCGCCTGATGGCTTCTATAAGATTAACACTGATGGATCATATAGTCTGAATAGCAGGTCTGGAGGATGGGGCTTTGTGATAAGGGATACAAATGGAGACGTATGCTGGGCAGGGGCTGGTAATATCACCCGGGCAGCGTCTGCTTTGCAAAACGAAGCAATTGCGGACTCAAGGAAATTCAGTAGGCTGTTCAACTTGGGATGACAAGCATTATTTTAGAGATGGATGCCTCATGGCTGGCTTCAACTCTTACCTCGACAAAAGATTTGACAGAAGCGTCGTGGGATGTTTAGTCCGTAAGATTCAAGATCTCATGCAAATAGAGTTCTTGTCTCGTAATGTTGTAAAATGCAATAGACTTTGTAATAAGGTTGCTGATTGTTTAGCAACCTATGGAGCATGTTTGTTGGCTTCTAGCTCCTTCTGGCTCCGATGTGTCTTGGTGCCAAGCCCCAAAGTTTGTAACAGAACTCGTTAAAGGCGATTTGCCTGGACGTCATGCCTAATGCAGTTGTGTTTCCCTATAAAAGAAGCGGATTCAACAGAACATCCATTTATAATATAAACACAAGCGAGTTTACATTTAGTATTTGTAGATTACATAAATCAAACAATTTTCTCAAGTTCAACAAATGTTCATCTACAAGAAATCTACTTCTGCGACTTGGCTTAGACGACGTCTCTGGAACTTTATTTTGAAGTTTGCGCGCCGGTATTTTTTACAGAGCCGGTTCTTTTGTCTGAAGATGTCGCGGGACGCGGGAGTCGGTTGCGCAGGAGCTAGCTGACAGTTTTGTAGAGATGTTATTTTTTTTTTTGAGGGGAACCGTGAGCTTTATTAATCAGGCAAACAAAGTTTTACAATCATCAACGATCAGGGCCGACACGCAGGTCGGTACTGAGTCGCATAACACACCACAAGACTTACTCTTGCCTAATTGAGCTAAACTATGTGCTACTTTATTACACTCACGGTTCACTTTCTGAATACTAATCTCTGGATGAAGACATAAGAGCCCCTTTATCTCACTGTAGATGCACCAATGAGAAGATCTGTCCAACGATCTTGACGCAACAGCATTAACCACTCGGAGACAATCTGTTTCGACAGTAGCTGGCCAGCAGCCCTGTTCGACAACACGTTTTAACCCCTCCAGGCATGCAAGTGCTTCAGCTTGTTCTGCACTTTCACATCCTTTAAGATACCTCCATTCCGACATTTTCACCGCTCCTCTATTGTCCCGTAAGATCAGTCCCAAGCCACCGCTCTTACTCGCATGGTCCCAACCAGCATCAACGTTCACCTTCATCCAACCGGCTTCAGGCGGCTGCCAACTGGAACCACAAACTTCTGTTATAGAATTAAGACTTTCCGCCTTGTACATGGGAGCCTTGCCCTTTGGATCAGAATTCCTTAAAGGTGTCAGCTTAAAAGATTCAAGATAGTTCTGTAAAAACGGGACTGAAGCAGACACAGATGCTTTCCCATCACCATGTACAATGTTGTTTCTATGATGCCATGCTCTCCAAAATAGACAGATGAGTTTTGGTCTTACTTCAGCTGGGACGTTGGAAATCAACTGCAGGAACCATTCGTTTCCCATCCGTCGCAACTCCCTCTCTGAAGGAAGATCCCAAACCTGTCTGAGCTGATCACGCAAGGCCCGTGCCGGGGTGCATTGGACTAATGCATGGTGCGCATCTTCAGGTGCTGCTCCACACACGGTACATGTTGGCAGGACCTTTGCAATGCGTTTGTGGACGTTCTCCATGACAGCCAACGTGTTGGTTGCAGCTTTCCAGGCAAAAACTCGTAGCTTTGGAGGTACTGCAGCCTTCCATATCATGTCCCAGACCGGTCTGTCGCCCGATGGCAAGGAGCTTGATTGCCCTGCACTCAATCTCTGAATTGTAGGATCAAGTCCAAGCCGGTAAGCCGATCGCACAGTAAATATGCCATTATCCTCGTAGTTCCAGGCAACAAAATCATCTGTCTGCCTAGCTGGAATTTTCAAGGCCAACACCGCTTCCGCATCATGACTGAAAAAAATCTTTCTAACGGTCACCTCATCCCATGTCCTTGTTATTGGGTTTATGAGATCAGACACCCATCTAAGCCGAGAGCGTTCTTTCATACCTGAGATCTTTAATGACCCGTTCCTAGGGATCCAGTTATCCCTCCAAATCCTCACCTGCGAGCCTGTCCCAATTCGCCAAATGGCACCACATTTGAGGAGTTCCAAACCGTGCATCACACCTTGCCATGACTGTGAAGGGTTTTGCACGAAAGCTGTGTCCAACAAGTTACTATTAGGGTAATACTTGGCCCTAAGAAGTCTAGCACATAAACTATCAGGGTTGTGGATGAGACGCCACGCCTGACGAGCCAACAGTGCTTGGTTGAACACCCTCAGATCACGAAATCCAATTCCCCCTTGTGCTTTGGGCCTTACCATTTTCTCCCAGGACATCCAGTGCATGCGACGACGATCATGTTCATCGCCCCACCAAAAGTTACGAATTACTTGACTTAGATCATCAACTAGCCCAATGGGAAACTTGAAAATTCCCATGGCATATGTCGGCAAAGACTGCAGCACCGCTTTTACCAACACTTCTTTTGCGGCACCAGACATATACTTCTCAACCCAATCACTTGCTCTCTTCAAAAACTTTGATTTCAACGACTGAAATTTACCTTTATTCATACGTCCTTCAGGCACCGGTAGCCCTAAGTACTTCTCCTCAAAAGTTGATGTTTCATACCGGAGTATATTTTGTATATCCGCCTGAACATTATCAGGGCACTTATTGCCATACAATATGGAGCATTTTCCAAGGCTCACAAGCTGTCCAGTGCTCCTCTCATATCGATCCAGGATAGACTTCACCACATTTGCTTGTTGTGTCGTACCTTCAAAGAACATGAGGCTATCGTCGGCAAACAACAAGTGTGAAATACCCGGTCCACGCCGGCATATTTTTAGCTCCCGCAGTGCACCACTTTCCACCTCCTGTTTGATCAAACTCGACAGGCCATCAGCAACAAAAAGGAAAAGATACGGCGACAGCGGATCACCTTGGCGCAGCCCTCGGGACGGAGTGAAGGAATCCAATAACTCTCCATTGAAGCGAACCGAGTACCGTACAGTTGTCACACAAGACATCACCCACTGTATCCATTGACTTTGAAAGCCCAGTTTCGCCATGACTCCTTCCAAAAATCTCCAATCCACACGGTCATATGCCTTGGCCATGTCTAATTTGTAGGCACAAAAACCACGAGCTGTTGACCCCGTCTGTATTGCATGAATGCACTCGAAAGCAATGAGGGCATTATCCGTGATTAACCGCCCCGGTATGAAAGCGCTCTGGTATGGCGCTATAATATCCTGTAGCAAAGGTCTCAAACGATTAACAAGACACTTCGAGACGACTTTGTACACCACATTACATAAACTGATAGGACGGAAATCTTTTAACTCCTCGGGCTCATTCTTCTTCGGAATCAAAACAATAGACGTATCATTAACCTCATCAGGCATTATTCCATTGGCGAAAAAAATTTGAACAGCCGCTATCACATCTTCCTTTAGAATACCCCAATTGCGTTGTAGAAAACGAGCTGGGAAACCATCCGGACCCGGAGCTTTCAGTGGCCCAATCTGAAAAAGCGCGTCACTAATCTCCTTTTCTGTAAACGGTGCTGTGAGCTGCTCATTCATGTTTCCATCCACACAAGCATGTACATTATCTAAAATAATCTCCGGTTCCACGTCCTCATCCCGAGTATACAAGTTCTGAAAGAAAGATGTCGCCATCCCCTTCATTTCCTCCATATCCTGGGTAAAAGACCCATCAGGTCGTTTAAGCTTGCGGATTTTATTTTTCTTCTGCCTCCACGAAGCCTTCCGATGAAAAAAACTGGTGTTCCTATCCCCAGCTCGCAGCCAGTCAATACGGGACCTCTGCTGCCACATTATTTCCTCCCGATGGAGCTGTTCATCCATCTCAGCAAGTAACACTTTTCTCTGCATCACACTTTCATCATCAGTACGTTGATCAAGCGCAGCCAGAGCTGCTCGTTTCTTCTCCAGTTCACGGGCTACTGACGGGAATTTTTTGCCCCGCCATGAGTATAGGGAGCCCAGCACCGATCGGAAGGCTTTGCTGATTCCTCCTAGGCCTGGCTCATTGGGCCTTCTTGCCCAAGCTTCCTCCACCGTCGCCTCGAGCGACGGTTCCCTTTCCCACGCCACTTCATACCGTCGAACCGGCCTGGTTGGCCGCACGTCTGTTTCCGGCTCGGTACTCAACAGAAGTGGACAATGATCCGATCGAGACGACCGAAGATGCACAACCTTCGCGTCAGGGAAAAGTAATGTCCAAGCTGGAGATGCAACTACACGGTCGAGCCGTACTCGCACATTCCTCTCACCATACTGATGGTTATCAAAAGTCCAAGGGTTTCCAGTGAAACCAAGATCATGTACGTCCAGGTCTGAAAAAACGTCCCTAAAGTCCTTCATCAAGCGCTCTGATCGTCGTGTCCGGGATAAGTGTTCTTCCTGCCACATCGCCTCGTTAAAATCTCCAGCCAACATCCATGGTTCTGAAGATCGGGGTTTTAACCTCCTGAGCAAAGTCCACACATGATGACGATCACTTGCCTTTGGCTCCCCATAAACGAAGGTGCCTCTCCACTTCGTACTGAATGGACCTCCCTGGATGTGTACATCAATGTGTCTCAGACTGAAAGAAAGAAGTTCCACATCGATGCCATCCACCCAGTATAGAGCAATGCCTCCACCACTTCCTTCTCCTTTCACGTGATAACACTCCTTCATGCCTAACCGAAAACGCAGATTTCTTACACGATCTTCCCTCTGACGGGTCTCCATGAGGAAGATAATGCTAGGCTTATGGATCTGCACTTGGCAAACCAAATCCTGAACTGTCGGTGCCTGCCCAGTTCCCCGGCAGTTCCAAATGTAGATACTCATTGGAGGCCGATCTGTGAAATTTTCGCTGAGTATGACAGGATTTTTGTTCCCCAGATCAACACCAACCAATCAGACCAGTTATTCTACAATCACGTCAAATCCTTCGCCAAAACCGCCTGATCTGTAGTAGTAGCACCAAGCCAAACTCACGCAGCGCTGAAAAACCAAAAACCTACCCAGCTATAACGTCAGGCAGGGAAGCAGACCTCCGTCGCCGTTGCCGACGCGGAGGGAACAGAGAACGCCACACGAACACGTCGGGGCGGAGCTGAACACCCTAATCAGGGGATGAATCCAGTGCGAAACGACGCCCCTGGCGCCGGCGCCGGGGAAACCTAGATCGCCTTCGTATTCGCCAGAGCCATCACGTACCGCTTCGGAACTTGCTCGGCCTTGCGTAGAGATGTTATTAGCACCACTAGTACACAAGTTGTTGCATGGGAACATATACACACACGAGGACCACTCACCGTACCGCATCGTAGAATGTAAGTCCTCATTGTTGCTTATCCCTAACCCTTATCAGTGCAACATAGGCAAAGATTGGGGAGTATGGTGCTAATGATAAGCAACATCATTGAAGGACTCAAAAAAGGAGATTGGGCCTGATCCAGTTTTAGTCACCACTCACGACTTTAATGTGTTTTATCTCATAAAAATTGTCCAGAAAGTTTCTCTCGGTCGGTGCACGCACGGACATATATGCTACTATATATATAGGGTGTTTGGTTCCGGCCATACTTTACCACGCCTAACATTTGGTACGCCACAGAATCCAAGGCCATCGCTTGGTTGAGCCAAAAGGTGGGGCAGCCACATTCTTTCCCAGCACAAAAACTTTGCCACAATTGTGGCGTCGATTTTTGGTGCCGAAGGTTTGGCGCTGCCACATCTGCGGACTGCGGCGTGGCTAGCTGTGGCACGGCTCGCCCACACCGCATATGCTGTAGGTAAGCTTCTGTACTGCACACCCTTCCCGTGAATGGTGGCCCAATAAAACCGAGTAGCAATAAAGCCCACCGTGATTACAACAAAAAAAGTTACAATTTTCAAGTTAGGTATATCCAAATTATATCCTGATCGCGTCATTATGTTTCTTATGGTGAGATCTTCAGAACAAGACCACACTTGACCATATTTAGATGAATTTTTTTTGGAACAGTTTTTTCATGAACCTGGAACAAATGTTCTAGCTTCGTAATAAATTGTTCCGCCTTCAGAAAAAATGTTCCATACAGAGAATTATCTAAATATATCCAAGTGTGGTCTTGTTTCGAAGATCTTGGCATGAGGATTATAATGGTGCAATCGGAATTTGATTTGGACAGATGCTTTGGAAACTACTGAGTTTTTTCTTTAGATTTAAGGTGTTACGCAATTTTTGAGATGTGAGCCAGGGTGTGTGCGGCAACTCCGACATTCGATCATTATGGATGAAAACGGATCGGATACGGACGGATATCATATTTCTACTCGGATTCGGATTTGAATATGAATTGTGTCAGCTATATCATATTTCCTATATCAACATCATAAATATACGATTTGAGTACTTGCACGGATATGGTATGGGATATTGAATATCCGAACTCGGATACGGACAGATCTAAACTCCCCTAAACAGATTCGGTCTCGAAAACGTCGAAAATATTCATACCATTTTCACCCATACCGAGCATGCGGTGTCCAAGCGCGTCCACCGGGCGACCGCCAAGCACACCCATAAACTATATCTAGTTGCAACGCACATGCATATTTGCTAGTAAAAATAAATTAAAATATTTATAATTAATTGCAGAAGTAAAACATGTTAAATAGATTATGTTTAATGTGTTAAAAAAATTATGTATAATCTGGGGTCCTTAAAAACGATTGTGGGATATATTTTATATAAACTAGGGATTAATCATAAATATATAAAAGATCCAGGTATTTCTGAAAAATTCTGAAATTCTAGCTCTGTTCGGTTAATGGGCTGGCTCACCGGCTCGACTCGCTCCTAACCAGCCGGCTTGCAGTAAGGACTTGTGCAACGCTGGGCGCTTTTATGCACCAGGTTGTTGGGCTGGTTTTTTGCCAACGTGGAGTCCAGCATGGACCAAGTTGAGTGCTTGAGGACGGAAGCGACGCTCCACAACGTGGCGCCGCTTGAACCGGCTCTTGCGCGATTAAGGATGGCAACGGGGCCCCGATACCCGATACCCGACGGGGATTTGATCCATTAGGGGATGGGGATGGGACAAAATCAGTACCCGCGGGGTTCTTAACGGGCAAAAAATGATCCCGTCGGGTAAAGCGGGTAAGATAACGTTCTGCTAGTACCCGTCCCCGTTACCCGTCGGGGAACCCGGCAATTTAGCAGCGTACGCGAATACAGGCCCAAAGAAGCCCAACATAGGAAATTTGACCCGCCAAGAGCATGTAGTGTCGCTGGCTTAAAGGTTCATACCAATTTGGCCTATGAAGGCCCATCTGTGGCTTGAGGATATATGCAAACTTCTAACCCTAATCCCTCAGCTCTCAAATCCCCCAGCCTCCAGCCACCCCGCAGTCCGCAGCCCGCTACAGCACTGGCGCAGACGCCGCCTATAGCCTGTGGGCGCCATTGTCGTCGGTGCGTGAGCCGCCGCGCGTCCTCGCCGATCAAAGCCCCGAGTCCCTCCGCCCTCCCTTGGCGTGCAGCATGTTCGGAGCCCCAGGCCAGGCCATCACCGGTCGCCATGGCCCCTGCGTTGGAAGTAGGGCTGGACTAACGAGCTGCTCGGATCGTTAAGGCTCGGCTCGTTAAGGCTCGAGATCGTTAAGGCTCAGATCGTTAAGCTTGTTAAGAATAACGAGATAAAACTAAAGCTCGGCTCGGTTCGTTAGACGTTCACGAGCGCTCGCGAGCAGCTCGTTAAGACTTGTTAAGATGTAAAAAAACTTAAAATGCATCTGAAAAGATTTCAGCCATAAAACGTATAAAAGTAGTTTAAAAATGATAAATCGACAACAAATAGTTCACAAACTCATAGTAGTTTCACACACTCAAATGAAAATAAATATTGCTAACTTGTTAATCGTTGGATGGGCTACAACATATAGATTTGTAGCCATGCTGCCACGACGCTAACGATCTTAACGAGTAGCTCACGAAACTCGTTAGTTTGATTGTTAAGCTCATTAGTATTAACGAGCTAAAATTGCTGCTCGGCTCGGTTCGTTAAGATAACGAGTCGAGCATAAACGAGTCGAGTTACCGAGCGCTCAATAAGCTTAACGAAATTCGAGCTTTATGTCCAGCCCTAGTTGGAAGCTTGTCGCTAGATTTGCAAGAGAGATGGATGTTGCCGTCTTGCGTCTCCTTTTTCTCATCCTGCTAGTGGATAGAGACGTGTCGTGTTTTGCATCTACTTTTGCATCCTGACACAAGCACTTGTGTATTTGTGAGATTTTTTTTGTGATTTGTTTGCAACTGGGGTAAACATTTCTTCTTTTGGATTGTTGATTTGAGTAATTTTTTTCTAACTTATTGCGGGGACGGGGACCCCGTCGGGGATGTATTCCCCGCTCGGTTCGGGGATGGGGAGAGAACTGTAGGAAATTGTGTCTTGCAATATTTTATATATCTACTACATTGTCCGGAATTAAAATTCAGTGTGGAAGTGTCACGGAAATAACAGGGAATTATTGATGTGCGGTACTTAAGGAAATATACTTAAGGAAGCCGGTACATCTATACTGGAACACAGTATATATGAATATGCTGGAATTATACCCGGAAACAGTATAGAGTGAAATGCCAGGTTGTCTATAGGATTGGCTCTATGGATTGTTAAAGCCTGCGAGTTTGATTGTGTATTCAAACTCGGCGCATGACTCACACATGCGTGCTGGAACCTAATTGTTTAACAGTAATAGTCTCGGTAATTAGCTGTTAGGTATGGTGGTCGTTCTAACATGTCACGAGTCCTATCTGGAAACAGATTGAGTTATCTGGAATTAGGAGTCTATATAAAGGTCCCACCCTCTAGCCTCAATATGCATTGTGAGCGGCACCACTGATAAGGCAGAGGAATAGAGGGTAGGCCGAATTAGCTCCAACCCTAATTTTCTTACTAGAACGTCCCCCGTGAGCTTTCGCGGGGACGGGAAAAATCATGCCCCGCGGGGACGGGGATGGGGAGACGAAACCCGACGAGGAATTCCCTGTTGCCATCTTATCTTTATGCGCGATCCTGCAGAGGCGGGTGCGCTTAACTGCACGAAGACATCGCTGCCGACCAGTCGGACCCAATCCCTGCGCCGACCCCCTCCTACCGCAGCAGCAATTAAATCAACGGCCCACAACCGCCTGGGTCCACGTGCTGCAAGCTTACGCGTGGACCCATTTCACCAGCGAGCACGGCCCACCTACGCGGGCGCTGCGAGCCACAGAAGCGCGCTAGCGTTTCCAACCCGGTGCATGCGTGTTTCTCTTTTGTTATATTATAGTCCTTTTTCTTTTTTGTCTTTTTCTTTTTCTTTTTCTTTTCTCTTTTCTGTGCCTCTTTATTCTTCTTCTATGACGCATACGATTTTCACACACAGCTGTACTTCTATGACGCACCGCAAGGCTAGTTTTCTCTTTTTATTTTTTCTTTTCCATTCTTGTATTTTCTTGTATTTGTTTTTCTTTTCTATTTATTATTTTTCTCAGTTTCATGTTCTTCATGTTCATTCCAAGTTCTGGTTGGTGAGTTTCTCTTTTTTTCCTTTCTTTTTTATTTTCCTTTTCTTTTGATGTTTTATTGTTATTGTTATTTTTTATTTTCTTTCTTTTTTGTTGTTGTGCGTTTTTTTCCATTCGTTCCTTTCTTTTTCATTTGTTCTTTTATGTGCCCATTTATTCTTCTTTTCATCTTTTATTCTTTTTTATTTTTCTTTTCTTTTCTTCTATTCCTTTTTCTTTTGCTTATTGTTTTATGGTTTTTGTGTTTTTCTTATTTTTATTTTACTCCAATTAATTTTTCCCATATGTTCTATTTAGTCTTTTACTAATCCCCCTATGTTCCATTTCATATGTTACATGCGACTCATGTCATATTTGCGTATTATATATGTGATCTTTTTAATTTTATTTTTCCTTTTCTTATTTAAGTTATTTTATTGTTCTGTATATTTAGCATTTGTTATTTATTCTTTTATTTTTAATTTTGATATTTTACTCTAATTAATTACTTTAATAATTTTTTCTTTTACTCTTTTTATTTTTTTTCACAAACATGTGATGTTCTCGTAGCATACGTGTAATGTTCTATGATGTTTTTTCAACGTTCGCGAATAGAAATGTGATGTTCTATGATGTATTTGTGATGTTCAATAAGCATATATTGATGTTCTAGGATATATTTTGTGATGTTCGGTAGCATTTTTCTTTTTTTATTTGACTCTATTTAATTACTTAACTGATTTAATTATTTTATTTTATATTTTCATGATATTTGTGATGTTCATGTAGTATACATATGATGTTCTATGCTATATTTAATAATGTTCGTGTAGTGTTAACGTGATGTTCTACGATGTATTTGTGATGTTTGGTAGCATTTTTCTTCTTTTATTTGACTATAATTAATTACTTCACTAATTTTTTTATTTTTTATATTTTATGATATATATGATGTTCATGTAATATACATATGTATTTTTTGTGATGTTCGTGTAGTGTTAATGTGATGTTCGACGATTATCTTCAAATACATGTTTATCACGAGATAAATATTCGTTGAATTTTTTTATCGAAATATATCCATGTGGGGTCTTGTTTTGAAGAGTTTATTGCAAAGAACATGAGGGTACAATCGAATTTTAATTAGAATACTTAATTTAGGAGTTATGGCTTTTTTATTATAAAAAGAATGGGGTAGGTGATGATATCAACAATTTTGGCTTTTACTGTGTGACTGGTGTTTGGTATGCTGTCTGGCCAAACAAGTGAGGGACGGAATTTTTTTTGAGGGGAGGGGGTCAGCGCGATGCTGTTTTGCCGACCCAGTCGGCTCCTGGGCAGCCCCCTTAACTGCCGCATATTGTTCCTGTTAGGTGCCGCTAACATATATTTTTTATTGTAGATTGAAATTTTAGAGGCGCTTATGATATGATATTTTTCTCTCTCCCTTCAACTACTCTATAAGCCGCCTATGCATTGAACATGCCCTAATACTCCCACATGCCCTCTCGTCGTCCGTTGCTTTGCCGGCGCCTTCACACGAGTAGAGAAAAGACTTTGGGTTCAGCACATTAATCTCGGCTAGAATTGAACCTGGGACTAATATGAGCATTAGTCACAGGTCTAAGTTTCTTAGATATCAGAGAACATTTAGTTGGTAACACCAACTTGGACTAAAGGGTCTACATTGTAGCTGTGACTGAGGATCGAGCTGCGCGCAGCATGTTCGATGGATTGTGTGAACCGGATTTGCAGAGAATGCGGTAGGATGGTGGATGGTCTGCATATGTTTTTCTGTAATGTGGAGAGCTAGAGAGCAGATGGACGTGCGTACGCCATCTCTCTGCTTCCTTATACCATTACTAGCAAAATGCCCGTGCGTTGCAACGGGCGTAAAATTAATCCATATAATTTTTTATTTCTGAAAACATTGTAAATTTGTATCGACCACTTTTTTAGGTAACATCTTAGGCAATCGAAGTTTTCGGTGTTGTTCAAATACAGAGACTAAGTTATTTTAGCAATGTCACATCCTAGATGCCTTCTATAAATGAAATAGCAAATATCCCCGTGCATTGTTACGGGTTGACGTCTATTGAATTTCTTTTAGACCTTGGAGCATTTGATCACCGGAAATCTCTATTTTTAAACAACAAAGTGACATAGAGAACATACGTCTTAAGTCAATGCAGCCGCAGTACAAGAAATAACATGTTCATAATGTGAAACCTCACATGTTCTCTGACATTGTTCAGAATAGCAACTGCAATCAGCGAACCGGCGACTGAAAGCTTGACCATCCTGAATAATTTGTACACGGATCAAATGCTTCATCCGGTAGCATGACGGGACGAATGGATGATGTAACAATGACAAAGATTTGAATTGCCTCGACATGCTGGCACACACACTCTAGTGTAAAAGAAGAGTGTTGCATCAGCGTGGATAATTAACCTATTTGTAGCCGCAGAGGCCCTTATGCCAAGATCTCCACACGACCATCAAGGCAAAGCCCTCTTATATTTTTGCTGTTTTTTGCTACTCGTAGCAGAGATGGGATGGGAAAGCCAATCATGTCTAGTTTACCTGAACAAATCAAATCCTCCGAGAGAAGGTTCCATCTTTTTCTCATCTCACATCTGGGCACCTAGCATTCTTCTGGAGCACCATGAATTATTTCGTGACGATGATAATGCCCTGAGTAGGCAGCCTGACGGAGCTACTCACTCTGCCTTATCTCGATGAAGATCCTGGGCCAATTTCTGAACACAACGTCTTCGCAAAAATCAATTCCGAGCAGATCTTGCAGTCACGAACAACACATATAGGGGATTAATCAGTTAATGGTGATTCCAAGAAAGAACGGCAAGGGAAGCTCAAATTCTCTGAGAGAAAGGACGGATGGCGTGTTGCTGCTCCCCGTCGTGGACGCGCCGGCGGATGCGTATTGATCAGCTATGCTGCGCCGAGGTATGAAGCGCGAGCTCGTCAGCCACGACCCGGTAGTAGCCGATGCGCCAATCGCCATCGCCTGGGAGCTCCGCATCCGGCGTCCCGGCTACCTCGCCTCCTAACAGACGTCCCCGACGCCAAGCACCGCTCCCCGTCGGCCAGCTCCTCTCCAACTGCCGCCGTCGGCGCCTATCTCGAAGCACACCGTGCTCCGCCGCCATGGTCGGCAGCCACTCGTCGGCTCGTCGCCTCCTAACGGACGTCCCCGACGCCAAGCGCCGCTCCCCGTTAGCCAGCTCCTCTCAAACTGCGGCCGTCGGCGCCCATCTCGAAGCACACCGTGCTCCGCCGCCATGGTCGGCAGCCACTCGTCGGCTCGTCGCACGCGTTCGTCTGGATAGGGTTCAGGGGCTACAATGCAAAAATGTCTGAGTTTTTGGACTGCGGGTTGATTTCCTACTTTTTGAGGGACTAAAGTGCAAACTGGCGCGACGTACGTACGACGTACGTCCACTAAGGATATTATATAGTAGAGATACAAGTGCCAGACCCATGTCGATTGTAGGGGCGCACGGCGAAACAGTGTCGACGAAAGTGCTTTCAGCATTTTGGTTGTAGAGATTAGTTATGTGTTTGCGCCTCGCCCCACCTAAATTTTCGATCCAGCTCCGCCACTGCGCTGACGTGAGGAGAAGCATGTGAGCCGGAGCTGAGAGGGGAGCTTCCAGCTTAGCACGCTGCGCGTCTTTGGATGTGGGTGCGGGGTACACGCGTCTCCATTCGACGTCCAGGGAGACGTTCCGTACTGAATTTGCTTCCTGTCTTCTATTAGCCGTTTGTCCCAACTACCCACACGATGACACACGCTTGCCTTGTACAAAAAAAAAAGAAAAAAAAGATGACACACGCTTGCATGCATGCCACTCGTTCCAGCAACCTCCTGCCGCTGCGATCTCACTTTTCTGAGCCTTGGACCTTTAGTTGCTGGCTAATGTTACTAACTCAGATTTAGTCTTGGTGTTACCGACCAAACTAAATGTCCTCCGACGGGTTAGTTAAAAAGAAAAACATTCTATCTAAAGATAAATGTTACTAGATGAGGTGAAAAGGTACGTACGAGACAATGCATGAGATTTTAGGTTCGAATCCCACACGAGACAAGATGCATTATTTTTTGGATCGGTCTAGGCAGCGCCTAGGCGCCGGATGGTTGGGTCGGACGCCCAGCTTTTTTGGAAAGAATTTGTCACCCACGTGCTACGTACGAACAATAAAGCGCTCACCTGAAATAGAAAGGAGTACCCCCGTGAGCTGGACTCTATAAATACTATTTTTTTTTTTGCATTAAGGACTCTATAAATACTAGCCAAGTTCATGTTCATTGAAGTAGTTCTTTGAATTTTTTTAAGCCGTAACTTTTACACCAAGTATTGAAATTAAAATCCGTTTTCATTGTTAGGGTTATGTCGACAATTTCTTTAAAAGTAGACCTCATTTGATACGTTTCATTGAAGCAACTTTTGTGAACGACGAAACAACTTAGGTGTGCTACGAAGCAATTTTATGCGCGGCGATGAAACTAGTTTCAGAACGGCATTGGCAACACCCTAACCAGTCGTCCCCGTTAGGTTGTTGTAGTTGCTAACATTTGTGGGCGCCGAAACAACTTTTGTGGGCGACGAAGCAACTTTTGTGGGTGACGAAGCAACTTTTTTGGGCGCCGAAGCAAGTTTTGTGGGCGTCGAAGCAACTTTTGTGTGCGATGAAGCAACTTTTCTGGACGCCAAAGCAACTTTTGTCGGCAACAAAGCAAGTTCTATGTGTGACGAAGCAACTTTGGTAGGCGGCGAAGCAACTTTTGTGTGCGCTGAAGCAACTTTTGTGGGTGATGGAGCAACTTTTGTGTGCGACAAAGCAACTTTTCTAGGCGCCGAAGCAACTTTTGTCGGCGACGATGCAAGTTCTATGTGTGACGAAGCAACTTTGGTAGGTGGCGAAGCAACTTTTGTGTGCGCTAAAGCAACTTTTGTGGGTGACGGAGGAACTTTTATGTGCGACGAAACAATTTTTTTGGGCGCCGAAGCAACTTTTGTCGGCGACGAAGCAACTTTGGTAGGCGGCAAAGCAACTTTTGTTTGCGCTGAAGCAACTTTTGTGGGCGACGGAGCAACTTTTGTTTGCGATGAAGCGACTTTTCTGGGCATCGAAGAAACTTTTCTGGGTGACAAAGCAAGTTTTGTGGGTGTCAAAGCAACTTTTGTGAGCGACGGAGCAAGTTCTGTGGGTGCCGAAGCAACTTTTGTAGGCAACGAAGCAACAATTTGTGGGCAACGAAGCAAGTTTTGTGGGCGCCGAAGTATCTTTTGTGGGCGACGAAGGAACTTTTGTGGGCGACGAAGCAATATTTGTGGGCGCCTAAGGAACTTTTGTGGGTGCCGAGCAACTTTTGTGTGCGACGAACCAAGTTTTGTGGGCACTGAAGCAACTTTTATAGGCGACGAAGCAATATTTGTGGGCGACGAAACAACTTTTGGGGGCGGCAAAGCAACATTCGTGGGACGAAGCAACTTCTGTGGACGCCGAAGCAATTTTTATGAGCGATGAAGCAACTTTTGTAGGTGACAACATTTTTGGGCGACGAAGCCAGTTTTGTGTGCACCGTAGCAAATTTTGTGGTCGCCGAAACAACATTTATTGGCGACGAAGCAAGAAATGGAAAAGGAAAATAGAATTGCTTGGATTAATTTTGTTGTCATCATCCAGCCCATCGGTCAATTGCCGAAGGAAAAAGGTCCAAGTAATCAATGGGAAAAAAGGCCAGGCCTAGCCCACTACCAAAGCATTGTAATCTCTCGCTGAACTATAGTACACGAGAAAGTTCGCATCTCTGGTTTCTCTAGGAGATGGACGCGCCGCCGCTGCCAAGGCCATCGCGCCTTCTTCCGCCCGTGATGCTTTCCTCTGCCTTCTACCGGACTGATCTCTCTCCCTGCCGCAGCTACCATGGCGCCGGTCTCCCGTCGAGGAACCGCTCCTTGCCGTACACCCTGGTATTCGTGCTCTGGCACTCCACGGCTGCCCCTTGCGGCGCCGGCGACTAGGAGGTCTCGGGCTGCGGAACGAGGAGGTCTCAGGCTGCACAGAGAGCAGCACCTTCAAGCTCGGTGGAATGGGGGCTGGCCCGATTGGGGAGGACGAGTGTCAAGTCATCAGGATACTTGTTTGGGGCCGACAAGTGCGATGATGTTTGTCGTGTAGAGTGAGCGTTCGATTCAACGAAATAGCGCAGCTGCGCTTTCTGGCATTTACCTTATTTTGGATCGGTCAAAGCAGCGCCTAGGCGCCGGATGGTTGGGTCGGACGTCCAGCTTTTTTGGAAAGAATTTGTCCCCCGCGTGCTACGTACGAACAATAAAGCGCTCACCTGAAATGGAAAGGAGGACCCCCGTGAGCTGGACTCTATAAATACTAGCCAAGTTCACGTTCATTGATGTAGTTCTTTGATTTTTTTTAAGCCGTAACTTTTACACCAAGTATTGAAATTAAAATCCGTTTTCATTGTTAGGGTTATGTCGACGAGTTCTTTAAAAGTAGACCTCATTTGATACGTGATGTCTACGCACGCTTCTATTCTTGTAGACAGTGTTGGGCCTCCAAGAGCAGAGGTTTGTAGAACAGCAGCAAGTTTCCCTTAAGTGAATCACCCAAGGTTTATCGAACTCAGGGAGGTAGAGGTCAAAGATATCCCTCTCAAGCAACCCTGCAATTAATATACAAGAAGTCTCTTGTGTCCCCAACACACCCAATACACTTGTCAGATGTATAGGTGCACTAGTTCGGCGAAGAGATAGTGAAATACAAATAATATGGATGATTATAAGTAGTAACTGCAATCTGAAATAAATATGGCAGTACGCAAGCATGTAGCAGAACTTGATGTAAACGGTATTTCAATGCTTAGAAACAAGGCCAAGGGATCATACTTTCACTAGTGTACACTCTCAACAATGATCTCATAACTGAATAAATAAAAGCTACTCTTAAATACTCTCTTGTTGGATAACAAACACCATTCATTGTGTAGGCTACAAAAGCACACATCAAGCCGGAGTAAACAAGCGCCACAACGTCATAAAGGAGTCACACACGGTGCACACACTGTCACCGTTACACCGTGGAGAGTACCGGAGTTCATATTAAAGTAACATATAGAGTGCATAATAGATAAAGAGTAACATCTACATATTCAACTAGATTAGCACAACTGAACACAAGTAAATACTACTCGGGATTATTCTCCTTCTTGATGAAGCAAGAGTACTATGCGTAGGGCTGCAAGAGCACACCTCAAAGTCTGAGTAAACAAACACCACAATTCCCAAGAATAAGCCATGATAAATGTCTAAATTATTCATAGAGTCACACAAGTACCCACACTGTCACCTTGATACCGTGTTGTCACAATGACTCCAGAAACTAGACAAAATCACTTGAGTAGCATAAACATTATTAATGTATTCAGCGATACTAGCAATACACATGATCACATAAAGATCACACCATGTGAGAGAGAGATGAACTACATAGCTACCGGTAGAGCCCTCAGTCTCGGGGGAGAACTACTCCCTCCTCATCATGGGAGTCAGCAGCGGCGATGAAGATGGCGATGGAGTTGATGGAGATGGCTCCGGGGGCAATTCCCCGTCCCGGCAGCGTGTCGGAACAGAGACTTCTGTCCCCCGAAACTTGTCGTCGATGGCGGCGGCGCTGCGGAACTCTTCTGGAAATATGACTTGGTTCTTTAGGGTTTACGCCTCGGGGGAATAATTAGGCGAAGGGGCAACGTCGGTGGAGCCCGAGGTGGGCCTCCTCACCAGCTGGCGCGGCAGAAGGGGGTCGCGCCGCCAGGTGGTTTGGCCACCTCGTGGCTCCCCTTCGTCTCTCCTTCGGACTCCGTGTACGTGTTGGAAAAATAGGGACTTGGTCTTTTGTTTCGTGCAATTCCGAGAATATTCGCAGAAGTAGTTTTCTGGAATCAAAAATAGCAGAAAACAGGGAACTGGCACTTCGGCATCTTGTTAATAGGTTAGTCCCAGAAAATGCATAAAAGTGACATGAAGTGTATATAAAACATGTAGAAATTGGTATAATATAGGCATGGAACATCAGAAATTATGGATACGTTGGAGACGTATCAATACGTTTCATTGAACTTTTTTTAGAAGCAACTTTTGTGAGCGACGAAACAACTTAGGTGTGCTACGAAGCAATTTTATGCGCGGCGATGAAACTAGTTTCAGAATGGCATTGGCAACACCCTAACCAGTCGTCCCCGTTAGGTTGTTGTAGTTGCTAACATTTGTGGGCGCCGAAACAACATTTGTGTATGCCGAAGCAACTTTTGTGGGCGGCGAAGCAACTTTTGTGGGCGACGAAGCAACTTTTCTGGGCGCCGAAGCAAGTTTTGTGGGTGCCGAAGCAACTTTTGTGTGCGATGAAGCAACATTTCTGGACGCCGAAGCAACTTTTATCGGCAACAAAGCAAGTTCTATGTGTGACGAAGCAACTTTGGTAGGCGGCGAAGCAACTTTTGTGTGCGCTGAAGCAACTTTTGTGGGTGATGGAGCAACTTTTGTGTGCGACAAAGCAACTTTTCTAGGCGCTGAAGCAACTTTTGTCAGCGACGATGCAAGTTCTATGTGGGACGAAGCAACTTTGGTAGGCGGCAAAGCAACTTTTGTGTGCGCTAAAGCAACTTTTGTGGGTGATGGATCAACTTTTGTGTGCGACAAAGCAACTTTTCTAGGCGCCGAAGCATCTTTTGTCGGCGACGATGCAAGTTCTATGTGTGACGAAGCAACTTTGGTAGGCCGCGAAGCAACTTTTGTGTGCGTTAAAGCAACTTTTGTGGGTGACGGAGGAACTTTTGTGTGCGACGAAACAAATTTTTTGGGCGCCGAAGCAACTTTTGTCAGTGACAAAGCAAGTTCTGTGTGTGACGAAGCAACTTTGGTAGGCGGCAAAGAAACTTTTGTTTGCGCTGAAGCAACTTTTGTGGGCGACGGAGCACCTTTTGTTTGCGATGAAGCGACTTTTCTGGGCATCGAAGCAACTTTTCTGGGTGACGAAGCAAGTTTTGTGGGTGTCAAAGCAACTTTTGTGAGCGACGGAGCAAGTTCTGTGGGTGCCGAAGCAACTTTTGTAGGCAACGAAGCAACAATTTCTAGGCGACGAAGCAAGTTTTGTGGGCGACGAAGGAACTTTTGTGGGCGACAAAGCAATATTTGTGGGTGCCTAAGGAACTTTTGTGGGTGCCGAGCAACTTTTTGTGTGCGACGAAGCAAGTTTTGTGGGCACTGAAGCAACTTTTATAGGCGACGAAGCAATATTTGTGGGCGACGAAGCAACTTTTGGGGGCGGCAAAGCAACATTCGTGGGACGAAGCAACTTTTGTGGACGCCGAAGCAACTTTTATGAGCGATGAAGCAACTTTTGTAGGTGACAACATTTTTGGGCGACGAAGCCAGTTTTGTGTGCACCGTAGCAAATTTTGTGGTCGCCGAAACAACATTTATTGGCGACGAAGCAAGAAATGGAAAAGGAAAATAGAATTGCTTGGATTAATTTTGTTGTCATCATCCAGCCCATCGGGCAATTGCCGAAGGAAAAGGTCCAAGTAATCAATGGGGAAAAAGGCCAGGCCTAGCCCACTACCAAAGCATTGTAATCTCTCGCTGAACTATAGTACACGAGAAAGTTCGCATCTCTGGTTTCTCCAGGAGATGGACGCGCCACCGCTGCCAAGGCCATCGCGCCTTCTTCCGCCCGTGATGCTTTCCTCTGCCTTCTACCGGACTGATCTCTCTCCCTGCCGCAGTGATACGTCTCAAACGTATCTATAATTTTTGATGTTCCATGCATGTTTTATATCAATTGCCACATGTTTATATGCACTTTATATCATATTATGACATTTATTGGACTAACCTATTAACAAGATGCCACAGTGCCAGTTTCTGTTTATTATGTTGTGCATTGCAGAAAAGGTCCAAAAATAGAAGTGCTCAGAAAAATATGAAAAAATTACAGAAATTCTAAAACGCCAGAAGACTCCGGGAGGCAGAAGGACAAGTCTGGGGGAGGCCCACAGCCTCCACACTATGCCTCGGCGCGTTTGGGCCTTGGCCGCCCCAGGGGTGGTGTCGCCACCTCGTGCACCGTCTCGCGACGCCTTTGGACTATATATTGCCCCTAACCTAAAACTAACAGAAGAATCGACGATTTCCCCAGAAAAGTTCCAGAGCTCCGCCGCCATCCGAAACCCTAATTCGGGGGACAGAAGTCTCTGTTTCGGCACCTGCCGGGACGGGAATTGCCCCCGAGCCATCTCCATCGACGCCACCGCCTCCATCATCGCCGTTGCTGACTCCCATGATGAGGAGGGAGTAGTTCTTCATCGGGGCTGAGGGCTCTACCGGTAGCTATGTGGTTTATCTCTCTCTCCCATGGTGTGATCTTTATGTGATCATGAGCTTTGTAATCTAGTTGAATCCATAGATGTTACTCTTCATTATCTTATATGCTACTCAAGTGGTTTTATTAATGTAATCTCCGGAGTCACCTTTGTCCCACGGTGCGAAGTTGACAGTGTGCGCCCCGTGTGTGGCTCTTAGGCTAAAGATAACAGGAATACTTATCATGAGTTATTATTTGCGTTGGATGTCTCTATGAAATTGCGGTGTTTGTCTAGTACTATTTAGGGCGCTCAAGTTGACAGTGTGGGGTTCCCTAGATGTGGAATGCGACTTTAAGGTGTGCTGTTATAGCCCTACGCAGTGGATTGGTGTTCGTTATCCAACGAGAGAATAATTCAGAGTAGCATAGTGAAGAGGAAATATCTATGTATTCAATTATATTATTATTGTTGAGAGTGTCCACTAGTGAAAGTATGATCCCTAGGCCTTGTTTCTAAGCATTGAAACACCGTTTACAACCAGTTCTGCTACATGTTTGCTTGCTGCCATTTTTATTTCAGATTGCAATTACCACTTATAATCATCCATATTACTTGTATTTTAATATCTCTTCGCCGAACTAGTGCACCTATACACCTGACAAGTGTATTGGGTGTGTTGGGGACACAAGAGACTTCTTGTATCTTAATTGCAGGGTTGCTTGAGAGGGATATCTTTGACCTCTACCTCCCTGAGTTCGATAAACCTTGGGTGATTCACTTAAGGGAAACTTGCTGCTGTTCTACAAACCTCTGCACTTGGAGGCCCAACACTGTCTACAAGAATAGAAGCGTGCGTAGACATCAAGCTATTTTCTGGCGCCGTTGCCGGGGAGGTAAGGTAAAAGGTACTCACATCCTCCAGCTACTTAGCTATTTTCTAGCACTGTTGCTGACGTGTGAGTGCTCGAAGGTATTTCCTTTAGATTCTGCAATTATATCTTTTTGTTTCTTTTTTTTTACTAGTTAGGCTTAATGGAAAACAACAAAAAAATTAGAGATCTTTATGAACTTTATATTGAATTAGGACATGATGCTTTTGAAGAGAAAATTAAAAAACCTATGGAAATTTGTTTGCATAATAGTGGTAGCAATGTTATTAGCATGAATTCTTTGAACACCATTATTGCTAATGCTATGGAAAAGTCTAAGCTTGGGGAAGCTAGTTTTGAAAATGATCTTTTTAGTTCCCCAGCTTTGGAGGAGAAAATTTGCTTTGATAATACTTTGTCTCCCATACGTGATAATTCTAATGATGCTTGTGATATTCTAAATCCACCTACTGAAAGTATTCCTTTTGAAATACCTATGGAAATTGTTGAAAAGGTTATGGATGAACGTTATGCAGGGGATGGAACAGTCCATCCACGTGATCACTTGTTGAAACTTACAGAACTTTGTGAGTTGTTTAAGGTTGCAGGTTTATCAAGGGAAAATGCCATGAAGAAATTATTTCCATTGTCACTTAAGGACAAAGCTAGGGAGTGGTATGATCTACTGGATGATCCTCATCATTCGGAGTGGAAGGAGCTTGAATTTCTCTTTGACTCTAAATTTTATCCTCCTTATGAAATGCATTTAGATAGGAATTACATTTATAATTTTTGTCCTCGTGATGGAGAAAGCATTGCTCAAGCTTGGGAAAGACTGAAAACATTAATACTCAAATGTCCTAACCATGGGCTTCCTGAGGAAATAATTGTTACTAATTTTTATGCAAGGCTTTCAGGTCATTACAAGGATTATCTAGATGCCTGTTCAGAGGGTTCTTTCACAAGTAAGAAGGTTGAAGCTAAATGGGATCTTCTTGAAACAATTCAAGGCAATACTGAAGATTGGGAGAACGACAAAGGTAAAGAATCAGGTATAAACTATGAGTATGATTGCATTAAGTCTTTCGCTGAAACTGCTAGTTTTCATGAGCTTAGTGCTAAATATGGTCTTGATTCTCAAATTATTGTTGATTGTTGTAGAGCCTTTGCTTCTCATATTAATATTCCTAAAGAAAATTGGGACATGTATCATGAACCTTTCAAAGACACTTGCATGGAAAATGAAATTGTTACTAATGATTGCAAAAACATGCTCAAACTTCTGAAAATACTATTTCTTATAAGCATGTTAATTTTTGTGGAGCACTTAGACCTTGTGAAAAGAATCAAATCGAAGAAGAATATTGTATCCATCATAGGAATGAAAAAACTAGAACGTGGCACAGGGCTCTAAATGATCTTGGTGAAAAAGTTTGTGCCCTCTATCCTTTTATTTGTGAACTTTGCTATAAAGGGACATTTCAATTCAATGCTCAGGTTCTATAATAATGATACTGCGAGTTTTTTGTGATAACATGATCACTCCTAATCAGCATGATGAACTTACATTATTTTTGGGGTGTGAAGAGTTATCAAGAAAAACTTCTTCGTAGATATGAGTGCTTTTGATATGAATAGCGTATTGCATGGATGTCATCTTATTGTGTTGATAATTGCCACCAAATACATACATAAATATTATAAAAGATGGGACTTTACCAAAATATGAAAGGACTAATGTGTTTTTTCTTATTAATGAAAGAGAGGAATCCTCCCAAGCTTCTTCTATTGTTTCTAACAATAAACCAGGGTATGTGGTGAAGCCTCCTTTCAAGCCTCTCCCTCCTAAAGAGGGAAAGAAGAAGAAGAAGAGGAGGAGTAAAAGGAGAGAGGAAACGGTATCTTCCCCTAAGCATATTGCTCCTATTATAGTTGTTGCTGATGAGTCTGAATTCGATGATGATCCTATGCCTGTTACTTATAGTAGTGATCATGATTGGGAAAAGCACACTACTTTTGGTATTGAAAATCTTTTGGGTACCAATTCTGAAAATGATGATGTTAATAATTGCTATACTATTAGTACTATCCATGTTCCTTCCAATGATGATATAGGAAGCATTAAGCTTGGGGATGAGGTGTTTGAAAATCCTTTTGCTAGTAATAATTATATTTTTGAAACCTCTCCTCCTAGTGATGTTTTTGAAAATCCTTTTGCTACTGATGATTATATAGTTGAGACCTCTCCTTCTAGTAAAAATGATGATGATATGTTTACAAATGAACACACTTTGGAAGATAACTATTCTATTGTTTATGATGATACTATGCCTCCAGTCTTTGATAATTATTATAAAGATAACTATGACATAGGTTATAATTACAATCATCCTCATGAAACTTGTCATAATTATGGAGGGATTTCTCAAAACCATCCCTCTAATATACAACTTGTCTATCATGTTCGAGTTCTTTATGATGATCCTACTCCCATTGTTATTAATAAGAAGGATTTTGCTTATGTGGAAAATATTGATACCTTTATGCATATGGGTCATGATAAGAATGTTTCATGTGATGGTTATATTGTGGATTTTATCAATGATGCTACTGGAAGTTATTATGAGAGAGGGAGACATGGATTCATACATCACAATAATATTAAGTCTCCTCTCTTTATGTTGAAAGTTTTGATGTTGCACTTGTTTTGCCTTCCTATGCTAGTCACTTTGTGCTTTATTGATTTATTTTCTTACAAGATTCCTTTGCATAGGAAGTGGGTTAGACTTAAATGTGTTTGATATTTGCTTCTTGATGCTCTTTCATATTCACCTCTTATACATATGAGAGCATCATCAAAATTATCATGCCTAGCTAAAAGGCTTTAAAGAAAAGCGCTTATGGGAGGCAACCCATTATTTTTATTTCTGCAATTTTTCTTTATTTGAGTCAAGGAGATGTTTACTTCTGTAGCAACTCCTTTGTATCTTTATTTTCTTGCATTGTTGTGCCAAGAGTAGCCTCTAATGTTAAGATGATGCTAATTTTGATTGCTGCGCAGAAACAGATTTTTGCTGTTCACTGTACGAAATTCCTAAAATCACCAGATTGTTAATTAAATCTGAAATTTTTTGCGTAATCTTTATGAATGTCTGAATCTTTCATTAGTTCAAAGTTTTTCGATCTGAGCGTCGTAAGTGCCTCGAAAAAATTCGTCTTTGCGGACTGTTCTGTTTTAGACAGATTATGCCTTTTTATTTTGCATTCTCTCTTTTACTAGTGTTGAGTGAAATTCTTTTTTGGGTGGAAGAGCTTCACATAACATCAGTGGCAGTAGCTAATGTTTAAAGTAACAAGTCATATTGCGTCTTTATAGAACATGTGAATTTTTGATTATGCACTAACCCTCTAATGAGATTTACTTTGAGTTTGGTGTGACGGAAGTTTTCAAGGGTCAAGAGAGAAGGATGATATAATAGGATCAAGAAGAGTGAAGAGCTTAAGCTTGGGGAGGCTCCCATGGATCTCCCCAGCATATTTCAAGAAGACTCAAGCGTCTAAGCTTGGGGATGCCCAAGGCATCCCCTTCTTCATCGGCAAAATTATCAGGTCATCTCTAGTGAAACTATATTTTAATTCTTTCACATCATATGTGCTTTTCTTGGAGCGTCTGTGTGCTTTTATTTTCAGTATTGTACTTTTATTTTCAATAAAGCTTGACTGGACCCTAGCATTCTTGATTGGGAGAGAGACACGCTCCGCTTTTTCATGAGAATACTCCTATTCTTCACTTATATTTGTTGAGTATTCATATCTAGCGCTGTTCAGCTTTTAGCTCTTGTTTTCATGTATCTCTTGTCAGAGCTATTAGCTTTCTTTTGTAGAAAGTACTCTCTTGCTTCACTTATATTTGTTTGGAGAGTTGATTAAATAAATTGATTGGTGTTTGGTTGGTTCAGAAAATGTTGCATGTGGTAATTGGTATAAGGAAAAACTTGCTTAATCTTGTAGATCACTAATTTGGATAACTTGATGCTTGTCAATTGTTTTGAGTTAACAAGTAGATCATGATTAAATTTGTGCATCACATGAGTTAAGCCTATTAGTGAAGAACTACCGTAAAGCTTGTTGAAAATTTGGTTTGCATCGGTGGTATCTCTAAGGTCTAGATATTTTCTAATAACAGGGTTTGGTTAACAAGGAAGACGGTATGAAGTCTTATAACGTTTGCAATATGTTTGTCATATAAAACTTGGTGTACGGGTTGATATTCTTGTTTGCTTACATAAACCTTGCTAGCCTAAACTCTGTACTGAGAGGGAATGCTTCTCGTGCATCCAAATCCTTGAGCCAAAATCCATGCCATTTGTGTCCACCATAACTACCTATATGTGGTATTTCCTTGCCACTCCAAGTAAATTTTTCATGTGCTACCTTTAAATTATTCAAAATGTTATTATTCCCTTTTTGTGTCAATGTTTACTAGCTCATGAGGAATTAGTGTGGTTATTCTTTATTCTATTTGTCAAATGGACTTTTACACCTGGACTAGCGGCATATACATCCGCTTATCCTCTAATTTTGCAAAAAGAGCTGGCAACGGGGTGCCCAGTCCCAATTAATTACAACTTTAACCAATTAATTCTCTTCACACTTTTGCCCTGATTCATCAGTAAGCAATGACAAACAGTGAAATACCTGTGTGTAAACCAAAGAGAAAGAGGGATGATCTGCCTTGCTGGTAGAAATAACGTCCTTCATGGGAGCCGCTCTTAAAAGTCCGTTTGACAGGTAGAATACTGTTCTCACCCGCTACCATTCGTTGACAATTAACAAACACCTCTCAAAAATAGATACTCCTCCATGGTATGTGATTGATGGAAGGCACCCGAGGATTCGGTTAGCCATGGCTTGTGTTAGCAAGGTTGGGAGGAGTATCAAATATTTTATGCAATCTCTATATGCTTTCAAAAACCTAAAAGCTCTAGCACATGATTTAATCCCTGCTTCCCTCTGCGAAGGGCCTTTCTTTTACTTTTATGTTGAGTCAGTTTTCCTATTCTTTCTGTCTTCCACAAGCAAACACTAGTGTCAACTTTGTTACAACATGTTATATGCTACGTATTGGACTTGTTATACTACTTTGTGTTGACATATCCATGAGATAAATATGTTGAAAGTTGAAGCAAATGCTGAAACTTAATTCTTCCTTTGTGTTGATTAAATACCTTTTATTAGAAACTATTGCTTTATGAGTTAACTCTTATGCAAAACTGTTTGATGCTTGTCTCGAAAGTACTATTCATGAAAACGTTTAGCTTGTGTGATTCATTGTTTACTCATTATCTATTTGGTAGCAAACTATAGACCATTGACTTGGATCACTTCATTCATTTACATGTGCCTTACAATATTATGTGATCAAGATTATGATGGTAGCATGTCACCTCAAAAATTATTTTGTTTTTATCGTTTACCTACTCGAGGACGAGCAGGAACTAAGCTTGGGGATGCTGATACGTCTCAAACGTATCTATAATTTTTGATGTTCCATGCATGTTTTATATCAATTGCCACATGTTTTATATGCACTTTATATCATATTATGACATTTATTGGACTAACCTATTAACAAGATGCCACAGTGCCAGTTTCTGTTTATTATGTCTGTGCATTGCAGAAAAGGTCCAAAAATGGAAGTGCTCAGAAAAATCTGAAAAAATTACAGAAATTCTAAAACGCCAGAAGACTCCGGGAGCCAGAAGGACAAGTCTGGGGGAGGCCCACAGCCTCCACACCATGCCTCGGCGTGTTTGGGCCTTGGCCGCCCCCAGGGGCGGTGTCGCCACCTCGTGCACCGTCTCGCGACGCCCTTTGGACTACATATTGCCCCTGACCTAAAACTCACAGAAGAATCGACGAGAAAAGTTCCAGAGCTCCGCCGCCATCCGAAACCCTAATTCGGGGGACAGAAGTCTCTGTTTCGGCACCTTGCCGGGACGGGGAATTGCCCCCGGAGCCATCTCCATCGACGCCACCGCCTCCATCATCGCCGTTGCTGACTCCCATGATGAGAGAGTAGTTCTTCATCGGGGCTGAGGGCTCTACCTGTAGCTATGTGGTTTATCTCTCTCTCCCATGGTGTGATTTTATGTGATCATGAGCTTTGTAATCTAGTTGAATCCATAGATGTTACTCTTCATTATATTATATGCTACTCAAGTGGTTTTATTAATGTAATCTCCGGAGTCACCTTTGTCCCACGGTGCGAAGTTGACAGTGTGCGCCCCGTGTGTGGCTCTTAGGCTAAAGATAACAGGAATACTTATCATGAGTTATTATTTGCGTTGGATGTCTCTATGAAATTGCGGTGTTTGTCTAGTACTATTTAGGGCGCTCAAGTTGACAGTGTGGGGTTCCCTAGATGTGGAATGCGACTTTAAGGTGTGCTGTTATAGCCCTACGCAGTGGATTGGTGTTCGTTATCCAACGAGAGAATAATTCAGAGTAGCATAGTGAAGAGGAAATATCTATATATTCAATTATATTATTGTTGAGAGTGTCCACTAGTGAAAGTATGATCCCTGGCCTTGTTTCTAAGCATTGAAACACCGTTTACAACCAGTTCTGCTACATGTTTGCTTGCTGCCATTTTTATTTCAGATTGCAATTACTACTTATAATCATCCATATTACTTGTATTTTAATATCTCTTCGCCGAACTAGTGCACCTATACACCTGACAAGTGTATTGGGTGTGTTGGGGACAGAAGAGACTTCTTGTATCTTAATTGCAGGGTTGCTTGAGAGGGATATCTTTGACCTCTACCTCCCTGAGTTCGATAAACCTTGGATGATTCACTTAAGGGAAACTTGCTGCTGTTCCACAAACCTCTGTACTTGGAGGCCCAACACTGCCTACAAGAATAGAAGCGTGCGTAGACATCACGCAGCTACCGTGGCGCCGGTCTCCCGTCGAGGAACCGCTCCTTGCCATACACCCTGGTATTCGTGCTCTGGCACTCCACGGCTGCCCCTTGCGGCGCCGGTGACGAGGAGGTCCCGGGCTGCGGAACGAGGAGGTCTCAGGGTGCGCAGAGAGCATCACCTTCAAGCTCGGTGGAATGGGGGCTGGCCCGATTGGGGAGGACGAGTGTCAGGTCATCAGGATACTTGTTTGGGGCCGACGAGTGCGATGATGTTTGTCGTGTAGAGTGAGCGTTCGATTCAACGAAATAGCGCAGCTGCGCTTTCTGGCATTTACCTTATTTTGGATCGGTCAAAGCAGCGCCTAGGCGCCGGATGGTTGGGTCGGACGCCCAGCTTTTTTGGAAAGAATTTGCCCCCCACGTGCTACGTACGAACAATAAAGCGCTCACCTGAAATGGAAAGGAGGACCCCCGTGAGCTGGACTCTATATACTAGCCAAGTTCACGTTCATTGATGTAGTTCTTTGATTTTTTTAAGCCGTAACTTTTACACCAAGTATTGTAATTAAAATCCGTTTTCATTGTTAGGGTTATGTCAACGAGTTCTTTAAAAGTAGACCTCATTTGATACGTTTCATTGAATTTTTTTAGAAGCAACTTTTGTGAGCGACGAAACAACTTAGGTGTGCTACGAAACAACTCTTGTGAGCGACGAAACAACTTGTCTTAGGACAAGTGAAGTCTGAATGTTTGTAAAGCTCTTTCCCTGCCCCTTCTTCTCCCCCTTGTAAAACCATACAGCCATTTTGGGCTTCTACACATATATGAAAAATTCAGGTGGGGTTTTATACCCGGTGAAAATTCAAAACAAAAAAACTAAATGTCCTCCGACGGGTTAGTTAAATAAAAAAATTCTATCTAAAGTTAAATGTTAGATGAGGTGAAAAGGTACGTACGAGACAATGCATGAGATTTTAGGTTCGAATCCCACACGAGACAAGATGCATTATTTTTTATATCTTCAGAGGACCTAGTCGGAACGAGATCGTCTGCAGTTGACAAATACAACTTGTCTCTGCAGTTCTCATCCAAGCCGTTGAAACTAGATCCAAGCGTGAGCTTCAGGAAACTAATTTAATAGGCCTCCAACCGGCCCATGTGAGCCCATCCCGCACTCCTAATTATCCCCTCGCGACTCCAATCTCCGCCGCCGTAATCGCTCGCTCATTCCCCAGGCCGCGCGGCTCCTCCGTCTTCACCGGGCACATCACCGAAGCGCCCCGGTGCTCCCGTCCTCTTCTGGCGCCACACCGGATCGGGCGCTGTCGTCCTCGCTAGGCGCGGCGCGCGCGTTGCTGGTGCCGTCCGTCGTTCCTTTGACGCCGTTGCAGGCACTAGATCGGTGCAGCGGCTCCATCCTCGCCAGGTGCGTCACCGGAGCGGCGCGGCGCGGCGCTCTCGACCTCTCGTCACCAGATCGGTGCAGCACTCGACCGGCAGTGCCGTCCTGGCCAGGGGCGCGCGAGGTGTCGGCGCTCGTCTCCCCGCCACCACGAACGAGCCTCATTGCTGACAAAGCTGCTGCGCCGTGTCTGGTCTTGTGACACCGTTCCTCACCACGCCGGCATTTACCTTCCTGTCACCGCGACGCTCAGCATAGTGGCCGCAGATGTTGCGCCTCATGGCTAGCCGCTCGTGGTGGTCAGGACTCAGGAAGATGTTTATCACTGTAAAATGTGCTTCAAAGTGTTTCTTACTGTAAAATGTGCTTCAAGGTGTATCTGTAAATCTTTCAGGTGCTACCATGCTGTAAATGTTAGCAAAATGTAAATTGTCACTCAATAGGAATTGACACTCGTTGTAAGATGACATTGGTTTATACATAAATGTTCTGGAATGCATTTGTCAATGCAATGAACAAAAGTTGTTGCTGACTATATGTTTTTGTCATCGAGCCTGAAACAACATTGTCACAAAAGCTGCTAGCAAACTGCTGATGGTTGCTGACTATACGAACATGATGGCATTGCTGTTGGTGAGCCATATATTCCATGGATGATCTGTACTACTAGAATTCACCAACAACACCATCTGTCATTGATCCCTGCAAAATAAAAGAACAATCATTCAACATCATAGCCATGTATGGTTCAGAGAAAAGGTTTAGTACTATGAAATATTACCGTCAATAGTTGAGAGAAGGAATTAATGGCCATGTAGACCCAGTGCCGGAGGCTCCCACGTGAGTGGGGTCTGGGGAAGGGAAAAACCGAGGCAAGCCTTCCCCCCGCAAAATCTGCGGAGAGGCTGCTTCAAACCCATGACCTGGTGACTCAGTGAGACAGCTCTCACCACTGCACCAGGCCATGTATTTTTCAGAAATCGCTTCCTCAGGCTAAGATGACATTTGTACTGTTGCGCCATCATTGACAGTCACTTGTATAGTTTCTTGCTCCTTCGGATAAAAGAGAATCAAATAGTTAAATACAATTGAAACTTTTTGCAGTGCATACAACTAGAATCTGATATGTTTTGTGTCGTCGCATACCTTTGAACATTTTTCTTTTTTCTTATCACGGACCTTAAAACTTTTTTCTTTTTTCTTGTCACACACATTTGAACTTTTTTCTATTCGTGTTGCCTTCCTTTTTTGTAAACTTCTGCTTCTTGTCAAGCCAAGTTCTTTTACGCTTTGAGGTTTTTGTTTCCACCTCCTTTTTCTTTAGGCTTGCTGAACTCAACAATTCAATGGGCAGAATAACATTGGTGGGAGTGATGACATGATCCAAAGGACTTGCAACACCATTGATTTCTTCTTCAACTTGCTTGCTGAGAATGTCAAGTGCATTATTTACTAATAAGGTGCACTTTGAATGGCTGGCAACTCGATGTGCCAAATGGAGAAATTTGCGAGTCATATCTTTATAGCGAAGCATATCATCTAATTTTGGATTTTCTATTATGTCTCAGCCTTGGTTGTCCTGTACTGTTCCGCTGCGTGCTTCCCGTGTCCATCTCTTCAGTACATATTGTGAGGGAAGTGTTTTGATATTCATCAAATCAAGGACTTTTAGAGCATGGCCACGTAGTATTCCGATTCTATTGAATTGCCCACAGCTGCATGTATTGGTTTGCTTTAAAGGACCACCAATAACCTTGTACTCCTTCTAGAAGGTAAAATTTTCATCAAAGACTCCCAATTGTTACAAGATATTCATTTTCGCATTCTAATGTTGTGGTGCAAGCTACCATTGACCTCTCATACTCACCTTGAAAAGCTTCAAAAATAGGTGATGTGTATAGCTTGCTAGCTTGAATTAACATAGGTGTCCTCATTTTTTTTTTTGATTTTTCAGTATAAATTAGCAAGAATAAACATTCGTACATTCACGTTCAGCCAGTTCCGGCAGGAAATTTGGAACTTGACCAAACAACATCCCATTGCCTAACTCTCTATTTGCAAATCTTGCAATCTCATGAGCTAGGAAATTAGCTTCCCTCTTGCGGTACTCCAGCTTGACTCTCTTCCCTTGAGGAATCAAGCTCTGAAAGTCGTGCGCTATGAGTCTGATCTCTGAACGATCATTACCCTTCAGATCAAACGCTTGTATGAGGAAGAGCAATCTGTCTCCACAGTGATCTCAATACAATTGACCTGGATGGCCAGTTTGAGCCCCTCATAGCACGCAATCGCTTCACAGACCTGTGCCGATTGCCCATAAGGGATTTTCCCCCAGGCAGAGGAAATGACCTCCCCGTTGCAGTTCCTGACAACAGCTCCCCATGTTCCTCATTTTGATTCTAGGTAATTTTTTCCTTGATTCAAATTCAGATTGCAGTTCTTTCTTTCTTTTATATTCCACAACCCTTTCAAAATGCTTAAGAAATCGGATTATATCAAAATCTGATTTGAAATGTCGCTTCAGGTCACTATTCAGACTCTCACTGAGTTGTGTACTTCTCATCCCTAATATGAACACATCCTTCATATAACATTCAACCTATTTTTCTCTTACCTTGTATATACTATTCAACCAAGTTTGCTTTTTTGCCTTTGACCTCATTACGTTAAATGCATCTTGAAATGTTGCTTCATCTTCATACTCATACGTACATGGACTAAAATCTGATAGAATACTTGGTTCTTTATTGCTGTCTTCTACTTCCTGATTGGGAGAAGCACCTGATTCTTCATCATCTGGTTCAGCGAGATGCTTGACAACATTCTGTATAATGTGAAAAGTGCACAGACCATGCCATGCTTCTAAAAATACTTCCTTAACTGCTTTTTCCATTGCATAATCTTGATCAGTATATATTGTTTTAGGTTGCTTGTCATTATGAGCTCTCAGGAAGATCTCAAATAGCCACTTGAAAGATTCAAATGTCTCATCGTACATGAGAACTACACCAAAAACCACTGTTTCCCTGAAATGATTGAACCCAACAAATACGCCAGAAGGCCTACTCTCCTTGTTAGTACCAAAAGTAGTATCGAACCTGACAATATCACCAGAATATGCATAGTCAATGAGCATTTTAGCATCAACCCAGAATATGTTTGCAATTTGTTCTTCTCGGGCCATCCGCAATGCATATTGAAATGATGGGTTCTCAGCAATTTTTTCCTGAAAATACATAAGCATGCTTTCTGCTTGACCATATACCGTCTCCCGTTGCCGCTTGCCCCATAAATAGTTCTTGTGGTCCTGAAGTGTATAACTGAGATTAACTAAACCCCTAACTTGGATGCAAGCCAACTCATGAGCAGCTTTGGGCCCAATTCCAGCATCATCAGCGGTCTCAATTTCAAAACCTTGTTACTCTGAAATTTTTCTTTGGGACACCATCAAGTGTGAGGTTTGTGGCAGCTGAAGGGTATGATTGTGTTCCAAAAACAGACCGGTCACTTTATAATTTTTCTTATTCTTGTCCATTATAAGTCCCATGCGAACTTGACAGTTGGTCCTAGTTTTAGCTCTTGGACACTTTGTTAGATAATCTCTTTTATCTGGCTTTCTCTGACCCTCGTTTGCACAAACAAATCTGCAGGAACTAACCTTTCTATCTAACTTTTCCTCACCTCAAAGCTTTTCTGACCTCTATAGCTAATCCAAAACATCCAAGCCTCATCTATAGTACTGAACTCCATGTCAATATGAGGTAAAACATTAGGAAGCAAGCCCTCCCTACAAGAAAACAGAAAAAAGATGACATGATATTAGGTGGCGAACTGAACAACTACAATCCATCCCTAAATTAGTTGGACCACAAAAAACAATCATGGCGTTACACACCTATTTTCTTCCATGTTAAATATGCAAATTTTGTTTTCATTCAAGCAAGTTGATGTTCCCTTCAAGCTTCCATATCAGATCTCCTTCAATCTATCAATTCCAGCAAAATCCAGTGAGGGAGGACAAAAAAAAAATCAAATTAGAACAACACGTCACAGCAAAGGGATGTAGGACGGGGAATCGACGGATCTGTGCATATGTGTATTAGGTGTGAGTTGGGTTTCGGCCGGCGGCGCCATGGCGGAGGAGGCGCGGTCGGTCCTCGTTTTGCAGGTGGCGGTCCTCTTCCTCGACGGTGGCGCTCCGTGGAGCTCCGGCGTCGACCTGTCGCCTACAGCGAGTCCGCGGCTCTGCGGAGCTGTTCGGCTCGTCTTCCCCCTCGCCGGAGGCCGTGAGATGGCGGATCTGGCGCAGGAACATCGGATGGATGCAGAGGTGCAGCGGCGTGACGACGACGGCGTCTTCAGGCGTAGATCCTTCGTGATCGATGCTCGGCGACTTCCCGTCTGCTTAGGGGGGCTCCGGATCCAAGGTGTCAAGCGGAGCTTGAGCAGCGGCACGCCACCGACAGCGCTCGTCGTCTCCGGCGTCGTCGAGTTGCAAGGGGGCTGGTTTGTAATTCCTTTTCTTATGAGGGCCTTCTTGTAATTTGTCGCTGTATTTCTGTGTTTGTCTTCGCAAAAAAAAAAGGGATGACGTGAGTGCAGAAGTCCACCTGCTTACTGATCGAGAGCACCACAGCAGCAGCAGTCCGATCCCGGCGCCCGCCCTTTCCTTTCTCGCGCCAAAAACGCAGTCCCGGCGCCAAAGTATCGAGTAATCGCGCCAGAACCAAAATACAGCTGCTCTGTTGTACAGTTTTTTTTTTCGAGTGGACGCGGCTCTGTTGTTTGGGCCGAATCCCAGCTAGCTGAGGGGGGCAGCACTTATGCTCTGGCCACCGTTAGATATGAATGAACGCCCAGATGTTCAGCAACCGTAGAGAGAAGTCATTTGGCCAACTGCAGAGGATCTCATTCCCTTCCCCTTTAGTCCGGGTCAAGGCAACCGGTGTCCGGGACTAAAATCCATCTGTCCACTACTGCGGCGTCCTCGAGGCTTCGCCGACACCACGACTCACCGCTCGCACCATGTAGCGTCCACCTTCCGGTTGCTCCCGAGGTCGTAGCCGCCGCCAAGAAGGCCTCCACAGTCATACCACCGCCAGTTGCTTGTCGACAGGTATCGTCTTCTTCCCGCGTTCGCTTCTTTCCCTTCCGGCATCCATGGGCGATCCGCATTGCAAAAACAGTGTAGTGCCAGGAGGCGGCAAACTACTGCTGATTGATACCTCGCTAGGTTACGTAGATCCGAATTCGTGACCAAATCTAATCCATTTCTTAGCGAATCAATCATCCGTCTGCTTCGTTCTTCAGATCTGTTTTGTACGTTGTGAGTTGTGACCAAGTGGTTGCTTTTTTCTTTTACATTTCTTTGATATTTTTTCCTTTTACTTTTCCCTTTTCTTTTCCTTCATTTTTATGTTTGTATTTGGATTAACCTATGCTAGGCTAAAGTGCTAGAAATATTCTGCTTCCCCTCATTAGTGCATCGAGTTAATAGCCCTATCCTCCACTTCTTGGCATCATGTGATTGCAGAAAATTGTGGGTAAAATACTTGAGTCACGCTAGGAATTGAGCTTATTTTTGCCACTGAGGTGATGTTGGAATAATGGAATTAGAAAGAAAATATATGGTTACAAGCTCACAGTGTTGTCAAGATGAACGTTGCTGAAAAGATGAGGTCGAAGGGTCGATGTAAAAAGAACAGTTAGAAACAGCAATTAAAAGTAGTCATGTGTCCGCGGTAGCCTTCTCCTTAAACCTTGGACAAAAATAGTGTAACAAATGTAATAATGCTGAACAATAGAGATATTAACTCGAGGTAATGAAAACATAAAATTTAAGCTTTTTTAAACATACAAAGTATGAACTAATATTCCAGGGTATGGTTTCCAGTCATCTTATATATGAAATTAAAATAAATTCTAATTATAGCTTGGATCTAATCTTTCACACTAAATTTTTTCCATACAAAACTATATAATTTGGGAACACCTATGCCGGGTGTTAACGGCTAGTAAGACTAAACTGACCGTGTCTAAGTGGTTCACAACCAGTTTTCCCCAAACTGTATATCTTTGGTGCTGTTAGCAATGTATTGGACTGCTCATTTAAATTTTGTTTAATTCTACCTGTCATGTTAATTGGTAATCTAACGTTGCAGTATCTATGTCAGTCAGATGACGCAACACTTGGTTTCAAAAAAGATGACGCAACACTTCTCTGTCCGGAATGTCACCAATGCCGCCATGGCGTGGGCGGCCAGCCCGGTGGGCCTCTTGGTCCGCATGGAGGCGCTGGTCACAGTCAGCTGTGCCCTGCTTGCGATGCTCGTCTTCCTTGGCTCCGGCCGCCGCACCAGCCGCAGCGCTGCCTTCCGCTTCATTGTCTGGTTGGCGCTGATGCTGTGCTACCCGGCGGTGTCCTACACCATTGGGCTCATGCAGTCCAGTTCCTTCCAAAACAACCTGGTCGTCGTGTGGGCCTGCTTCCTTCTTGGCTGTGCCGACGGCATCTTTGCATCCAGCGTCGACGACTCCGACCAGCAGGCCCGCACCATGCTCAACCAGGCCACGCAAGTCATCTACGTGCTGCTTCTCCTCCTTTCATACATCAATTCTCTGGAGCTGCAGCTGATAATACTCCTGCTGCTGCACTGGGCTCTGAACGTCGCCAAGCTCGGGATGCGCCTATGGGACCGGCTCTTAGCTGGCCGGGAGCGTGTCCTCACCGCCAACAACTGGCTCATCTCCAAGCACATGGGGCACGAGGATGTGAGAAGCATCTGGGATTTCGATCCTGCCACCATGAAGGGATACAAGTACGTGGTAATCGGCGAGAAGGACGTGGAGGACGGCTGCGCAGAGTACAAGCTTGCAAATGACCTCATCACGGTGGATAGAGTCTGGCAACACGAGGGGAATGGGAACCTGCTAAGCAAGGACAGCACTTTCTCACGCACGCTCAAGGATCGGTGCCTTTCCTTTGCACTGTTCAAGCTGCTCCGGCGACGCCTCAGCCCGAACCCACTCCAGGAGTGTGATGACATCAGGACACTGGTCTTTGTCCGAAGGGGCCTCGCCGGCGGGGATTCAAGCGAAGATTTTGAGAGGATGTACCGGGTGATCGAAGTGGAGCTAGGTTTTCTCTTCGACTTCTTCTACGCACGGTACCCATCGCCAAAGCAGTCTCTGATCCCAGAAACAGTCACCTTTGTGGTGGCCGTGGCGCTGAGCCTGTCCACTCTCTTGTCCCCGGCATTGCTGCGCTACCATAACTCCCAGGCGGGCAACAGGAGCTTGGTCACAACAGGCGTCGACATCTGGCTGACAGGATTTGTGATAGCCTTGTTCATGATCCTGCAGTTATTTCAGTACTTGTCACTGATTTTGTCTGACTGGCACAAAGTGAAGATGTTATGCCGGTACCTACGCAAACCTTCGTGGCAAGGGCACCCCATTTGGGAGAGGCTTCTGTGGCTCATGTTCCGTGCGACGCTGACAACAAGTTACTGGAGCAACTCATTGGGGCAGTACTCCCTCTTACATGCCTGTCTTGAGAATGAACGCTCCTGCCTCGCACACATGCCGCTGCACAAATGGATCAAGGGTTCCCTGAACCGAGCAAGGACGGTGAGTCACCGGAACCTGCCTGTCACTGTGAAGCGTGCCATCCACCTGTTACTCCGGTCGGAGTGGCTGACCAATCTCAAGTACGGCGACCGCACGCTGCAGAGGAACAACATGCTACAGGACCTGGATTGGTCGACCTCAAGGTACCAGTACGACGCCGTGGGAAGCATCCTTGTTTGGCACATCGCAACCACAATTTGCAGCGCCAAGATGCTGTCCCAGCAGCTGGCCACCACCAGTAGTGGCCAGTCACAACGCCCTACAGACAATGACAGCCGCCGCCGCACCATCGCCGAGAACCACGAGGTGGCCACCACGCTCTCCAACTACTGTGCCTACCTGCTGTTCCAAGCGCCGGAGCTGGTGACAGACCAGATATATGATGCACGGCTATTGATGGAAGCCCTGCAGCTAAGAGTGCATAAATTCCTTAAAAACAATAGCTGCCGTTCCAAGGATGACATGTTCGACAAGTTGTCCAGGTCCGAATCCCTCGACCTGGACCTGGAGAGTGGGCATGAAAAGACGGCTGTCCTGGTCGATGGCATAAAGCTTGGTGATCAACTATCAAACATGGTGGCGGATGAGGTAGCGCGGTGGAAATTGATATCCGAGATGTGGGTAGAGTTGCTGTTGAGTGTTGCTCCCTCGGATAACGTGACGGCGCACGTCAAGAAGCTGGCCACCGGTGGTGAATTTATCACACACCTCTGGGCTTTATTGACACACGGGGGAATGATCCAGAAGCCAACAAAACCGTCCTATGATTTATGAAAGGTACTGCGTATGCGTTCATAAGGCATTCCCAATACATAAACCATCATAGTTTCTATGCACATTAATTGTACTGCCATCTAAGCGCTTTGCTAATGTGGCGAGGTAGTTATTGAAGAGAGAGCAAAAATCATAGAAACCGGATCTAAGTTAGAAACCATGTCTACACGAGAACCAAGACATGAAAGGATGTGATTTGTTGAGAATAGAGAGAGAATATATGTGATTGGATAAAAATTTGTTCCATAAAAACTATGCATTGGAACCATGGTTTCTATATATAATGTCTATAAAAATTAATAGATATAGAAACTACATGTAATTTCTAGCATGAGACTGCCCTAAGTTTACTACCATTTTTTACACTCCATTTAGTCCAACAAAAATGTAACTTTGATTTCTGCTATTAAGTGAGATTGGTGATGTGAAGTCGTTACCCGTAAAATTAGCTGTGTAAAGTAGTATTTCAACTAGAATAGTGCTAAGTGTTGAATATTGGAAACTGCACCCATTGTAAAATGTTAAAGTGCACCTTCCATGCCGAATATACTCGTTGTTAGATGCATGCAAAATTTAGTTGTTGCATTTGGGTACAAGGCGAGAATGCAACATTTATTAATTGGCCCCAGCTAATTTCTTGGTCTACCTGGAAACCTATATTTTTTACGATAAATATATAAACAAAATAAAATACCCTTTATTTGATATACTACATCTGTTCATACTACCTCTGTTCATAAACATAAGGACTTCTGCCTAGGCTGGTCTTATCGTGTAAAAGAATGTTGTTTTAGCTAGTTGTATATCTATAAAAAATTGTATAAAGAAAAATAGAAAATCGTGCAGTGATTTGCTAAACAGATAAGGGAGCGACTTTGTATGTGTAAATGATACAGAAAGATTCTTCTTCAGGTATGGCTTGAAGTAGTTAGTAGAACAGTCCAAGTTCTACTGTTCAATTTTGAAGAAGGGGCACCGTATGTATCTCCTCTGAGAAGAGCCATAGAAATTAATTTAGATTAGAGTCCCCTTTTCTTAGTACGAACCCTTCCTCTCTTCTCTGTCTTAACACAAAGTTGTAAAAATCCAAGAGAATATCAAAAGAAATCCATGCATGAGTCACAATAATCGTGTTGTGTTAACTCTGAAATATTTTCTTGACGAACCAAACTGAACCCACATACTTGAACCTGTAAATGGTTACAAAGCTTTCCTTTCGGTTGTCCAGATGATGGTTTTTGACCATTGGTACATTACAACCTCGTCTGAAGAACCTGTAGCTTTGATGTTATTATAGCTTGATGTTTTCTCAACTGGTAAGATACCGCCGTTTTGCAAATCCTTACTTGTTTCCACGTTAGTCCTCAAGGTACACTAATACAAGATCAACCACGCTTTTGTGGCATGATGCTTAACATCTGCATCCAGATATGAATTAGCAAAAAGCAGGCTCTAGTATATAGGATAAAGTACAAAACAAGTGTAAAAATGCATAGCTTAAGAGGGCTATTCTGGAATAGTGAGGTTTTCGTGACCCTGGAAAACACTTGTTTGTTCAAGAATCTATTCGGGAGAGAAAATTAGACTTCTTAGCGTTATCGGAGACCGGGAGATCTAATTTTGCTACTCCCTTTTTGAGTCATTTAGCGGCTGGTCAAGATTTTAGTTGGTTATGTTTACCGCCTAGAGGTAGATCGGGTGGGATGCTTCTAGGGGTAAACGTAGGCACGCTTCAAGTTACAAATGTCTAAGTCGGAGATTTCTGTGTTAAACTATTTCTGAAATCTAGAAGTGATGGGTTCCAGTGGGTTTTAGTGTCGGTGTATGGGGCTGCTCAGGATGAACACAAACCCCAATTCTTATCAGAGTTAGTTCGATTATGTGAAAATGAACCATTACCAATGATGGTGGGTGGGGATTTTAATATAATTCGAAAACCTGAAGAAAAGAACAATGCTAATTATAACCCGAGGTGGCCAATCATGTTTAATGCGATAATTCAGAGTCTTGAACTGAGAGAACTCGAGCTCTCGGGCAGGCAATATACGTGGGCTACTAGGCGAGAAAATCCTACTTTTGAGAAGCTCGATAGAATTCTTACGACTACTGAGTGGGAACAAAAATACCCTCTAGTTACGGTACAGGCTTTAACTAGGGTGGGTTCGGACCATACCCCATTGTTTGTCGATTCGGGAGGACACGCACATGTCGGAAACACCGCTCGCTTCTCATTTGAGCTTTCGTGGCTGAGAATGGAAGGATTTTATGAGATGGTGGCAGCCGAGTGGGCTGCGCCGGCTAGGGGCGATTCACCCATTGAGGTATGGCAGAATAAAATAAGACATTTGAGACGTTTTCTTAAAGGTTGGGCTAAAAATCAAAGTGGAAAATATAAAAAGGAGAAAGAAAGACTGTTAAAAATTATTGATGACCTTGATATCAAGGCTGAAACTAATCCTTTATCGGTATATGAGCGCGATACGTTGAGGGAAGCAAATGAGAGGATTTGTTGCCTCCGGAGATGAGGAAACTAAATGGGCACAACGGGCCAAAGTGAAACACATCCAGGAAGGTGGAAACAATACAAAATATTTCCACCTTATTGCTAATGGTAAGAATAGGAAAAAGAAAATATTTCAATTAGAGCAAGATGAAGGAACAATTTTTGGGCACGAAAATTTAAAACACTTCATTTCGGAATATTACAAGAAGCTATTCGGCCCCTCTCTGCCAAGTGATGTTATCATGGACGAAAGTAATACACATGATATACCGCAATTATCATTAGAAGAAAATAATATCCTTACAGCCGATTTCATAATGAAAGAGGTGTATGATGCTATTTCTCAAACGGAGCTGAATAAGGCGCCCGGACCTGATGGTTTCCCGGCCGAGTTCTATAAAACCTTTTGGGAGGTTATTAGGAATGATTTAATGGCTTTATTTGTTCAGTTAAAACAAGGAAATTTGTCCTTGTTCAAACTAAATTTTGGAGTTATTACTCTGCTCCCCAAGAAAGATAATGCGGTTCAGATATAGCAATATAGACCAATATGTCTTCTCAATGTCAGTTTTAAAATATTCACAAAAGTAGGTACTAATCGAATTACTGAATTTGCGCAAAAAATCATTAGGCCGACACAGTCGGCCTTTATGCCTGGACGCCACATTTTAGAGGGTGTGGTGGTCTTACACGAAACTGTCCATGAGCTTCAAAGGAAGAAGATGGATGGAGTTATTTTTAAAATTGATTTTGAGAAAGCATATGATAAAGTTAAATGTCCCTTCCTTCAGCAAGCTTTGCGTACGAAAGGCTTTGCACAGGAATGGTGCAACTGGATTACACAATTTGTTCAGGGAGGAAGTGTCGGGATACGGGTAAATGATGACATCGGTCATTATTTCCAAACAAATAAAGGTCTCCGACAAGGTGATCCGTTGTCTCCTATGTTGTTTAATATAGTGGCGGATATGCTGGCCATTCTTATCGCAAGGGCGAAGGAGGATGGCCAAATAGGTGGTCTGATCCCTCATTTAGTAGAAGGGGACCTATCTATCTTACAATATGCAGATGATACTATATTGTTCATGGAACATGATTTGGACATGGTTGTGAACATGAAACCTATATTATGCATATTTGAACAATTTTTTTTTGAAACTTTTCTACTGTGAGGCAAAAGCCCCACAACCCATTTTCCAACCTTTTATTCCAAAGCGTAGAGTAACTTACAAAAGACTATGTACAAACAAAAGGAGAGAGAGGTCTACCTACCTATCTATGAACATAAATTAGGCTAAGGACAGAGTGAGGGGACATCAAGGAAGGGAGGCTATCCAATCTAAGAGCTTAGTTTTATGTGCAGCTTTAAGCCGGTGAGCCTGAAGGGAGGTATCATGTACAAAGCGGCTCTTCCAGGTATAAAACCTAGGTCTAATTCCTTCAAAAATCCTGGCATTACGAACCTTCCAAATGCTCCAGCTCGCAAGAAGCACTACCTCCACAAAGAAGGGTTGTCGGAAATCATTTCTGGCAGTTGAAAGGATCTGTAGCATATTATCTCCTGGCTCCCAATGGATTTGCAAGTAATTCCACACACGGGTGCTGAAGTTACAATTGAAGAACATGTGGTCTCTATCCTCGTGGACATGGGCAGAACACAAGACACAATTGTAGTCATCCGTAACATGCCAATGCCTCCTCTGGAGCATATCTTTCGTGTTCAGCCGATCGCTCAACATGAGCCATGCAAACATTTTAATACTCAGTGTACATTTACTTTGCCAGATCCATTTATATAAAGGGCACACTTGAACATTAGCATATAGATTCAGATAGTATTTACCAGCCGTGTAAGCCCCCCAAGAGCATTTCCACACATCTGTCATTTCCTCGTCAAGCTGCACCTGGTCAAGCCAACTAGACAACAAAACAAACTCATCGTAAGCCCTTCCAGACAGAGGTAGATGAAACTCTACGGTTTTATCCTCTAACGAGACCATGTCTTTCACAGAAATCTTATCATCCTTGGCAAATGAGAATAGTCTGGCAAATCGCTGGCTCAGAACAACATTGGAGTTGCCCACTTCCCAAGCATCAGACCAAAACAGCACAGAGTCACCACAGTGAACCTCAGGTGAAGCAATGCCCCTGTATTTGTCCATTAGTTTCGCCACATCTCGCCACCAGTAAGAGCCACAGGATTTGGCAGCGTGTGGTACTTCGTCCTGATAGTATGTTTCCCAAATGAGTTTAACCCAGGGGATGGTCTCCTCTTTATTATAGAATTTATGTAAGAATTTGATCAGCAGTGCCTCGTTTTTATTCTGAAAATCAACAATCCCAAGACCTCCACTCTGTTTTGGCTGGCAAATCATTTCCCATGAGGCTAAGGACTGTTTAGGTGTGTCGGTATTATCTCTCCAAATACATTGTCTGATGATTCTGTTGAGCTGCTTAATAATTCCAGGGGGTATATAGATGGTAGTCAGAAAATGAAGAGGCATAGAAGCCAGGGCTGAGGTAATAAGCTGTAGGCGAGCTCCTTGAGTTAGGAAGCAAGAAGTAGCAAGCAGTTTTCTTTCCAACCTGTGCACAATAGGTGAGAGCTCCTGTATAGTGGGGCGAGTGGTTCCAACAGACAACCCTAGATAGGTAAAGGGCAATGCGCCAATCTGACATCCGAAAGCATTGGCCAATTGGGTCATGACATGATCTTCCACATTGATGGCCATCATAGAAGATTTATGATAATTTATCCGCAATCCAGTAGACTCAGAGAATACATTTAGGACTTTCTTGAGGGCAAGCACTTGATCCAAATCAGCAGGCATTATCAACAATGTGTCGTCGGCATACTGAATGATTGGAAAATCCACATCACCAGTGACAATTGGCAGCTGAATACCACCATCCCTCAGTAAATTATTAACCGCCGACTGTAGCAAATCACCTCCTATCACATAAAGCAAGGGGGAGAGGGGATCGCCCTGCCGAACCCCTCGCTTGCAATGGAACTGTTTCCCAGGCATATCTGAACAATTGTCGGGGCTTAAAATCAACTTTCATAAGAGTGAAATTTTTTGTTTTGGAAAGGCAAAAGAGGTAGAAGATCAATACAAACAAATCTTCGGATGCGAGTCTGGTTCTCTCCCCGTTAAATATCTAGGTGTGCCGATCCACTATAGGAAACTTCGGAATTCTGAGTGGTACCCAGTGGAAAGCCGTTTCGAAGGCAAGTTGGGGTGTTGGAAGGGTAAGATGCTATCCTACGGGGATCGCCTTGTCCTGGCCAATTCGGTTCTAACAAGTCTACCAATGTTTATGCTGTCTTTCCTGGAAATACCAAAAGGGGTACGTAAAAGATTGGATTTTTATAGATCTCGATTCTTTTGGCAGAGTGACGAAAATAAGCGAAAATATAGATTGACAAGATGGAACATCATATGTAGACCGAAAGATCAGGGTGGTCTAGGGGTGGAAGTGCTTGAACTAAAGAATAAGTGTTTACTCAGTAAATGGCTGTTTAAACTTTTAAATGAAGAGGGGGTTTGGCAAGAATTGTTGCAAAACAAGTATCTTCATAGTAAAACTTTAGCTCAGGTGGAAGCACAACCATCCGATTCACCTTTTTGGAAGGGTCTTATGTGAGTGAAAGAAGACTTCTTTAGTAGAGGGTCATTTCAGGTTGGTAATGGGGAACCACAAGGTTTTGGGAAGACACTTGGCTAGGTAATTCTCCATTGAAAAATCAATATCCATTGTTATACAACATTGTGCAACAGCAACATGTTTCGGTTCATGATGTATTTCACAATGGGCCACCTTTAAACATAACCTTTCGTAGGGCTTTAGTTGGAAACAAGTGGGATATGTGGTCTCATTTATGTGTTAGACTAATGGATATTACTCTCAATGATGTTTCGGATAGCTTCACTTGGAAATTGACACAAAACGGGGTATTTAGAGTTAAATCTATGTATGAAGACTTAATGAATGATCATACTAGATTCTTACAAACATACTTGTGGAAATTGAAAATTCCGCTGAAAATTAAGGTCTTTATGTGGTTCCTTCATAAAAAAGTTGTGCTTACTAAAGATAATTTAGCGAAACGAAATTGGAAAGGTGACTCTCGTTGTCCCTTTTGTGGGAATAACGAAACTGTTCAACATTTATTTATTTCCTGCCAATTTGCACAACTGATTTGGAGAGTTGTTTTCTGTACCTACAATATTCCTCCCCCCACCAATATTACTAATATGTTTGGGAATTGGCTGAATGGGGTAGATAAAAAGACCAAAGATAGGATACGTATCGGCGTTTCTCCTATTTGTTGGTCGATTTGGAATTGTAGGAACAATCTTGTTTTTAACAGGAAAGAATCTTTTCATGTCTTACAGGTTATCCATATGGCGGTGCACTGGATCCAACTATGGGTCTTCTTGCTATCTACGGACCAGCGAGACCTTATGGTGGCTGGATGCATGCGACTCCTGTTGGTGGCACAGGAGTTTTTCTACCGGCATACGTGGCAGCATACTAGTTTACTTTCGTAGTGCGCTAGAGGCTTTGCTTTTATACGGTTGAGGCTTGTCTCAATCTTCTTTGTGATTGTTTGAGATGTAAAACTATAATTGACATAAACTTGGTAATAAATGGCTGTGTGCATCACTCGATGCAGAGCCCGGGACATCCCCATTTCTAAAAAAAAGTATATAGGATAAAGTAGTGTTTTATTCTTTAAAGCGAAGCCTGTTCATTGTGGGCACGGAAAATGAACCTAGACGGTTTCGGCTTATTATTCCCATCATCATTCTAAATTCGACACCGGTACCCCCCCCCCCTTCCCCCCTCCCCCCAAGCAAATTCAACAAAAAAAAATCATTATATTATTAATACAAAAACAGATCTCTGAACATTTGATTAACCAAATATGCAATGAAGCATTATCCACCCATTAGTTCCACAGGGCATTTTGCATACCAAGCCGGGTCATGTGAAATGGGCATGCATGGGATAGACGCAGGTAGAGAAGTGTGTCCTGCTCGCAGTAATAAAAACCATAGAGAACAAATTTAGTTACAGGCGACCAAACAAACTCAAGCAGCCCTCTATTTGATATCTTCCTAATATCCTTAAAAATTGGTCAGTTGTCCAAGCATTTTTTTAAACGAAATTGTTCAACCAATTATAGTTCTTCAACTCCTCTGGTCCTGTCACACTAAGTTTTAAAAATAAAACCAGATGTACACCATATATGTGTCTAGGAAATCAAATTACACATATATCGATAAACTACAATAGTACCAAGGGACAATACTTTATTATATAACAAAAATAATATTATATAAAGACAAGATATTTGTCGGAGTAGCAGACACATTCTAATCTTGAAGTGAAGCCTCCAAGAGCCACAGGGATGGCTGACTAGAGGTAACGTACGCCTATCACTTCCGTCAGTCTTGTGAGAACCCTTAATGTCTTCTTCAATATTCTGAGCAACTTTGACTGAAGGCTGGGAGTGTGGGAGAAATAACAAGGGTGAAACCATGTCGTACTCAACAAATATAACATGGGCGAATGAAGGCTCAAAAGGCTAGACACTATTGAACTGTGGTAGGCATTTTTAGTTTTTTTTAGATTAAAGGCACATGCCCAACTTTGAATTAACAAAGCTAGATCGATCCAACATACGATTATACAACTGCTGCGGCATACAGCTTAGCCAAAAGGAAAGACAACATGCTGGGCATACAGCTTAGCCGAAGCTAGGATAACTAGACAGGGTTAGACAGAAGTCGCATCAACCCTGTCTTCTGGGAAGGCACTCGGAATGAAGCTCTCTAAGCTTTGCGACCAGCCACCTTGCGCCCTCCTTGTCCTGCGACTTGAGAGGAGGGATCCACGCCTGCAAGAAGATCATAGTTTTGAAAATGATATCAGCTGGGTGATTGACAGTTTTCTTCTCAATAGCAAGTTTATTTCTCACAGCCCAAAGCGCCCAAGCTTGGGCTAAGAAAAGGAGCCAAATCAACCTCCTAGTGCGACCCGAAAAAGAGGATAGCAATGCAAAAAAATGGGCAAAGTTTTGGGGACACCAAGTCCTCCCCAGAACTTGGCGGACCACAGACCACATGAACACCGCCATCGAGCATTTGAAGAAAATATGGGTTGCGTCTTCAACTTGCCCACAGAGAGCACACTTGCCATCCGAAGGCCCCTGCCTTGTGGCCAGCTGTGTCCCTGAAGGTAGCCGATCTAAAATCAACTGCCAAGAGAAGATTCTAATTTTAAGTGGGATCCTAGCCTTCCAAACTTCTTGAAAATGAGCCACCGTCGCCCCTTGCGACAGTTTTTTATACATGGAATTCACCGAGTATGACCCCGACGGGTCTAGACTCCAGGAGATGGAGTCGAGATCTGCAGACAGGTTTGTTGAGTTGATGATCTCAGCTAGTTGAGTCCACTGGTTAAAACCTGCCGCGTCTAAGGATCGCCTAAAGCGGCAGCCGTCGTTAATAGCTTGAGCGACCGAAATCGACTCGTCCTCGCAAATATTGAAAAGCGAAGGGAATCTACGGCTAAGGGGCCCCTCCCCAATCCACCAGTCCAACCAGAACTGGGTACGCTGGCCATTATGCACCGAATGTTTGGCGCCTAACTTAAAGAGATGCTTGATTTTATGCATGTTCTTCCAAAACTGCGAACCCCCGCGGTCCGAGCTTGCAAAGATATCTCCAGATCTTGTGTACTTGGCTCTGATTAATTCTGCCCAAATGGAATCCTCCATCCGGTATAACCGCCAAATCCATTTCAGAAGCAGAGCCACGTTCATCTTTCTAGAATTCAGTAACCCGAGCCCCCCACAATCTTTTGGTCTACACATCGCTGGCCAGTTGATCATATGGTACTTTCTCTTAGGGCCCGCGCCTTCCCAAAAGAAGCGAGCCCTGTGAGAATCGAATTGGACATGGACTCCATCCTGGAGAAGAAAGAGACCCATAGCAAACATAGGGAGGCTGGCAAGGCAAGAATTGGATAAAATCAGTCTTCCCCCTGAGGAAAGGAACCTACCAATCCAGGGTTCGACTCTATCAGCTAGCTTCTGGACTAAAAAGAACCATTGCTCCATCGTGAGCTTCGTGTCGGAAACCGGCAGACCAAGATAGATGAAAGGGAAGGCTCCCAGCTTACAGTTCAGCTGTCTGGCCACTCTTTTACGGCTGCTCATAGGTTCATCCAGAACGAACACTTCACTCTTGTGAAAATTGATTTTGAGGCCCGACATATTCTCAAAGCACATCAGCAGGAACTTTAGGTTTGCGATATCTAAGTCGTTGTTTTGGATGAGGATGATGGTGTCGTCAGCATACTGAAGATGCGTTATTCCCCCCGGAATAAGGTGCGGCACCACCCCATGGATGTGACCTGCCGCATTGGCAGCGGAGAGCATGGCTGAGAGACCTTCAGCGATAAAGTTGAACAGCAGCGGCGAGAGAGGGTCCCCTTGACGCACTCCCCGCTTGTTGCGGAAGAAGGGGCCCATTTCCCCATTAATAGAAATCGCAGTTTGACCCCCGGAGACAAGCTGGGAGATTCTGTGAACATAGCCAGCGTCAAAACCTTTCCTGCGGAGCACCTCGACAAGGAAGTCCCAATTCACCCTGTCATAGGCCTTTTCAAAGTCAAGCTTAAGCAAGATACCTCCCTGTTTCTTGCTCTTCAACTCATGTACGATCTCATGGAGGGCCAGCGCGCCATCAAGAATAAATCTACCTTTGATGAAGGCGGTCTGATTCGGACTGATAATCCTATGGGCAATGGGGTCCAGTCTGGTTGCATAGGCTTTGGAAATAATCTTGAACACTACATTGATGAGGGCAATTGGTCGAAACTGGGAGATGTTGTCCGCCCCTTGGACCTTTGGTATCAGTGTCAACACCCCGAAGTTGAGCCTCGAAATGTCTATCCTTCCCAGAATAAAATCATTGAGAATGTGAAGAATTCCGTGTTTAACTAGAGGCCAGCAGTTTTTGAAAAAAGGCACCGGGAACCCATCCGGACCTGGGGCTGTATCTGACTTCATATCTTTAACAATCTGCTCTAATTCAGATTCAGAGAACGTAATCGCAAGAGAGGAGTTCTCCTCCTGCGTCACCCGCCTATTTACCCCCCAGGTATGCGGTGCAAGGCCGCAGTTCCGGGAGGAAGTCGACCCCAGCAATTCTCTGTAAAACTCATAGATATGCTCCTGTAGCTCCAACTTTCCTGTGACCTGGGTGCCATCCGGCTTGGTCAGAGAGGATATATTGCATCTTCTTCGCTTTCCATTCGCAATGGCATGGAAATACGCAGTGTTAGCATCCCCCTGGAGTGCCCACCTAATTCTTCCCCTTTGACGCCAGTACTCTTCCTCGAGTCTGTAAATTTGGAGAAGCTGCTCCTCGAGGTAGTAACGAAGAGCCCACTCGTCATCATCTAGCCCCGTGGAGTCGGCGGTTCTATCAATGTCTTGGATCCGGGCAAGAAGAGTTTCTTTCTTCTGCCTGGAATCCTTACCTAAGTTGCGGCTCCAACCCCTCAGCTTTTGTCTGATCCCTCCGGACATAAAGCTCCACCAATCAACAATGTCCCTACCCTTGACTTTGGATGCCAGACTCTCCCAAGAGCTAAGCATGAAAGGTTTAAACTCAGGGATCTCAAACCAGCCTGTTTCGAAAAAGAATCTGTTACTCCGAACAGGAGCGCCCTCGCCCGTGTCCAGAATAAGAGGTGTATGGTCTGACCCCAGACTAGTTTCCGCAACCAGCGTGCAAAGCGGCCAAACCTGATCAAGGGCAGCGGAGATAAAGACCCTGTCAAGCACGCTCCTAACCGGATTAAGCCTTCTGTTTGTCCAAGTGTAGCGCGCCCCGAGCGCTGGATTTCACGCATGCCCCAGTTGGCAATGTGAGAATTGAAGAGGTTGATCCTAGGCCAATTAATGTGGTCGTTGTTTTTGTCCTCACTCCCTCGGATGAGGTTGAAATCTCCTCCCATTACTACCGGAATTTGCGTCCGCGCAATCTTAGCCGATATTTCATCAAGAAAGACCGCAGAGTTAGCATGATCAGCAGGACCGTAAATCCCAATAATTTCAAAAATTCTTTTAGAAGGCCTGTGCATCACTGAAAAACTAAGGAAGTATAGACCCCTGTCCATGTTTCCAACCTCGAAAAGGCTGTCTCTGACCCCCATCAGAATGCCTCCCGAGTGCCCTCTAGCGGGCAACCAATTCCAAAAGAATTTTTCCCCCACTTCTAGGCTTGTAAGTTCCTGGTCAGTGAAATCCTGTTTAATCGTTTCCTGAAGGCAGACTACGTCGATCTTAAATTTCCGGAGATACTCTTTTAGCAGAGTCCGGCGCCCCGGAACGCCGAACCCGCGAATGTTCAGGAAAAGACTCCGCATTAAGGAACCCCTCCTCTAGCCCGTGCTTGGCGGGTGTATGGCTTCCTGGCCGCAGGATCATTCTGTTTCCCGCGGCGGCGAGTTCGCTTTATCGGGCCCGACCTAGGGCTTGCTAAGGTGGTGTCTTTGCCTTTCTTTGCCGAGTCTGGCTCCACCGGCTTGGCAGGGGTAGAGACAGCCCCTGCTGCCTCTACCGCCGCCTTTTGTTTTGCAAGCTCTGCCTCTTCAGCGATTTTCTCTCTTGCAAGAGCAAGTTCAGCTTGGGCTACCTCAGCGGCGCGGAAGATAGAGATAGCCTCAGCAGGAGGGCCCGCCAGATCATTAAACACAACGCAACTATCTTGTGCAACTTTTAAGAAATGCGAATCAGGAAGCGAGGAAAAAATTGTAAAATCGCTGATGGAAGTACCTGTCTTGGTCTGGGCCGGCAAGTTCTTCTCCTTGGTACGCTGCACCGCCCGCGCCAGAACTGGGCCATCAGTGCGGCCTTCACCACGAGCGCTCTTCCTCTGGGAGGTGACCGGGGCAGCAATTGCCGCACTGCGAGGGGCCCTGGTCACCGTTGCCGCCAGCTCTGGGATCACCAACCCACTGAGCTGCGACCCCGGCGTGCAGGCCTTCCCACCTGCTGGAGGTGACTCGTCCGTGAATTCAGGGGGCGACGGAGAGCGCACCCTAGCAGCTCTGTCTGCGTTTGCTTTGCTGCGCCGTTCGCGCTCACGGGCCATGGATGAGGATTCAACCACCTGGGGACTCTCTGAGATAACAACGGCTGTCTTTGGAGCAATGTCCGAGTCCAAGGTGGCTGTCGGAGACGCAGGAGGCTGGTCGGACAGCGAGATGGTCGCCGCCGAGACCTCCGCCTGCTGAGGGGCCAGAGTTTCCACCATCTTCCCTTTTTCCTTGTTCTGCTGCTTCTGGGAGGACTTGAACAGGAATGAGCCATACTGGTCTATCTGGGGGGCCGACATCGCCTTCTGGAGCGGAGGCGCCTGAGGCTGAGGTGGAGTGCTATGAGCAGAGACGGTCTTCTGGCCTCCGCCGCCTCTCCCCCCCTTGGGAAGTTGGGACGAAGGGCTCTTTTCCTTCTCTCTGCTGCCCCTGTGTCGCCAGTTTTCCTTGTCTGTATCTTCGTCAGAGCTTCCCTCTGGATCAGCCCGCTTGTCCTTGTCCTTGCTGTTCTTCGGTGGTGGAGAAGGAGGAGAGGCCGGAGTGTCCTTCTTTGGAGCTTCCACCTCCACCCGGACCTTGTGCGCCTGGTCGTTGACACACAGCCAAATGAACTTCACCACTTGTTCCCCGGCTTTGCACCCAAACTTCATCCGAATCGGCCTCTCTGCGTCCGCCAGCGTCTCAGAGTCAACCTCCACAGGACGGCCCACCGCCCTGGTACCTATCATGAGCCTGTTGATATGGCGGTATTGGCCAGGGACCCCGTGTAGCTTCACCCAGATATCTTCGAGCACTTCGTCAGCCGTGGCATCAAATGCCCCTTCCATGACTAGCACCCTTGCTTTTGAGAATGGCAGCTTGAGGCCCCCACCCCGGGCTGCCACACGTAGGCTCTCCTTAGACGGGAACACGAGCCCAAAGTCTGACTCGCTAATCTTCTTCACTTGCCAGTCCCAGTTCTCGAGCACCAACTCTTTGAACTCCTCCTCAATTTGGCGTTCGGTGAGGATCGCTTCATCCACATACAGAGTGGCAGCATTCGCTGGGCCTTGAATGATCTCTTCCTCCGGGACGTCAAGGCACATGAAACCAACCCCGTTGCGCCCGAAGCCCGCCCAGTAGGGTTCGTGCCTGACTCCCACACAGGAGGCCGCGAGGTGGCCCGAGGTCTTGCACTTGGTACAGAAGGGCTTGGCGGTGCAGTCCACCTGCATGTGTCCCAGCAGGCCACAGTTGAAACAAGTAATGTTGGAGGTGGCTGCCGCCTTTGGCTCCCCAGAAGCTGCGGCCCCCATAGCCGAGCTCTCTGGCGCCTGGCTCGGGAGAGGAGGAGGAGGGAGCCGGAAATTGTTGCTGTTTCTGTTGCTTCCCCGGCCGTACTCACGCCCCCGTGGGTACGACGCAGGGTTAGAGGATTGTCTTCCGTCGCGCCCTCTCTGGTCTTCACGCCTGTTGGAGTTGTCGCGGTCGCGCTGCTGCCGGCGGTGCTCGGCGTACTCCTGGTCGAGCCGCGACTGGAGCTCCCGGCGGTTCCCACCGCCGGCGTAGTCGTCGAAGGAGCGCTTCCCCCGTCGGTCCTCATCTCCACGGCCACGCTCCATGGGCACGAGAAGGGGAGGGAGGTTGGAAGTGGGCGAGGAGGCGATGCGCTTTGCTCTGGAGCGGTTGCGGCGGACGTCGCGAGGGGGAGCAACAAACCCTAGGTTTCGATCTAGGGTTCCTGCAGGGAGCCAACGCCAGGGATAAATAGGCTGCTGAGATGACCTTAAAGGCCTTGGGCTGGCGATGGGCCTGTCGGGGACAGGCGAAACAGCACGGATCGAGGCCTCCTGGAGCGAGAGCTGAGAAGAGACGATAGTGGGCCGGAGGCCCAACTCCCGCCCAACAACGGCCAAAGGCCCAGCAAGGGAGGGACCATCCACCCCCGTCGTCTCGCTCGAAACCCTAGGACTGGAGCGGCGCCGCCGCCGGCGGCGGCGGCGGGGAAACAAGGGCGACGTCCACCTCGCCCACACGCACGACTGCTGCCCCCAGCAGAGGCGGCGGAGGAGAGGGCGAGACAGGAGCGGGCTGCACCGAACGCAGCGGCGGGAAGTTGCACATGGAAAGGGAGATCTCGTCGCCCTCCGCCTGCCCTACGGCGGAGCCGGCGGTCTTCGGAGGCAAGGAGGGGTCGAAGAGAGGTGGGGAAGAGGAGCGCGGAGGAGAGGACGCCGCCGGCCAGCCCTTGGACGCGGAGAAGAAGTCCCCCAGGACTGCACGCGAAGGGCCTGAACGTGGGGAGAGCGACCCCTCGCTCTCGCCGCCGTCGGTATCCTCATCTCCGAGGTCCGCCAGGATGTCAAAGAACCCGCCAAGCCGCCCCACCCGAGGGGAAGCAGCGTCGCCGGCCCGCCGGCGCGAGGATTGGCGCTGAGGTCGCCGCGCCCCGCCGTCACCTGGCGAGTCGCGAGAGCCAAGACACATCCTTTCTGCTCACTCAGCGTGCAATGCTGTCGTCAACAGCTGGTCTATTTACAAGGTGCACATCGATGGGCATAAGCACAGGGCCAAAGTGAGAAGTCTCGTAGGCATTTTTAGTAGAGCAAGTTTTAATATTAAAGCCTGAGTTGCTAAGTTGTGCTTCAGCTCCAATTCCTATATGATCATAAGTAATAGCAATAATACTCATGCAATTAAACATGCGCCTGATTTTTTCGCAACGAATGGACCCAATCCACAATTGGACCCAAAACTCATGTTTGCTGGGTTTTCGGCAGTTTTTGTTACCGTCGGAACATAGTTGCAAAACTCGGCCGGGAGGCCCGTTCTTGCCACTGATGCACCAAAAACTTGCAATAAAAAAACTCATGTTTGGTGGGTTTTGGGCAGGTTTCGTTGCCATTGGAACAGAGGAACTCGCACAGAAGGGCCGTTCTGGCCAGTGATGCATCAAAAAACTTGCAGTTGAATTTTTCGCAATGAACACACCCAATCCACTTCGTCCAGCACTCATGGTCGGTGCATTTTCGGCAGTTTTCGTTGCCATTGGAACAATGGCTCGAAACTCGCCCGAGAAGGTCGTTCTGATCAGTTTTGCACCAAAAAATTGGCTATTGAATTTTTGGCATCAAACGCAACCAATCTACTCCGTTGGACACAAAACTCATGTTTGGTGGGTTTTCGGCAGTTTTCGTTGCCATCGGAACACCAGTGCGAAACTCGTTCAGGAGAGCTGTTCTGGCCACTTTTGCCAAAAAAAACCATGCAGCTAATTTTTTTTTCAATGAACGTGTAAGGAAAATTAACCCTAAGCCCATTTACTTTGGATTTTGGTGTTTGATGATCAACAATACCAAATTGGACTAATGTGTTTACGAGTAATTGTTTTGTAGTTCAATAGGGTGCAAGGCGTGGCTTGGACGAAGACAACAAGGTGATCCGATGATCAACACCTCAAGCAAGACCTAAAGTAGCACAAAATAAGACCCAAGATATCAAGCAAAGTCCAAGCACGAAGATGGGAACCAAGCCAGGCAAAAAGATCACGAAGAAACAAGTCAAGGAAGGGTTCAGAGGCGACCGGACGCTGTGACCGCATGCCCCGACCGAACGCGACCGGACGCGTCCGGTAGCAAACCCTAGCGCAGATGCTCCTGTCCGTGTGACCGAACGCTGAGGCGGCCGAGGACCGGACGCGCCAGGTCCACTGTTCATCGTCGCAACAACGACACAGTGTGAACCGGACGCTGGCAGAGAAGCGTCCGATCGAGTCCAGAGAGGTTCCAGAGAGGCGCAGTTGCGACCGGACGCGTCCGGTGGCATATGACCAGACGCGCTCAGCGTCCGATCAGTTGATCACGCCGAAGGCCAGGTGACCGTTGTGAGTGACCGGACACGTCCGGTCAATACGAAGACTGCGTCCGGTCGTTGTCAGAAAAGCTGCATTTGATCCCAACGGCTACCTTCTCACTTGGGGGCTATAAATACCACCCCAACCGGCCAAGACAAGGATGGAGACTTGAGGAAGCATACCAAGGGTGTTGTTACACCATTTTAGTGATCTCCACATGCATAGTGCTTAGTGATTCATTAGGTGATTAGCGTAGGTGCTTTGCGAAGTGCTTAGGTTGATTAGACCACCGCTTATGCGCTTGCTCTAGGTTTAGGCCTAGTGTTTAGTGAGGTTTGCATACCTCTTATCATTTGGTGCTTGCGCGCACCGTTGTTGTACATCAGAGGGGCTTGTAGTCTTGCGAGATCACACCAACCGCGTTTGTGGTGTGGCCGTCACCGTGTATCGAAGGGAACAAGGCCCGCGGCGGTTCGGCCGGAAGCTTGATAGTGAAGACGGCGGGGAGCGGTCCGGGAGAGGCTTGCTGGAAGGCACACCGGAGACCCACTTGCGCGTGGGGAAGGCCCGGAGCTATCCACGGAGTTACCTGACCGGGAGCTTGGCCGTTGCGTGGGATTCCTTGCGAGGGGCTCCAACGAGGACTAGGGGGAAGCTCGAGCGCTTCTCGATACCTCGGTAAAAATACCGGAGTCGTCGACGGGAGTTTGCATCTCTACCTCATATTTACCTTCCGCATTTACATTGTTACCTAGGTTGTGTGCTTTACTTTCCTAGCTTAGTTGATAGGATTAGAACCTAGGTTGCATAACTCTTTTGCGGTAGAGATAGCAACACATTAGCAAAACCGTAGTTGCACATCTAGATAGATCACTTTCTTGCATAGGTTTTGCTAAGGTGAAATTAGAGGCCAAAAGTGCAGAGAGTAGAATATTTAAGTTACCTAATTCACCCCCCTCTTAGACGTCACAAGTTCCTTCAATTGGCATCAGAGCCGGTTGGCTCAATTTGGATTTTTGGCTTAACGCCGTTGAGCCAACGCTACTAAGAGTGGTAGGGATGGATACCTCTAGGCCTCCACACTTTGACGGCACTAACTTCCCCTACTACAAAGCTAGAATGGCTTGTCACCTTGAGGCGGTTGACTTAGATGTTTGGAGAGTCATTCGTGATGGAATGAAACTCATTAAGAATCCCGATAAACCCATAAAGAGTGAAGAAAAAGAAATTCATTTCAATGCTAGAGCTAAAAATTGCTTGTTTGAATCTTTTAGCATGGATGTGTTTAACCAAGTGTTCACTCTAAATACGGCTCATGAAATTTGGTTAAAATTACAAGAGCTCCATGACGGCACAAGTAATGTCCGTGAGCAAAAACATTGCCTAGCTCAACAAAGTTATGATTATTTTGAAATGAATAATGATGAGCTTGTTCATGATATGTATTCTTGTTTGAATCTAATTATCAATGAGCTCAATTCTATAGGATTGACAAAGCTAGGTGATGCGGACATCGTGAGGAAGATCATCTCCGTGCCACCCCAAAAGAAATATGCAAGCATCATCACCATCCTCCACAACTTGGAGGACTTGAGCACCATGACCCCGCCATTGTGATTGGCAAAATTGTGGCATTTGAGATGTCATGCAAATTGGGTCAAGAAGAAGCCTCTTCATCAAGCAAAGGCAAAGCTCTCGCATGTAGTGAGAAAAAGAAGATGAAGGGCAAGCAAGTAGATACAAGCTCAAGCTCCTCAAGTGAGGATAAAGAAGAAGATGAAGAAGATGATGATGAAGAATCAAGTGATGATGATCAATCTTCCTCCTCCACCTCCGACCTTGATGAAGAATCAATTAAACTTATCAACAAGGTGGAGAAGATGATCCAAAGGCTCAATGCCAAGGGTGTGCCCGTCCAAATTCAAGATTTCATTTTCACCAATCAAAGAAACGAGCAAACAAAGAAAGGATGCTATGGATGCGGCGAGTTGGGGCACTTTGTGGAAATTTGTCCAAACAAGCCCACACCCAAGACAAACAAGAAGGCGTGCAAGGACAAAGCCCTCACATCAATAAGGTCATGGGATAATTCTTCAAGTGAAGAAGAAGACCATCACAAGAGGCGCGGGCACAAGCATTCATCATCAAGCACTTCACGTGTGCGCCTTATGGCACGAGGTAGCAAAAAGCCTATCCCTAGTGATAGTGACAATGATAGTGATAGTGATGATGAGCTACCTTCTTATGATGAATTGTGCAAGAAATCTTAACTTTGCTAAGGTTGCACTAATCAACAAAACAAGCTTGAAAAATTGAAAGAAAAATTAGATAGCTCACAACAAGCTTATGCTACCTGCTTGAACAATATGAAACATTTGCCAATCTTAATGTGGATCTATCTACTAAAATTGAGCAACTTGAGGCTAGCGCAAACACAAATAATTGCACAATCAATGATGAGCAACTTGTAAAAAAAATAAAAAGTTAAAAGAAAAGTTAGCTTACTCACAAGATGCTTATAAAAGTTTGCTTGCTAAAATGGAAACCATGTGCAAACATTGTGATGAGCTAACTAATAAAGTTGCTAATCTTGAAGCCATTGGTACAACCCCACCAAGGCGCCTAAAAAGAATAGTTCAATTTTTGACTTGCCTAAAGGGATGCCTGTACTTCTTGTAATGATTTATGTTTAGACTCATCCTTGTGCAACCAAGTTTGTGTTGAGAAAGTTATTGTAGAAACATGCACACAGAGGTCGCAATAGAGAATGAGAAGCTCAAGCAAGAAGTGGCTCGCCTCACCAAGGACTTGACTCAAGTGAAAGGCATGATGGAGCAAGCCCAACTTCATCAAGATAACACCATCAAGGGAGTGAAGAAGCTTGATGAAGGACAAACCGTGGTTTGCTACGTATGTCATAAGGAAGGCCACAAGTCCTATGAGTGCAAGGTGAAGAATGGGGAAGAAGCTAAGAAGAAAGAGAAAAACAAAAAGCAAATAAGTGAGCTCTCCAACACCTACACCAACAAGGTGGATAAGAAGGCCTCCACACCTTATCTCTTGAAGAAGAACAAGAAGAATGACAAGGTGGTGGCCATCAAGGTGAACAAGCAAGCCAACAATGGGGCCAAACGCATTTGGGTGCCTAAGGAGATCATTTCCAACATGAAGAGCACCAAAAGGTTTGGATCCCGAAGGGGAAGTGAGAAGTCCAATGGACTTCGGAGAATTTGGAGACTTGGCAAAGTTTTGGATGCATTTCATGGGATGCATCACATTGGATCATGTAATTACCAAGTGGGTTAGTGAACACTATGGACCCAAATTCCCCTTCCCATGGTAGGTAACTAGATTTAATTTCTTGCAATCTCAATTAGCATCTAGTTCCTTTTCGTACCTAGGTTTGCATTTGCATATTTAATCTTTTATCATGCATACACTAGGTAATCATATGGTAGGCTTGCTCGGTATCACTCTTACCCTTGGAGCAAACCTACATGGTTAATTTGTTTAGGAGCACGACACATAACTTGTCTAACAATTATTTATCTAATATGTGCCAAAGTCCAAATTGTAGATAATTTCCCCAATTATCACTTTTAAAAATGATCCTCACATTTATGTGATATCATCCTTCAAGTGGTGTCTTTGATTCTTAAATCAATGTGCATGTCTCCTATAAGTATTCCATGCTTGTGTGCACAAATTTAGGGGGAGGTTACTCTACAAGTTGGATACTTTGAGACTAGCATCATTTCAAGATTATCATATGTGTAGTAGTCTCATTGCAAGGAAAATGGAGTCCCGGAGATAAGCATCAAATTCAAATGACCACCGTCCATTTCAAGTGGTGCCATTCAAATTGGTTTCTTCATGTGGTATTCCTAATCGATATCATTATGTTGACTTCAATTTGATATTTATATGCTTTTTCCATACATTATATAGATTAAACTCCCTTGTGCATTAATTTGCCGATTATGCATATATTTCACCATCCATCATATGTATGCATATACTTAGGGGGAGCTTAGTCTATGTAATGTGAGAGTCAAGTTTGGTGATCTATGGTGGCTCTAGGTTAATAGTGCCAGAAACAATTGCTTGTACGTCACACGTCAGTTGGGAACCCCAAGAGGAAGGTATGATGAGTGCAGCAGTAAGTTTTCCCTCAGTATGAAACCAAGGTTTAATCGACCAGTAGGAAAACGAGGTTTGCTTCGAAGGTGTTGGTGGAGGAGTGTAGTGCGGCGCAACACCAGGGATTCCGGTGCCAACGTGGAACCTGCACAACACAATCAAATTACTTTGCCCCAACTTAACAGTGAGGTTGTCAATCTCACCGGCTTGCTGAAAACAAAGGGTTAAACGTATCGAATGGAAATGATGTTTGTTTGCATAAAACAGTAGAGAACAATGATTGCAGTAGATTGTATTTCAGATGTAAAAGAATGGACCGGGGTCCACAGTTCACTAGTGGTGTCTCTCCAATAAGATAACTAACATGCTGGGTAAACAAATTACAGCTGGGCAATTGACAATTGATAAGTGCATATAACATGCATGTGTGAGCTGTGGTGTCTACTATGAGATTCATTTGGGCATTACGACAAAGTACATAGACCGCTATCCAGCATGCATCTATGCCTAAATAGTCCACTTTCCGGTTAACATCCGTACCCCTTCCAGTATTAAGTTGCAAGCAACAGACAATTGCATTAAGTAATGTGCGTAATGTAAACAATACATTCATCCTTGAATAAAGCATTGCTGTTTTACCCCTAGTGGCAACAACACATCTACAACCTTAGAACTTGCTGTCACTATCCCAGGTTAAATAGAGGTTGAACCCAACTATCATGCATAAATACCCCCTCTTGGAGTTACAAGTATTCACGTGGCCAAGGCTTCAACAAGTAACGGAGAGCATGCAAGATCACAAATGACATAGACATGATAATATAATATTCAGCTCCACATAGGTATCAATATAAGTCAGATCCCAGCAAACACAACATGTAGCATTACAATAAGATGATCTTGATCATGATAGGCAGCTCACAAGATCTAAACATGATGGCACAAGTGGAGAAGACAACCATCTAGCTACTGCTATGGACCCATAGTCCAAGGATGAACTACTCACGCATCACTCCGGAGGCGGGCATGGCGATGTAGAGCCCTCCGGTGATGATTCCCCTCTCCGGCAGGGTGCCGGGAAGAGCTTCAGAACCCCCCGAGTTAGGGTTGACGACGGCGGCGGCAGCGAATATGTTCTGGATGAAAGGCTCGGTGTTTTAGGGTTTTCGCGTCTCGGGGAATAAATAGGCGAAGGGGCGATGTCGGCGGACCCCCGAGGGGCCCAAACCACCAGGCGCGGCTGGGCCCAGCCGCGCCCTGGTGGTTTGGCCACCTCGTGGCTCTCTTCGTCTCTCCTTCGGACTCCGTGTACGTGCTGGAAAAATAGGGACTGGCCTTTTGTTTCGTGCAATTCCGAGAATATTTCCAGAAGTAACTTTCTGAAACCAAAAACAGCAGAAAACAGGGAACTGTGGCATCTTGTTAATAGGTTAGTCCCAGAAAATGCATAAAAGTGATACGAAGTGTATATAAAACATGTAGCAAATGGTATAATATAAGCATGGAACAGCAGAAATTATGGATACGTTGGAGACGTATCAAGCATCCCCAAGCTTAGTTCTACTCGTCCTCGAGTAGGTAAAACGATAACAACAAATAATTTCTGAGGAGACATGCTTTCACACAATCTTGATCAATATATTGCAAGGCTCATGTCATGAATGAAGTGACTCAAAGCAATGATCTATAGTTTGCTAACAAATAGATAAAGAGTAAACAATGAATCATATAAGCAAAAACTTTTCATGAATAGTACTTTCAAGACAAGCATCAAAAAGTTTTGCATAAGAGGTAACTCATAAAGCAATAGATTCAAAGTAAAAGGCATTGAAGCAACACAAAGGATGATTAAGTTTCAGCATTGCTTTCAACTTGTAACATGTATATCTCATGGATAGTTGTCAACATAAAGCAATATAACAAGTGCAATAAGTAAATATGTAAGAATCAATGCACACAAAGTTGACACAAGTGTTTGCTTCTAAGATAGAAAGGAGTAGGTAAACTGACTCAACATAAAGTAAAAGATAGGCCCTTCGCAGAGGGAAGCAGGGATTAAATCATGTGCTAGAGCTTTTTAAGTTTTCGAAAGCATATAGAGAGCACAAAATAAGTATTTGAGAGGTGTTTGTTGTTGTCAACGAATGGTAGTGGGCACTCTAACCCCCTTGTCAACCAGACTTTCAAGAGCGGCTCCCATGAAGGACGTTATCTCTACCAGCAAGGTAGATCATCCCTCTTCTCTTTTGTTTACACATGTATTTTAGTTTCTTTATAGATGACACTCCTCCCAACCTTTTGCTTACACAAGCCATGGCTAACCGAATCCTCGGGTGCCTTCCAACATTCACATACCATGGAGGAGTGTCTATTGCAAATTAAGTTGCTTACTGATAAATCAGGGCAAAACATGTGAAGAGAATTATTAATGAAAGTTGTAATTAATTGGGGCTGGGCACCCCGTTGCCAGCTCTTTTTGCAAATTATTGGATAAGCGGATGTATATGCCACTAGTCCAGGTGAAAGTCTGTCAGAAGTAAATGACAAGATTGAAAGATAAAACACCACATACTTCCTCATGAGCTATAAAACATTGACACAAATAAGGAGTAATAAAGTTTTGAATAGTTTAAAGGTAGCACATGAAATATTTACTTGGAATGGCAGGAAATACCACATAGTAGGTAGGTATGGTGGACACAAATGGCATGGGTTTTGGCTCAAGTTTTGGATGCACGAGAAGCATTCCCTCTCAGTACAGAGTTTAGGCTAGCAAGGTTGTTTGAAGCAAACACAAGTATAAACCGGTACAGCAAGAATCACATAAAAACATATTGCAAGTATTATAAGACTCTACACTGTCTTCCTTGTTGCTCAAACATTTTACCAGAAAATATCTAGACCTTAGAGAGAACAAATATGCATCCCAAGTCTCAACAAGCTCTACGGTAGTTCTCCACTACTAGGCTTTAACTACATGATGCAAGAGCTTAAACATGATCTACTTGAGAGCTCAAAACAATTGCAAAGCATCAAATCAAAACAAGACAATGATCTACAAGAATGCATATGTCTTTTCCAATACCAACTACTACATGTAGCATTTTCTTTCTTCCAAACAAACACCAATAATTTATTTAAACATAAACTCTCCAAATGATAATATAATGCAGCAAGAGAGTATTTATAAACAAGTGCTAACAGCTCGAAGAGATGCATGAAAAACAGGAGCTAAAAGCACTGCAGTAGCTAGTTAAGAATACTCAACAAATATAAGTGAAGAACATGAGTATTCACATGAAAAAGCGGAGCGTGTCTCTCTCCCACACAAGGATTGCTAGGATCCGAATTTATTCAAACAAAAAAAAATAAAAACACACAGACGCTCCAAGTAAAGCGCATAAGATGTGAAAGAATTAAAATATAGTTTCACTAGAGATGACCTGATAAGTTTGTTGATGAAGAAGGGGATGCCTTGGGCATCCCCAAGCTTAGACGCTTGAGTCTCTCTGAATATGGTTGGGATGAACCACGGGGGCATCCCCAAGCTTAGGCTTTTCACTCTTCTTGATCACATAATATCACCCTTCTCGCTTGATCCTTGAAAACTTCCTTCACACCAAACTCAAGACAGTTCTCATTAGAGGGTTAGTGCATAATCAAAAATTCTCATATTCTGTAATGATACAATCAATCCCAAAGCTTCTGGACATTAGCTACAGCCACCAATGCTTTGTGGAGCAAAGAAATCCACACAAACACAGTAAAAGAGCGAATGCAAAACAAAAGGCAGAATCTGTCAAAAACAGAACAGTCTGGAATGACGAATTTTTTCGAGGCACTTAAGTTGCTCAGATGGATCTGGCCTAAAATAATGAAAGTTGCGTACATATCTCAGGAATATGCGTGATTTTTCTCAGAATTTTTTGAATTTTCTACAGGGAGATAAGCTCAAATCCGTGACAGCTAAAAATCTGTCACTGCGCAGAAATCCAAATCTTGCATCAACTTTCAATATAGAACTTTACTTGGCACAACATTGCGATAAAATAAAGATACAAAGGAGTTGCTACAGAAGTAACAAAACTCCTTGACTCAAAGAAAACAAAAATAACAGCAAATAAAAACGATGGGTTGTCTCCCATAAGCGCTTTTCTTTAACGCCTTTCAGCTAGGCGCAGAAAGTGAAAATCAAGTGTTGTCAAGAGAAGAAGCATCAACATCATAACTTGCTCTAACAATAGAGTCAAAAGGTAACTTCATTCTCTTCCTAGGGAAGTGTTCCATACCTTTCTTGAGAGGAAATTGGTACCTTATATTACCTTCTTTCATATCAATGATGGCACCAACAGTTCGAAGAAAAGGTCTTCCCAAAACAATAGGACAAGATGCATTGCATTCAATATCCATAACAATAAAATCAACGGGGACAAGGTTATTTTTACGTAATAAAAACATCATTAACTCGCCCCAAAGGTTTCTTCATAGCATTATCAGCGAGAAAAACATCCAAATAACAATGTTCCAAAGGTGGCAAATCAAGAATATCATAAAGCTTCTTGGGCAAAACTGAAACACTTGCACCAAGATCACACAAGGCATTGCAATAAAAATCATTCACCTTTACCTTAATGATGGGTTCCCAACCATCTTCTAATTTCCTAGGAATAGAAGCTTTAAGTTTCAACTTCTCCTCCCTAGCTTGCAAAAGAGCATTTGTAATATGCTTTGTAAAAGCCAAATTAATAGTGCTAGCATTGGGACTTCTAGCTAATTTTTGCAAGAACATAATAACTTCAGAGATGTTACAATCATCAAAATCAAAATCATTATTGTCAATGGTGGTGGAACCATTGTCTCCAATAGTTTGAAAAATTTCAGCACTTTTATCAGAAAAAGTTTCAGCAGTTTTAGGCAATTTCAAACGCTTTGCAGAAGTAGTAGAGACATTACCAACACCAATAACATTACCATCAATAGTAGGAGGTTACTAGCATGTAAACATTAGCATTACTAGTGGTGGTGATAGTACAAACTCTAACTATACTATTCTCTTTTTCAAGTTCTTCCTCTTTTTCCCACCTAGCATGCAATTCAGCCAACATCCTAATATTATTATCAATTCGAACTTGGATGGCATTTGCTGTAGCAAATGACTCATCAAGACCTTCAGGTTTCGCTGCCATGTTATTAATCAAAGAGGACTGAGCTTCAGACATAGATGAAATACGGTTTTCAGCAATGGAAATCTTAGTTTGCAAACCTGAAATCTCACTATTTATATTTTCGAGTTGCTGTCCTATATTCTTCAACATGGCAGTTTGTTCATTCATAGCTTTTGTAAACAATTGATTTTGCTCAAATTGTGATTGCATAAAGCTTTTAGTTGATCTCTCAATTTCTATCATCCTTTCCTCACTAGGCATAAAAGATCTAGCATTAAAATAACCATTACCACTTGAAGGAAAAGCCTAGAGTTGTTGCTACCAAAATTATTCCTATAAGCATTGTTGTTGAAGTTGTTGTTTTTAATGAAGTTTACATCAACATGCTCTTCTTGAGCAACCAATGAAGCTAAAGGAACATTATTAGGATCAACATGAGATCTACCATTCACAAGCATAGACATAATAGCATCAATCTTATCACTCAAAGAGGAGGTTTCTTCAACAGAATTTACCTTCTTACCTTGAGGAGCTCTTTCGGTGTGCCATTCGGAATAGTTGATCATCATATCATCAAGTAGCTTTGTTGCTGCACCTAAAGTGATGGACATAAAGGTTCCTCCAGAGGCTGAATCCAATAAGTTCCTTGAGGAAAAATTTAATCCTGCATAAAAGGTTTGGATGATCATCCAAGTAGTCAGTCCATGAGTGGGACAATTCTTCACCAAAGATTTCATTCTTTCCCAAGCTTGAGCAACATGTTCATTATCAAGTTGTTTAAAATTCATAATGCTACTTCTCAAGGATATAATCTTAGCAGGAGGATAATATTTCCCTATGAAAGCATCTTTGCATTTTGTCCAAGAATTAATACTATTTCTAGGCAAAGAAAGCAACCATTCTTTAGCTCTTCCTCTCAAGGAGAAAGGAAAAAGTTTCAGTTTTATAATATCCCCATCCATATCCTTATACTTTTGCATTTCACAAAGTTCAACAAAGTTATTAAGATGGGCAGCAGCATCATCAGTACTAACACCAGAAAATTGCTCTTTCATAACAAGATTTAATAGAGCAGGTTTAATTTCATAAAATTCTGCTGTAGAAGCAGGTGGAGCAATAGGAGTGCATATGAAATCATTGTTGTTTGTGCTAGTGAAGTCACACAACTTAGTGTTCTCAGGAGTACTCATTTTGAAAAACAAAATCAAACTGAATTAAACAAGTAACTAATTTTTTTTGTTTTTGATAAAGAGAGCAAACAAGACTAAATAAAAATAAACTAAGCAAGACAAATAACAAAGTAAAGAGATTGGGTGTGAGAGACTCCCCTTGCAGAAGCAATTCGGTTTTCCCCGGCAACGGCGCCAGAAAACGTGTTGGTGGCTCTAGGTTAATAGTGCCAGAAACAATGCTTGTACGTCACACGTCAGTTGGGAACCCCAAGAGGAAGGTATGATGAGTGCAGCAGTAAGTTTTCCCTCAGTATGAAACCAAGGTTTAATCGACCAGTAGGAAAACGAGGTTTGCTTCGAAGGTGTTGGTGAGGAGTGTAGTGCGGCGCAACACCAGGGATTCCGGTGCCAACGTGGAACCTGCACAACACAATCAAATTACTTTGCCCCAACTTAACAGTGAGGTTGTCAATCTCACCGGCTTGCTGAAAACAAAGGGTTAAACGTATCGAATGGAAATGATGTTTGTTTGCATAAAACAGTAGAGAACAATGATTGCAGTAGATTGTATTTCAGATGTAAAAGAATGGACCGGGGTCCACAGTTCACTAGTGGTGTCTCTCCAATAAGATAACTAACATGCTGGGTAAACAAATTACAGCTGGGCAATTGACAATTGATAAGTGCATATAACATGCATGTGTGAGCTGTGGTGTCTACTATGAGATTCATTTGGGCATTACGACAAAGTACATAGACCGCTATCCAGCATGCATCTATGCCTAAATAGTCCACTTTCCGGTTAACATCCGTACCCCTTCCAGTATTAAGTTGCAAGCAACAGACAATTGCATTAAGTAATGTGCGTAATGTAAACAATACATTCATCCTTGAATAAAGCATTGCTGTTTTACCCCTAGTGGCAACAACACATCTACAACCTTAGAACTTGCTGTCACTATCCCAGGTTAAATAGAGGTTGAACCCAACTATCATGCATAAATACCCCCTCTTGGAGTTACAAGTATTCACGTGGCCAAGGCTTCAACAAGTAACGGAGAGCATGCAAGATCACAAATGACATAGACATGATAATATAATATTCAGCTCCACATAGGTATCAATATAAGTCAGATCCCAGCAAACACAACATGTAGCATTACAATAAGATGATCTTGATCATGATAGGCAGCTCACAAGATCTAAACATGATGGCACAAGTGGAGAAGACAACCATCTAGCTACTGCTATGGACCCATAGTCCAAGGATGAACTACTCACGCATCACTCCGGAGGCGGGCATGGCGATGTAGAGCCCTCCGGTGATGATTCCCCTCTCCGGCAGGGTGCCGGGAAGAGCTTCAGAACCCCCCGAGTTAGGGTTGACGACGGCGGCGGCAGCGAATATGTTCTGGATGAAAGGCTCGGTGTTTTAGGGTTTTCGCGTCTCGGGGAATAAATAGGCGAAGGGGCGATGTCGGCGGACCCCCGAGGGGCCCAAACCACCAGGCGCGGCTGTGGGCCCAGCCGCGCACCTGTGGTTTGGCCACCTCGTGGCTCTCTTCGTCTCTCCTTCGGACTCCGTGTACGTGCTGGAAAAATAGGGACCTGGCCTTTTGTTTCGTGCAATTCCGAGAATATTTCCAGAAGTAACTTTCTGAAACCAAAAACAGCAGAAAACAGGGAACTGGCACTGTGGCATCTTGTTAATAGGTTAGTCCCAGAAAATGCATAAAAGTGATACGAAGTGTATATAAAACATGTAGCAAATGGTATAATATAAGCATGGAACAGCAGAAATTATGGATACGTTGGAGACGTATCAATCTATTTCACTCCACTTTCAAAGGATCACAAAATTTGACCCTCCCTTGTGCTACTAATTTCTTCCTTTTCGGTGTTTGATTCCAAAGGGGGAGAATTTGTAGGACCAAAAGCAAGCCCGATCATAATAATTTACAAGTGGTAATGGTCTGAGAAAGGGAGGATAGTGGATTATGGAGTTAGGGGGAGGCTTAAATCCATAATGCCACATGGGGACATTTGCAAGGGCAAGATAAGTTTCCAAAGATGTTTACATGTGGTATCTTTTAGCTTCATATAACCTTGCCCTTTGCATTGCATCCTAGCAAGTAGATAGTTTTTCATTTCCAATTTTTTTTTGCTTGCTTTGGTCGTGTTGTCATCAATCACCAAAAAGGGGGAGATTGTAAGGAAAACGGACGCTAGGCCCATTTACTTTGGATTTTGGTGTTTGATGATCAACAATACCATATTGGACTAATGTGTTTGCGAGTAATTGTTTTGTAGTTCAATATGGTGCAAGACGTGACTTGGACGAAGGCGACGAGGTGATCCGATGATCAACACCTCAAGAAAGACCTAAAGTAGCACAAAAGAAGACCCAAGATATCAAGCAAAGTCCAATCACGAAGATGGGAAAGCCAGGCGCAAAGATCGCGAAGAAACAAGTCAAGGAAGGGTTCAGAGGCGACCGGACGCTGTGACCAGACGCCGCGACGGAACGCGACCGGACGCGTCCGGTAGCAAACCTTAGCGCAGATGCGCCTGTCCGTGTGACCGGACGCTGAGGCGGCCAAGGACTGGACGCGTCAGGTCCACTGTTCAACGTCGCAACAACGACACAATGTGGACCAGACGCTGGCAGAAGATCGAACGAACGCGGGAACTGAAGCATCCGATCGAGCGGACGCGTCCGGTGGCATGTGACCGGACGCGCTCAGCGCTGATCAGTTGATCGCGCCAAAGGCCAGGTGACCGTTGTGAGTGACCGGACGCGTCCGGTCAATACGACGACTGCGTCCGGTCGTTTTAAAAAAACCTGCATTTGATCCCAACGGCTACCTTCTCACTTGGGGGCTATAAATACCACCCCAACGGCCAAGACAAGGATGGAGACTTGAGGAAACATACCAAGGGTGTTGTTACACCATTTTAGTGATCTCCACATGCATAATGCTTAGTGATTCATTAGGTGATTAGCGTAGGTGCTTTGCGAAGTGCTTAGATTGATTAGACCACCACTTATGCGCTTGCTCTAGGTTTAGGCCTAGTGTTTAGTGAGGTTTGCATACCTCTTATCATTTTGTGATTGCGCGCACCGTTGTTGTACATTGGAGGGGCTTGTAGTCTTGCGAGATCGCAGCAACCGCGTTTGTGGTGTGGCCGCCACCGTGTACCGAAGGGAACAAGGCCCGCGGCGGTTCGGCCGGAAGCTTGATAGTGAAGATGGCGGGGAGCGGTATGGGAGAGGCTTGCCGGAAGGCACACCGGAGACCCACTTGCGCGTGGGGAAGGCCCGGAGCTATCAACGGAGTTACCCGACCGAGAGCTTGGCCCTTGCGTGGGATTCCTTGCGAGGGGCTCCAACGAGGACTAGGGGAAGCTCGACCGCTTCTCGATACCTCGGTAAAAATACCAAAGTCGTCGACAGGAGTTTGCATCTCTACCTCATCTTTACCTTCCGCATTTACATTGTTACCTAGGTTGTGTGCTTTACTTTCCTAGCTTAGTTGATAGGATTAGAACCTAGGTTGCATAACTCTTTTGCGGTAGAGATAGCAACACATTAGCAAAACCGTAGTTGCACATCTAGATAGATCACTTTCTTGCATAGGTTTTGCTAAGGTGAAATTAGAGGCCAAAAGTTCAGAGAGTAGAATATTTAAGTTGCCTAATTCATCCTCCCTCTTAGGCGTCACAAGTTCCTTCAGAACGCACCCAATCTACTCCGTTGGACAAAAAAACTATGTTTGGTGTGTTTTCAACGGGTTTCATTGTCATCCGAACAGAGGAACTCGCCCAGGAGGGCCGTTCTAGTCACTGATGCATAAAAAAACTTGCAGTTGATTTTTTCACAACGAATGCACCCAATCCACTCCGCCCAACAGTGGGTTTTCGGCAGTTTTTCGTTGCCACTGGAACACTGATGCGAAACTTGCCCAAGAGGGGCGTTCTGATCACTTTTGCAACAAAAAACTTGTTGAATTTTTGGCAATGGATGCAAATCTACTTCGTTGGACACAAAACTCATGTTTTGTGGGGTTTCAACAACTTTCGTTGCCATAAGAACACAGGTGCGAAACTTGTGGCAGAACCGACCAATTCATACAGGCTTAAGTAAGAAAACCACCTGCCGACGCAGATAAATTAACGTACTTAAGTCCATACAAACCCGGTAGTCCGTGAAATCACACGGGATTTCAAACCATCCAACATACAAGCCAAGATCGTACAAGTTTAGCAGCCACCATTCATATGTTACATAAAGTTCGCAACATCATCTTGAATACATCGGAGTTTAGAACATAAAGTTATTACAAACCAAGTTCATCATAAGTAGCGGAAGCAATTAGTTTTGAAACCACATACGCACACATATTCTACCTATATGAAAGCTGTGCAAGATCGCGCCCTGGGAGCGCGCCGGACCCTGTATCAGCTACAGTGGAACCTGTAGCAATCTACAGTCCCGACCACCACCGCAGTGGACCCCATCTGTCAGCCTCATGATGCACACACGAAAGAAAAAAGGATGGCAAAGCAATGACGCGCAAGAAAAATCGGCGACGGCTCTTCCGCAGCTTCATTTTCCCCTTCTCCTCGCCGCGGCCGTCCACGCCCCTGCATCTTGCCGCCGCAGCTCACCTCCCGTGCTCGCCGCCAAGGTCCACGCCGCGCTCCGTCTCCACGCCGGCGGCCCCTGGAGCAACCGTCGCCGGACCGCCCCTTCCCAGCCTATCCACGGCTCACGGGTCTTCCTCCACGCCGGTGAGCATCGGCTCTGCCACACGCTCCCTTCATCTTCTTCTTGCAAGGGCCTGTCCGGACTGGCTCATCCGCCTCTTTTTTTCAGCCGGGAGCTGCTCCTCTTCTCGGATGCGCCGCCGTCGTTGGGGCCCGGCTCGGCCCTCTTCTCCTCCGCTGTTACCCGATGCAGGCCTGCCTCCTTCCTCGCCGCCTGGTTCCGTTGCTATGCTCGCGGACTCCTCTGGGTTGGAGGTTCCTCTCCGTCTTGGTTCTGTTGGCTCTGGTGGTGGCTCGCTCTTTGCTGCGCCTCCCGATTCTGCTGCTGCGGTGTCGTCGCTTTCCTCTTGCGGTCGGGGTGGCCGCCAGCCCCGGGCTTTGTTCTTATCTGCCGGCTCCGATGCGGATCCTCCGCTTGACCTTGTGCCTCAGTTTTTGGGGTCTTCTCTGCTGCCTTCCTCGGTGGATGTATCTGAATTGGGAGTTTCGGTTCCAGCTTGCCATGATTCCAACGATCCTCTGAGTGCTGTTGTTCTGCGCGAGACTGTTGCCCGGCGGCGTCGCCGACCTCCGGAGCGTTGGTCGCCGGAACTGCCCGAACGTCCGACGCGGCGCCGCCGTCATGCCTTGGACGGTGCATCGCAGGTGGTTGGTTTTCGGCCTGCTGCAGCCGGTGGGCGCCGTCGACGTCGTCTTCCTGCTGACGAGCCTTCCGAACGTTCGACGCGGCGCCGCCGTCATGCCTTGGACGGTGCATCGCAGGTGGTTGGTTTTCAGCCTGCTGCAGCCGGTGGGCGCCGTCGACGCCGGCTTCCTGCTGACGAGCCTTGTAGTTTAATACAGTGGCAGATAATGATCAAGTTCCACAAAACAGTAGATAAGACATAAGGAGTGACCATGCCCTTGGTCCTAATTATCGCCCATCGCTGGATAGAGACACTTGATGCAATAACCGTAGTGCATCTGACCATCTGCAACAACAATGGGAACAAAGCCCTGAGTACGAGAAGGTACTCAGCCAGACTTACCCGACTTAAACAGAAATAAAACGACACCAAGGAGCATGCAAAGCTTTCTTTATGGAGCTAGCTCGACTCATTTGCGAAAAGCATATGTTACCATGAATAAATCATTTTAAGTACTTTGGCATCATCTTTATTATAACATGTTAATCTAGGTAAGCACCTATGCTAGAGCAATCACTTGATTAACCATTAATATCAAGTTACCATCTCAGGTTTAGCATTTCCAACCTAATCCACATAACCATTCCTGTTCCATCATCATTACTACGATGCCGTAGCTCGAGTCAAGTGCTCACTGTCCAGGAGCGATGGCGATTCGAATCGATTCCTAACCAGCTAGTGATTTATTCCTCACACAAACCACACTCACCGATCAAGTGAGCTACAGGTCCCCAATGACACTATTTCGGTAAACGTCGCGGGACAATCTGGAGCCACAGTACCCAGGGACCGCCCGACTGCCAGGAATCAGGGCGCACCTTCCCTTGGGCTCACCAATACGCGCCCTGGCTTACCCCTGCAGCACCAATACGCGCACCCGTGTAGATCCCGGCCTGAATAGTGCCACTGGCTTCGCGGTCGGAACGACTTATCCGGCCAGCTAAATGTGAGGCATGCGTTCAACATGACAAGAGGGACGAGCAACGATCGGTCCTTAACCGACACAGGCGGAAACTACGAGCACCCCAGAACCCTTTCTGGTTGCCCACTACACATTCCGCCCGGTCTCCATTTATCCTTCAACACTTGGTTATTTCCATGATAGTATCCATAGCTAAGTATTCAGGTAACCACCTACAGTTGCCGGTGACCGGAAATCACCGACTGCTACCGGTCTAAGCAGGGCTAAGCATTTAACTCGGTCCTAGACCTAGCAGGGTAAGTTATATTAAGGTAGACAAGGGTATAATATATATGCATCAACGGTTTCATTCAACTCCTATAACTTAGTGCAACAATATATATATACTAATTACTAACTATATTAAAGCTGTGCAAATCCGCGGCCTCTCCGCGCTCTGTCCACTGTACATAGCTACAGTCGCACTGTGGAAAATCTACAGTGTCCTCCGGTGCTCTAATCCGCGTCGTCCGCTGCCGATCGGACGGCCAGAAACACGCGCCCATGAAGGTTTTGCAAAAACATCCCTCAGAAAAGCAGAAACTAACCCGCGATCCGCGATTTCACGAAGCAATGGACCTGTTCGTAAATTTCGGCTAAGTAGGGGGGGCTTCCAGCAAAAGCGTCCACAGACCTCCCCCTCCCTCTCTCTCCTCACGCGCGACGCCGGAATCGGCGGCCCCGCCGCGCCGCTCCCCCGCCGCGCTGGCCCTCCCCGTCCAGATCGACGGACACGGCGGGCTTCGCCGTCCTCGCCTCTGCTTCCTCGCCGTAGCTCGCGTCCCGAGACGCCTTGCCGTCGCGGGAATCGCCGCGGACGCGCTCGCGGCCCGCCGCCGCTTCCACACCTCACCGGCGCCGCCACCTTCGGCCACCCCGGCTCGGCGCGCATCCGTGGCACCCACGGACGCGTCCTGGAGAGCGGTGTCGCGCCGCCGGCGACCTCCACGCCGCGCACGCCGCCGCGGCAGAGACGGAGCGCCTGTAACGTCATGCTGACGTCACCGCGGTCCTGGGCTGCGCAGCTGGGCCGCATAGCTGGGCTGGCCTGCTGTGCAGCTCGACCGGGCCTTTTTTCCCCTTTTCATTTTTTTTCGTTTTTTCAAAACTTTCAGCACTTTCCAAATACATTTCCAAAAAGAATTCAAACCAATTCCTACCAATTTATGAAATACAAAAAAAAAATTGCAAACTATTTGGGACCTTCTCCAAATTATTATAAACTTTTAAAATTTGAAACAATACTCAATTCAATCAAACTTCACAAGAATGTTTTAAAAAATTCAAAGACACAAGCACTCCGCATAGTTGTAACAGAAAATACAAAGAAAAAACTTAAACATTCCCAACAACCATTTGAAAACAAAAACAGAAAATGGAAGCATTTCCACAATTGACCATCTAAAAAATATTGAAAGACATTAAAATGACTAGGAGAAAACAGAATAATTACGACAACAAAAGAAGAATTTCAGATGTTCTTATTTTAAATATTTGCATGAATTCGTGAGAAACACACAAACATGACAGAGCAGTCAAATCCACATTTTATATTCGAGTCTTCCAAGATTATACCGTCTTTCAACCTTGCTCATTTTATAAAAGTGAAAACAATCCAATTCGTAATAATTTCGTAACTTCATCAATTTCGAAATCTAGACATTTGCAGAAAAAAAAACTTCTTACGAATTTCAACAAATTCCAAATTTGACCAGTCTTTCAAATAGACGCCCACACAATTTAATCACATCCATATTGAAACTTTCTAATTCATATTCCAGGTTTCAGCGGGCCTTGCTACAGAGATCTATGCATGTGTGGGTCGCTTTTCTGTATTTTAAACATTTAAATGAATCTTAAGTTTAACCATTTTACAAACTTGAAAAAAAAACAAGCCTCAACAACTTCTCAATTTGAACGACTTTCCAAACCTGAACATTTTTACAACATAGACTCCCTTCGCATTTCAATATTTTCGAAACATTCACTACTTTTAAATGTCGCTTTTCCCAAATTCTAATTTCACCAAGCAAGCGCACCAGCTTATTAATTACAATAATGCGAAACATACATAGGACATCCTCAAAAAAAACATTCACGGATATTTTCCTCGCAAGTTACAAAATGTAATTAAATAATTTACATATTCAATTAAATCTCCATTCCTATGAATCACAATAATGCAAACCATGTATAAAAATAAACACAAAAAAATATTTCCCCAAATAATTCTTCCTCTCCAAAATATTGCATGCCTCCCTAAATTTGAACATACATTTCAAAAAGACGCAAGAATTAAAATTATTTAACTTATTAGCTACAACAATGCAAATCATAGATACAAAGTGAAAAAAAAAACAAATGGTTCTTTCGAATCCTTCATCTCGCATTGTAATGGCTCGCATGCCAACTTTGTTACCAGATGCCAAGAGTACAATGCATGACACCAAAATCTCAAAAAACTACTTGCAATATACATTGTGCCACAAAAGTAAGATAATAAATCTTCCTAAATTTGAACATAGATTTCAAAAAAAAAACAGAAGAATTAAATTTATATAGCTTAATTACAATAATGTGAAACATACATAGGACATCCACAAAAAAAACATTCACGGATATTTCCCTCGCAAGTTACAAAATGTAATTAAAGAATTCTTCCTCTCCAAAATGCAAACCATGTATAAAAATAAACACGAAAAAATTATTTCCCCAAATAATTCTTCCTCTCCAAAATATTTGATGCCTCCCTAAATTTGAACATACATTGCAAATCATAGATACAAAGTGAAAAAAAAAACAAATGGTTCTTTCGAATCCTTCATCTCGCATTCTAATGGCTGGGATGTCAATTTTGTTATCAGATGCCAAGAGTACAATGCATGACACCAAAATCTCAAAAACCTACTTACAAAATACATTGTGCCACAACAATAAGAAGATAAATCATACATAATATTTTCCATGAAGGGCCAGTATATTCAAATTACAAATCCATAATTGAGAACACTTATAGATATTGATTTACGGTATTTGAACAATTTTACAAGACTACTAAATTCTAAAATGACTACTCATATAATACGACTAAAATTCAAAAATGAATATTTCAAACATTCAATTCAACTGCCTCCAAAATTCACCAAGGGCGCGCCGTGCCGGCGCGCTAAAATTCAACTAGTAAATACTTAATGGAAATACAGCGGGACAGAAGCAGGAGCGCTGGGGCGGCGGCCATGGAGGCGGATGAACGAACGAACGGGGGCGACAGAAACTTGATGGAAATATTGCGGGCTGCCGCGATGCATCCCGTGGAACTTTGCGGGCGGGCAGCAGCGATACCCGATGCATTTTTCCGGCGAGTGCGTGCACTGTACATGGCGGGCAGCCGCCACACGCGCCGCTTGAATCCTTATCCTCCGCTCTTTTTTCTCTCCCTGCACAACTACAGCGGCGGCGGCGGGCTGCTCGCCCTCACCGCCGCCGACGCGGCTCCGCCATTTCGCCATTACATAATCGGGGAAATCATCGCAGTCAACCGGGGGAATCGATCGATCACGCACCTGTCCTCTGTAGAGGTCATCGTCGATGATCTCCAGGACCGACCAGGAGACGACGATGTCACCCAAATCCCCCATTTTCTCCCCCGTCATCTCCCACCGCGTCACGCGCGAGCAAGCGAGGAGCAAGGCAACGGCATTTTCGAGGAGGGAGGAAGAGCAGGTCGGTCGCTCGGAGCCAATGCGGGGCAGCTCCTAGGTCGTGGAAGAGTGACCGAACCAGTCGTGTGAACACGGTGAAAATCGTTTTTTTTTCTCTCAATGGTGAAATCCTTTCCTTCTGAGAGAAGGAACGCATGGCCCACTATACCCATAGGCTTTGCGAGGTATAGAGCTGCAGGAGAGATTCCTGACCAAAACGTCTCGTAATATAATTACTAACTATATAGTAATATTAAGGGAGCACAAAATGGCGTCCTCTTAGCGCTCGGCCACTGTACATTTCTGTAGCAAATGAACAGTATCTACAGTGCGCTGATCCGGGCCGTCGCGCGGCGATCGGACGGCCCAGGCGAACCCACGCACGCCGTTTTGCGAAGAGGCCCCTCGCGGCCAAAAAATCGCAGCGCGAACCACGATTCTGCGACCAAAAGGATCAAAACCAAATTACAGAACAATGAAGTGCTTTCTTGCAAAATCGTCCACAACATCCCCTTTCCTCCTCCTTCCCCGCGCGCCACCGGAGTCGCCGTTCGCCGCCGCCGCTTGGCCCCGCCGTTCCGTTGCCCGCCCTTCAGATCTGAGCACACGCCGTGCGCCGCCGTTGTCGCCTCCACCTCCACGCCGAGCGCGCCGTGCCGAGAAGCCGCGCACGCGACGCAATCGACGCCGCCGTGCTCCGTTCCCTCCGCCGCTTCTGCTGCCCGCCGGCGACGCCACAGCGACGAAAAGGGAGCGGCGCCGCCACTTTTCGGCACCACGCGTGCGCGCGCGCCCGCCGCGCCCAGACACGCGCTCTCGAACGCCCTGCTGCGGCTCCGGCGAGGCCGACACCGCCGCGGCACTGCGGCGCGTCCCGCCCATAGGTGACGTCATCATGACGTGCCCAGCGGGTTTGGGCCCGGCATCTGGGCCGCTTGCTGGGCTGGGCTGCTTTCTGCGCCCAACTCGGCCCTTTTTATTTTTTCCCTGTCTTTTTCCCTAAATTTCTTCCCAAAAAAAAACAAAACCTTCCCACATACAACTCAACAATTCCTAATAAAAAAAAAACCCCTTCCCACATACAACTCAACAATTCCTAATCTGCACAATTTCAAAAATAGATATATTCCCGAAATTGCATCAGCTCTGTTACTGTTTAAACGAAAGCAGAAAAGAAGAAAAAAAAAGTTGTTACGCAATGTTCCAATTCCTCAAACAAATAATTATTGAATACATTTTCCCTACAACACTCAAAACATTTTACACCTCTCCTAACAATGGAACCATTTATGTAAAAAACATAACTAATGTTCCAAATTGTAATAACAAAGTCATTTGCCCGAAAAAAAAACTCACTGACATTTGAAGCATTGTTCCAGCAAACTAAACAGACAGAAGAAATGTGAAACGTGACGTATAACAATAACTTCAGATCTACCCGTCAAGGGAAAAAAAATTACAACTCTTCGCACCACGGTATATATTTACAAATATACAAACGTTGACTGTTTGCGGCAAAATTTCAAAGTCCCAGCAATTAGATTGCCTCCCATTCAAAAACCGTAAACCAAATTTAAATATAAATACCTTCCTAATTTAAACAGTTATGGAACCCGAACACATTTTTGATGCGAACCTTTCCCGAATATCCGTACATTCAATTCTACGAAAAATAATAATTATGTCGATATTCCTTACGCTCCGCTATTCACAGATATGCCAAAAATACCTTCACGACTACAGTAACTAAGCATTTAACAAATGTAAACATAATTACAATATGAACATCTCTCCAACTTGGTTACTCTAAAAATATTTCAACACACAAATTTTGTGTCCAATCCAAAAAAAATTAAAATCCAAACCGCCCTCAAAATTTGACATCAAGGGCGCGGCGTGCGCCGCGCCAAATACCACTAGTAACTATGTAAAAGCTAGGCAAAACGGCGGCCTCTCCACGATCGGGCACTGTAGATGCTACTGTTCATCTACAGTGTTCTACAGTGCCTCGCATCCGCGCCGTCCATCGCCGATCGAACGGATCGACCAGCACGCCCGTGACAGTTTTCCAAAAACATCCTCCACAAAAACAGAAATTGGTCCGCCATCCAATATTTCTGAGCAGAAGGACCTACCCGCAAATTAAAGAAACATGAGGGACTTCTTCGCAAACATGCCAACACATCCCCCTTCGCCCTTCTCTCTCCCGTGCCGGCCCGTGGTCGTCGGCGCCGCCGCCGCGCCGCGCCGCCCCGCTGCTCCTCCTCTCACGAATCGAAGCTCACGGCGGCTCCGCAGTCCTCTCCTCTCCTTTCTGGCCGCGGATCGCGTGCTCGAACGTCGCATGAGCGCCGGAATCATCATCCCCGAGTTCGCCGTCCTCCGCCGCGAAAAAGGTCGCCGCCGGTGGCTCCGGCGACCAAACGGTCCACCGCGCCTCCTGTCCGGCTCCCCTCCGCCTCCTCTGCCGGGTTCACGCGGCCACGACTTCACGCGCGTGCGCCGCTGCGCGAGCGCGTGCTCCGCATCGCCGCCGTCTCCGCCGCCGGCTGACGTCACATGACGACGTCAGCACGGCCCCACACGTCAGCCTCCACGTAGAGATTTTCTAAAAAAAAAACTGACGCACGGGTCCCCCTGTCAGCACTAAAAAATTTGCAGAAAATAATTAAAACAGTAAAATCCGTAACTTCCAAACCGTAATTCAAAAAAATACAAATAAAATACCAAAATTTGCAGCGAAAAAATATCTTTACAACTAACACATATCTATGCATGCTTAAACAACTTTGCTAAAATGTAATTACAAAAAAATAATATAACTTTTCCATATTAACTGTTTGCAGGGAAAAAAATATCCTTACAACTAACACATATCTATGCATGCTTAAACAACTTTGCTAAAATTTAACTACTAAAAAATAATATAGCTTTTCCATATTAATTGCCAGCTTATATGGAAAAACAATTTAGACAGCTCAATATTCAGAGATATTCAACATAACAAATTCTATTTCAGTTAAAACCAATTTAATTACAATAACTAACATAACTTTTATATTAATTATAGAGCTTACATAAAACTATTTTAAAATTGCCGTATTTTTGCAAATACTCAGAATAACAACTTCTAATTCAGTATAATAATATATTCTTTCAAGTTTTCCATAGTGCATTACTCGATTCTTTCCTCAAATACATTTCACGTTGAATCTGTAAAATACTATTTTGATTCAAAAATTAATTAAAACAACAATTTCTCACAAAGATACGACAGTATTTCTTTTTCTAACAACAGTTTAGTCATTACTTTTCACGCTGACGAACAAAGCTAACAATCACACTCCAGCGATGTCGAACTACAAACATATTTTAACACTTAAATTTGCTAAAATATGTGCAGATACTCCATCGATATATTACAACGGATTTTAACATTTTGCATCACAACGTCGACGGTGGGCTTTAGTATGTGATGGAATATAAGGGCTGCTTTCATTTAATTTCAACGATTATTTTTTAAATGATCTACAAAAGATAACAAAAGTCTAAAATAAACAGACTGTTTAGCAAACGAGAAAGATAAAAAAATACATACTATTTAAGCAATGTTCCAAATCTGATATGGTAATGGAGTCATTTTTTCCAGTTATCCAAACATTCGACATCTCTCTAAATAATGGAGTCATTTGTCTACAAAACATAAGCAATTTTTCAATTTATAATAACGAAGTCATTTGTCAAAAAAAAACGAGTATTATTCGTGGAAAAAAATTAAATATATGAAATTTAAACTATAGCAACGATTTCAAAAAAATTGAGTATTATTCACGGGAAAAAAATGAAATTTAAACTATAACAACGATTTCAAATCTATACGTCCGCAAAATATGCCAAATATATCAACATGCACACAAAAGAATAATTACACAAAAAATCCAAATTGGAGAAATTTTAAAATTTTAAAGCAAAGTACTAACTTATTGCATCCGCCTCCTCTGCCGGGTTCGCGCGGCCACGGCTTCACGCGCGTGCGCCGCTGCGCGAGCGCGTGCTCCGTATCGCCGCCGTCTCCGCCGCCGGCTGACGTCACATGATGACGTCAGCACGGCCCCACACGTCAGCCTCCACGTAGAGATTTTCTAAAAAAACTGATGCACGGGTCCCCCTGTCAGCACTAAAAATTTTGCACAAAATAATTAAAACTGTAAAATCCGTAACTTCCAAACCGTAATTCAAAAAAATACAAATAAAATACCAAAATTTGCAGCGAAAAAATATCTTTACAACCAACACATATCTATGCATGCTTAAACAACTTTGCTAAAATTTAAGTACTAAAAAATAATATAACTTTTCCATATTAACTATTTGCAGGGAAAAAATATCCTTACAACTAACATATATCTATGCATGCTTAAACAACTTTGCTAAAATTTAACTACTAAAAAATAATATAGCTTTTCCATATTAATTGCCAGCTTATATGGAAAAACAATTTAGACATCTCAATATTCAGAGATATTCAGCATAACAAATTCTATTTCAGTTAAAACCAATTTAATTACAATAACTAACATAACTTTTATATTAATTATAGAGCTTAAATAAAACTATTTTAAAATTGCTGTATTTTTGCAAATACTCAGAATAACAACTTCTAATTCAGTATAAAAATATATTCTTTCAAGTTTTCCATAGTGCAGTACTCGATTCTTTCCTCAAATACATTTCACGTTGAATCTGTAAAATACTATTTCGATTCGAAACTTAATTAAAACAACAATTTCTCACAAAGATACGACATTATTTCTTTTTCTAACGACAGTTTAATCATTACTTTTCACGCTGACGAACAGAGCTAACAATCACACTCCAGCGACGTCGAACTACAAACATATTTTAACACTTAAATTTGCTAAAAAATGTGCAGATACTCCATCGACATATTACAACGGATTTAACATTTTGCATCACAACGTCGACGGTGGGCTTTAGTATGTGATGGAATATAAGGGCTGCTTTCATTTAATTTCAACGATTATTTTTTTAAATGATCTACAAAAGATAACAAAAGTCTAAAATAATCGGAGTGTTTAGCAAACGAGAAAGATAAAAAATACGTACTATTTAAGCAATGTTCCAAATCTGATATGGTAATGGAGTCATTTTTTTCCAGTTATCCAAACATTCGACATCTCTCTAAATAATGGAGTCATTTGTCTACAAAACATAAGCAACTTTTCAATTTGTAATAACGAAGTCATTTGTAAAAAAAAACGAGTATTATTCGCGGAAAAAAAATTAAATATATGAAATTTAAACTATAGCAACGATTTAAAAAATTTCGAGTATTATTCACGGGATAAAAAATGAAATTTAAACTATAACAACGATTTCAAATCTATACGTCCGCAAAATATGCCAAATATATCAACATGCACACAAAAGAATAATTACACAAAAAAATCCAAATTGGAGAAATTTTAAAATTTTAAAGCCAAGTACTAACTTATTGCATCCTTTCATATAGATTAATATTTAGAGTTAATTTAACTAAACTCTCTCCAATTATGCATATAACTTTAATAAATATTTCCACATAACCATAACATATTCCGTCTTATTATAATGCTAAATAAGATAATTATGGCAAAATGGAACTATATTTGACCACTCAATTTAGCTAACATGTTTATAAGCAATATAACTTAAATATATCTAATTATGTACTCTCACATTCCAAAAAAAATTTGACTACATAAATATTTCGAGAAAATAAATTTGTTCCCTCTAATTACGTAATGATTTCAAATTGAATTTAAACTAAATACATTACACTAATTATAACTATCACCTTTCCTTATAATATATATAACACACCTAAACAGAACACAAATTATCGCAATAAATATTCTCACCAAACGCGCGGCGTGACGTCGCGCAAAATATAACTAGTACTTATATAAAGTAATAGCTTTATAAAGTAGGAGACTTAGGATGCTCCGAGGCTTGCCTTTCTCGAACGGGCTAGGTTGATGATCGGGGCACTCTTGAAGCTCTTCCTCTTCCAGCACCTTCTGTGCGGGAACCTCGGGCTCGATCACGAGCTGCTCCTCGGGGGCTGCTACTGGAACTTCCTCCTGCGATCCTGTATGATGCATATGTATGTGTTACTATAGGAGTGATGCTTTCGAATGAGATGATGAATGATGATCATGAATGCTTGGTATGATGAAGGTGCCTTATGTTTTCGTTTTACTGAATACGTGTACGTTTCTATTTATCGAGTAGGTGCATATCTCCTCTCCGAGAAATACACACACATACGCTAGTAGATCATCATGCACATACATGTATTTAAGTGACTTAGCACTCTATTAAGCAACCATACTAGCTACACCAGCAAACAAATCATGCTTCAAAGATACACCAAAACAACATACTTTACTAAACATGCATTAAAGAAGATTATTTTATTTCATTTTAAACTAAGGCTACAACAGCAACATATATTTCTGGTGCTCAGAAATTTATGAGAAAATTACAGTAGATTCCTTAAGCAATAAATAGTCTACCATAAAATTTTCATTACATTTGGATAAGTATAACAGCCTACACAAAAATGACAAGCTATGATGGATAATTGAACATGAAAATACTTTGTATTATGAAAAGTGTCAAACAAAAGATTTAGTATATTTCCCATGATCTACATAGCATAGAATAACTGTACAAAAAGTTTCACCTACATGTATTATTCATATTTTTTGCTCTAGGAATTTTACAAGAAATATCAATTAAATGCACCTAAATTACATAGCCACATTTTTCCACAGAACATGCATGTTATATATTTTTCACGGAAAGTACATCACCTAAATAGACCAACAAATTGGAACCATATTTTTCTGATCTATATTCTATTTACTATGCATTTCCCAAGAAATCAATATTTATTCAATTTAAATAAAGCTACACAGAAAAGCATCACAAACTTGACATGCAATAATTTTAACAGATAGATCTAGTCACAAGAAACCTAACAAAATTTGTGTCATCCAATTTGGAGCAATATACACCAAAATATGATTTTTCAAAGCATTAAAATAATTTCTGGAAATTATTTTCTATATTTCTGAAAAAATCAGCCGAATCTAAAACACTGGGTGCACCCGGTGCAGTGCACCCAGGTTCATGCCGAGGAGCTGACGCACGGGCCCCTGCGGTCATCCGGCCCCACACGTCAGCCGAGCCGAGGCAGGGGCGGCGCTGACCGGCTAGTTCTCGCCGCCGGTGAGCTCGCCGGCGATGAGGTCACCACCACCACGCTCCCCGTAGCGAGGCGCATCGGATGAGATAGGTAGATGATCCGGAGGAGCTTGGGAGGGAGCTGGCCGGCGGCCATGGCGCACGGCGGCGCGGCACGGCGGCGGACCCGGCGAACCAGGGCACGGCGAGGTGCGAGAAGAAGCGCGTGAGCACCGCTAGGTCAAGGCGGAGCAGGTGCTCGCGAAAAAGGGGAGGGAGCAGCACGGCGGCGAGGTCGGCCACGCGGACCGCGGCGGCGTCATGCCGGAGACGGGGAGGAAGGCCAAATGCGGCCCATTACCTCGTCTCCGACGGAAGCGGATGCGAGCACGAGGTAGGCCACGTCGAGGCGGAGCGGTGGCGAGGCGTCAGGCGCTAGCAGGAGCGACGGAGGCGCGCGGCGACGCCAATGGCGCGGCGGCGCGGCTGCTGCTGCGAGAGGCGAGTGAGGCGAGCGGAGTCGAGTGGAGAGGAGCGCGGCGCGGCTTGGGCAGGTAAAGGCGAGGCGAGGGCGCACGCGGGGGCCACCGGACGCCACCCGGCCGTCGCTGCCGTAAGCCGGCGGCCACGCGGCGGCCGCGGCCTGACGCCGATAGGGCGCGGAGGCAGGCCGGGCCGGCCTATGCGGCTGGGCCGAAAGGGAGGCGCGCGCCCCACGTACGCCGGGTGCGTTTCTCTTTTTTTTAATTTAAATTCAAACAGCCCCAAATTCATCATTTTAAGCAACTTAAAAGTATTTTCAGTATTGGTGTAAAAACAAAAGTTGTTCCATTTTTCAAGCTCTACAACTTTGCTTTAATGTCCAAAGTCAAATTCTTGCTAGATTTTGAATTACAAAATTAAAGTCAATAAAATCTCAAAATTCTTATTTGAGGAATTATTTTAAAAACATAATTTGACAAAATTCGAAATATAAACTTTGCTCCAATTTTTATCCTAAATATTTCTAACCTAATTTAGTGATCATAACTAGAAATCCTAGCACCCAAACATGAGCATGGCGTTTCACATTAATTAAATGTGATGAATTTCAATTTAATTTAAGCACCACATGAAATGACACTTCATTTCTTTGGAATGGAATGAACAGATGATGCTTATGCATAATGAAATGACGATTATGCTCATGAGATGAAATGTTGATGCATGCTTAACACCAGAGGTGTTACAAAACTCGTCCAGGAGGGCTGTTCTGGCCACTTTTGCACCAAGAAAACTTGCAGCTGATTTTTTTTGCAACAAATGCACCCAATCCACTCCGTTGGACCCATAACTCATATTTGGTGTGTTTTCGACTGTTTTTGTTACCGTCGGAACACACCCACCAATGGGAGGGGCGGGAGCACTAATCGAATGGAAGTGGGGAGGGGTAGTAGAGATGGAAAGCCACGTGAGGATGGTGGCCATGATGTGTGCGCGCGCGGGAGAGCGGGAGAAAGCGACGTTGGGGAGGGGGGGGGGGGTTGGGCAGGATGGAGGGAGAGGAGACGTGGTGGCGTGTCAGAGCACGAAGCAGGTTAGGTGCGCCATGGAGAGGCGGCGTGCACACGGGGAAGGGGCACACCATGATTAGTGAGCGGGTAATAAAGGGCAACCCTCGGGAGAATTTGCCTGTGGCAAGATGGTTAGGAGGGTGGTTGTACCCCCAGCCCACCAGAGTTCAAACCCTAGGTTTGACGTTGGTGTTTCTCGTTTAGGCGGAATATTCTTCAGTGGGAGGCGACGTTCCCGTCGACAGCGAGGCCGTGGTGATTTCGTCAATCTCAAGACCCAATCCGCCGGCTCAGTCTCTCGGAGGTGCTCATAGGGGTAGGATGTGCGTGTGTACGTTCATAGGGGTGAGCGTACATGCGTGTATGTGAGCGTCTGCGTTGTACTGTGTTTCGCAAAAAAAAAAGGGCAACCCTCGGTGAAAAAAATGGGATGGGATTAGAGGCATAAACGTTTTGCAACCTCCGTTCTTAAATATTTGACACCGTTGACTTTTGACATGATGTTTGACCTTCATGCATTGTCGTACATTAATTTAGAATCAATACAATGAAAAGATACATATATGCCCGTCTATAGGCGATTTTTACAAGGAAAAGATACATATATGCCCGTCTATAGGCAATTTTTGTTTATAATGTGCGCATAACAAGTGGATATAAGAGACGACATTGTGAAAGCAAACAAAACTAGAAAATTAATTAACTTGTGCCGCTTCTTCTGTAATATTCTTCGGAGGTCCTTCTAAGCCCAAAGATTTGAATGGAAACCATACCAGCGATCCTGCCAATGAAATCATTTCTGCAAATGGTGAGGTCGTCATTTGTAGTCTTTCTCGTTTTTTGAGTGGCAGTCATAGGTATAGAAAACCTGCGTGGATCACTCGCTGGTGATGGGAACAATCTTCCAGACGGTTAAATTGTAAGCTTCCTTTTGCGACCGTGAGTACCTGATGAGACCAACTTCCGTCCCTTCCCCGTAATAATCACCATCGCTGATGGTTTTTTTTTTTTTGAGGGCCAGCGGTGATATTTCTGTCCATGTTACTGATATCTCTTATTTCGCTAAAGCCATCATCGAACTGCACGCTCAGCGACCACACCATGGAGATCTTCACGCCATCATGGCCTTTATAGGGAGCCAGCTGCAGTTCCTGCCTGTGGTGCACCAGGGCTTTTCCTGTGGCCACATTCACGAGTGCAAATGCCCTGCGACCCTGATTATCGGTCAGTCTCCGACGTTGTCGTGGTCCTGGATCCAGCGCTATTCACATGCGAAAAAGAAACAAAACAAGAAAAAAGCAATCCTTTTTATAATCCTTGGAAAGGCATCAAAATTTTGCTACCTTAATTAGGTACCAAATTATAACTTCAGTTTGGTATCAGAGGCACCAAGTTACTTTGCAAGGACTGTAAATAAGCTCCCCCAAGAATATCTATTAAATAAGTTCTGTTTATTATTAGGCTACTAAGCGAAAAAGTGTTTAAAATAAAAAAAATGAAGAAAAAAAATGCCAAGTTGAAGTTGTTTAAGCCCTTGGCGCAACCTAAAATAATAGCAAAGAATGTTGCAAGTGCAAAAGGTTTGCCGAAGTCGATCGCGAGATAGATCTACTGATCCACGCTCTGATCATGTGATTTTTTACTCACCACATCCGTGCACCCACCATCGCCCAATTTGTCATCGTTTGCCCGGCTCGTCGGCGGACCCCGGCCCGGATCCGCGCTGCCTCCGGCCGGAGGCGGAAGATCCCGTCGTAGCTGTTGAGGGGAGGGAGACCAATTGTTTGGGGAGCTAGCTAGCGGAGCGGATCGAGAAAATCGATGCGGCCATATGAGGGAGGAGCTGCTGCCTGCTTCTGATTCGCAGCTACTGCTGGTGGCGAGCAGATCTGGCAGAACGAAGCTTAAGCTGGACTACATGCAAGCGCTCTTGGAAGGTGCGTTGGTTCCGCCAGGCCCGAGGGCTCGTCAGCGACGAGTCCCAGGCAAGAGCGGCAGGCCAAGCTGATTAGTAGAATCAAGCAACCAAACAGATTCCTCCCAGTGAAACCCACGGATCTGTCAATCTGTACGTACGCTACTGGCTAGCTAGGGCGATACACGAGATCATTACCTGGGACTCGTCGCTGGGGTCAGCACGGACAAGAACCACCTTATCACCACGGACGGCCGCGCTCAACCTTGGGTTCAGCTTGCAGATCATCCGCATCGGCTGCCCGATAGCATGGTTGGCCGGCTAATCTTCGCTGCTACCTTACCTGATTCGTTGCCCGCCTCACTCCCTAGCCAGCCCCGTTTTATGCGGTACTAGGATCGGATCGGATCGGATCGGCGTGCTCCGCCGTGCTGGTCCCCACAATAGGGTCATCGGCATCATAGATTTTTTTTTAGGTAAAAACTGTTTCCGGACAATTATTTGAGTCTCAAAAAGAAATAGTTCCAGCTTTAAATATTCTTTAAAAAAATTCATCGGAACATGGTCAAGCGTGATCATGTTTCTAAACCTTCATCACAGCACAGCAGATGGGGAATTTTTCTTTTTAGAATTCTAGGGTCGAGCCCCGTCTTTTAGCTATTGCCAAAAGACACAGTGTAGCAGTTTATAGCACAGTAGATGGGAAAGACCATATATTCACTTAGGTGACGTTTGGATACCGAGACACAGGAGTGGGATAGGGAAAGAAAAATGGATGAATGGCTAGGATTAAATGAAGCGTAAAAAATGGAGGATTAGAATACAATATTACCTTTTAGAGGGTGGGATTTCCCTATCACTGTCCCTGTCCCAATCTGCATCCAAACGCCATCTTAGAGCATCTTCAAGAGAAATGGTATCTAATTTGCTATTACTTTTTTTTGACCAAGGGTCTAGAAAACTAGCCTCCAACGGACTAGAAAATCCGACTGCTATCCTTTTTTTTAGATAAGAGGGTGCGGGTCCCCGGCCTCTGCATCAAAGTGATGCACACAGCCATCCGCAATTATTTATCAAAATTTACAAGTTACAACATTGATCAAACCGAAATCAGCCGCTCGGCAACAAAAAGTCGCTACAACTATGATGGGGGTGGCCATGAGCAGAGCCGCATGCCTTGACCTCCCACCTACACGCATCATCTACAACCGGAATACCGGTCCAGCAAACTCTCAACGCGCACCGCATGCGCGCGCTACAGAAGTCGCTACCGCCGTCTTCCTCGAACCCATCTTCAGGCAAAGATCAACGCCATGGCCTTGCAAGACCAGCCGGCGACGTCGCCATGACGCCAAACAGCATATCCGATCTCCGCGTCATCATCATCACACGTCCAGCGCCGAGACTCCGCTGCGCCGCGCCGCCAAGACTCGCCGTCGACGACGTGTTAGATGCCTCAACACGCCACCTCTCCTTGCCCGACCCATCCAACATCTGCTCCAAAACGATGCCCCCAAATTTGACTAGCCACGTGCCTTGCTATCTTGGTGTACATGAGACTGATAAGGCCCCATTCTTGGTGTACATGAGACTGCTATCCTATTTGACATACTATCTCGTAAGCCTCGGTAGCCAAATTTGACTAGCCGACGTGCCTTGCTATCTTGGTGTACATGAGACTGATAAGGCCCTATTCTTTTCAGCTTATTTTCCAGATTCTCACAGAAGCTACCCTATATCAGCTTCTCCCAGAATCTCGTTTTTTAAATTTGTTTAAACTTCTAAATAAGTATTGGGAAGACAAATTTACAAGTTTAAACAAAATTTAAAAACGAGATTCTGGGAGAAGCTGATGGAGGGTAGGTTCTGGGAGAATCTGGAAAATAAGCTGAAAAGAAGGGGCCTAAGTAGTGCCATGTTTGCGTTGCTCCAAACTCTATTCCTTTCTCTTATGCCCTGTTTGGTTGCGTAGAATTTGCCGCGGAATTGAATTGTCAATGGAATACCAAATCAACGATTTCAATGGAATTCCAGTTTTGCTGTTTGGATGCGCATAGTATTCGTCCGTAGAATCAAGCATGGAATGGAATTCCAAATCCTGTTTGGATGTACATCATGTGGAATTGAATTTTTTTGGACTTTGAACAATATAACATTTGATAGCAAAAACAAACACAAACACAAACAAACAAACAAACAAACAAACAACAATACAATCAACACTTCCTATTCTTCTCAACTCTGCAATTTGATAGCAAAAACAAACACAAATTAGCTACCCCTGTCTCAATTACAAGAACAAGAACCACACGAAGCTGCCGGTGAGGACGAGCGACCGGCCGCCGGAACGCCCAGCGCCACCACCCGCGACGCGCCGCGGCAGACTCCATGCGCGCCAGTGGTGGGCAAGGTGGACGGCGCTCTGGGATTGAGCTTGGCGCGAGCAGCAGTTCGACACTGTTCTACCCTGCGCCGCCGCCGCCGTGCTAAAAAAAATCAACCCAGCCGTCGCCGCCGTGCTACCCTGCGTCCGCCGCCGTTCGACACTGTCAGCGCCAGCCGTTAGACCCAACAGCCGCCACGAGATGGGGAGAGGCCGGCCGTGATGTGTGGAGAGGCCGGCAGCTAGATGGGGAGAGGGCGGCCGGGAGTCGGGGAGAGGGCGTCCAGGGGCCGCCGCCGTGCTACCCTGGTACCGCCGCCGGTCGAAGCTTTGCTCCCATTCCACCGCGCCGCGACATGGGGAGAGGGCCGCCGGGAGTCGGGGAGAGTGCGGCGGCTAGGGGCATGGCCGAGATGTGGAGAGGACGGGGAAGAGGAGGATGCGGTGGAGGAGGACCTGCGGCCGCCGGCGTCGAGATCCCGTCGGGGCGCACGGACTCGGGCTGACGCTGCAGTCCGTGGTCGCGCGCGGGGAGGAAACGCGATTCCAGGACTTTCCGAGGTCACGAGCTCGGAAACGTCGGGGCGTTTTTACTCGCTAGGTACCCCTCCGCGGAATTAAGCGACCAATTCCACGAATCAAGTCTTAGCGCAACCAAACAGCGGAATTAACCCTTCAATTCTAGATTCCCCAATTCAGCGGCGAATTCTGCGCAACCAAACAGGGCATTAGAGATATAGCTAGTCTATTGAAATGTGTTGAAGAAAGAATTTTTACAAAGTGGATAGCTAAATAAAGATATGGAATATGAAATTTAAAATGTCTCCTGGAGATACTCTTACAGCATTGTGGGAGGTACGACCCCGGATACCCACGGCCGACCACATGGGCTACGCTCCCAGGGGCAGCCCAGCCCACAAGACGAAGCTTTATGGGGCACGATGCTGCTCGGCGTGTCCCGCAAGACATCTAGAAGATATCCTGAAGATACTACGAGATCTGTTAGGATATGTATGATCCTATGATTCCTGTATTCTGTTATTACTTTCCGGTTGTCTCCTAGATCTAACCGATTTGTAACCCTACCCCCGGACTATATAAGGCGGGTAGGGGACCCCCTCAAAAGACACGCAATATCATACGATAGCTAATACAAACCAATAGACCACAGGAGTAGGGTATTACGTCGTGCTGACGGCCCAAACCTGTCTAACTCTTGCGTCTCTGTTGCCTTCTTGTTCTTGGTCTCGCGCATCCCTCCGATCAATCTACCATCGTGGGGATCCCCCTCGGTGGACTGCCGAGCATATTTAGTCGACAGTTGGCGCGCCAGGTAGGGGTGTGCGTGCTGATTGCCATGGCGAACAAGATGGTACATCTTCCGAGCTCTTCGTCCTCTCCAAAGCCCGGCCAGATCTTCACGGTCGGATCGATCTCTTGGATCATCAACGCTGTCGGAGACGGGGAGATCATCGAGCCGCGCAGATCGATTCTACGCCGATCACATCAGCACCTGCAGCAGCATATCCGATCTTGGAACCACTTCCAAGGTTGCCTTCGTCAACAACTCTCTACCAGAGGAGGCAGATCAACGACGACGATCTGATCGATTCAAGCGATCGGGTTGGTATGAAGCTCGCCGATTGCCTCTCCATCACCGAATCGGCCCTGGACACTCTGGCCCAGCGCCGACCATCCACCGATTTGGATTTATCGGAGGCTGTGCGGAGGAATCCAAGGGCCACAACCTTACCCTTTGGGATCACCAGCGCCGCCGCCGTTTGCTTTTCTCTCACGGAGTCATCTCCGTCCACTTCGGTTCATCGCCGACCACCTCTCGGTTCTGATCTATCGGAAGCCGACTAGGAAATCCCGGGGGATGTGGCAGCCGTTCATCAAGATGCCCTAAGGGGCAAACTCGCCGACCAGCCTGGGGATATCTATCCTCTCGTCGACCACGTCGCCGACCAGTACTCGCCGGCTGTCAACATGCTGCAGATCGGTCAACATCATGAAGGTTTTCTCCGCACGATCCCGGAGGATAGTCCGGACTCCGAGTCTCAAGGCTCTACCGAAGTTATCACCGACATCACCGCCGTCCGATCTCCTTTCCCATCTTTCCGTGGAGGCGTGATCTTCAGCGTCAGCATCGATAGTCCTTCACAGGATGGAGAAAACGAGGAGGACCACGTGGCTCGCATCAATAGGAACGCCAACCGCGCTCAACGCTGAGAGAACGAGGCCGCCATCGCGCTTGCCGAAGCCGTTCACAATGGGGAACATCACGATTCGCAAGGTTGACCACGCCTTCTCCAGCGCAACCTCGACAACGATTTCGTTCGTGTCGACGGCCACGACGTGCACAAGACTCCAAGCGCCAACTTTGCCATGGCTGCCAATGAGCTTGCTCGGCTCGAGCAAACACCGGAGGTCGCCAAGGTCGCCGCGATGCTCAAAGCGGCGCACTGTCAAGTCAACGAGATCCGCCTGGATCAGGGACCTTCCCACTCGACAAGCTCAAGAGTCAACCGCCACCCTGGCAGGAGTCGTTTCGCGACCAACATCACGATGGAGGACAGTTCCTCCAGGGTGGAGTTAGGGGGAACGTCGTCAACAACCCTCCTCATTGCATCAACGCCGCAACCGACCAGGAAGTCGAGCAAGACGTCCGAGGACACCTCGACAATCTCCGAGATGTACGATGCCGTATTGATGGGCGCCGTTTCTCCCGGCATGAAGATGAAGTACGCCGGCGTGAAGAGTACGAGCAAGAATTCGGTAATCCGGATGCGGCCCTCCAGCCACTCAACGCCGGCAATGTTGCCAACCCCAACGGTGACGATCCCGAGAGGCCCCAAGCTTTCACTTGAGCACTCCAAACACTTCAGTGGCCCCGTGGCTTCAAAATCACTGGGGCCGAACCCTACGAGGGGCGGATGAATCCCACCTAGTGGCTTCAGGCTTACGCCACAGCCGTACGCGCCGCCGGAGGAGATACCAGCGTCATGGCGAACTATCTCCCTGTCATGCTCACTCCGCCCGCGATGAATTGGCTCACGAGCCTCGCTCCAGATTCCATCGGATCCAGGGAACAGCTAAAGAAGTTTTTCACCGACAACTACATGGCTACATGTACTCGGCCAAGCACCAAGCACGATTTGAATCACATTTATCAAAAGCCGTCCGAGCTTCTCCGTAGTTACATCAGGCATTTTTCTGAGATGCGGAATTCTATTCCCAACATCACGGAAGCTGAAGTTATCACCGCCTTCGTCCGAGGACTCCATCACCATGACCTCCGCCCCAAGTTTAATCGCAAGCCGCCGAAGGGTATCGGCGAGATGATCACCACCGTCGACCAGTACGCCGACGCCGAGGAGGCCGAAGTCCGTCTCAACGAAGATGCGGGCACTCACCGCCCCACCCGACGCAATGATGATCGCCCCGACGAGCGACGCTATAACGACCGCCGCTATGATGGCTGTGGTCACCACCACGATAGTGGTCGGGATCGGCCGGAAGGATCCAGAGCTGCCCAGTATCGCCGTCGTCGACCAGACAACATCGTAGCCACAGTCGACAAGCCCCATGCCAAGCGAAACTACGATGATCAGTACAAGAAGATCCTCGAAGGACCTTGCCCCCTCCACAAGAACAGCAAGCATAAGATGAAGGACTGCCTTGGTTTGGCCAAGGAGTTCCAGACAAAGAAAAAGGAAGACGACAATGACAAGGGCGCCAGAGGTCGCCGACCACCCGGGACAACGACAGCGCCTTCCAGAACCACGACAAAGTGGTCGCTACCATTTTCGGGGGCCTCACCACCTCCAAAAGTAGAAGGGACCGTAAGCTCACCGCCCGTCGGTGCTCGCTGTCAATGCAAGTGACACCATCGCCGACCCCAGCTATCGCCCCTGGTCTGAGGTCCCCATCACTTTCAGTAGGACCGACCAGTGGGCGGACATCCCTTACACAGGGCGTTTCCCCCTGGTTCTTGACGCAACCATCGAGAAAGTACTCTTCAGAAAGATTCTCATCGACGGAGGAAGTGCCCTGAACCTGCTCTTCATCGGAGCCCTGAAGGAGTTGGGTTTCGGGATACAAGATCTCACTCCGACCGACTCCTCCTTCTGGGGCGTCCCAACCACTTGGCGATATCTCCCTCCCGGTACAGTGCGGCACGGCCAGTAATTTCCGTGTCGAACACATCAACTTCTATGTCGCCGACTTCGACACCGCCTACCACGCTATACTTGGTCGGCCAGCTCTGGCCAAGTTTTTGGCCGTACCCCCATTACGCCTACCTGGTGTTGAAGATGCCTGCTCCCACTAGGGTTTTGGCTTTGTGGGCTAATCTCTCCATTGCATACGCCTGCGAGACAGAGAGTATCTCTCTTGCCGAAGCCACCGACCTCTCCATCCAGATGAAAAGCATGATTGCCGACGCCAAGATGGTGCCAGCCGACGACCAGGTGATCCCAGATGTGGAACCTCCCCGCTCCTCCGCCAAGTCCAGGGACACGAAGGAAATCAGCCTCGGCCTCGAAGACCCCGCGAAGACCGTCAAGATCGGGCACTACTAGGAGAAGGGTTATAGGTGGGTTTGTATTCTGTGGTGCACCCTTAATTGGTGCGCCACAGAAATATTTCTGTGGCGCATGGCAGAAGGTGCGCCACATAAATTTTGGCCTTTCTGTGGCGCATCTCACAGAAATGCGCCACAGAATGTCATATTTCTGTGGCGCATGCCCACCCATGCGCCACAGAAATAGCGTGGGTCCCACGTTCCAATTATTGGGCCAGGTCCATCTGGGGAGATTCTGTGGCGCACGTGGCCCAGTGCGCCACAGAAAGTTCATATTCTGTGGCGCACCAGCCGCCATGCGCCACAGAATCTTAGCTTTCTGTGGCGCACCCAACACCGTGCGCCACAGAAAGTTGACATTCTGTGGCGCACCGAGCTGCGTGCGCCACAGAATGTTGGCCCAGATCCACAAAAAGGTGGCAGCACCCACTTTCCCCATGTGACCTTCTTCATTCTCCCCCCATGCATCTAGCTCGAGCTCCTCCTCTCTCCCATGGCATTTTGACCATCCTATTATCCATTATTTGTTGTTAAACCTACTTTGTTTGACATAGAATTGGTGAGGGCTTGGGGAAAGCCTCCATATATATTCTCCTCCTCTCTTTTTGTCCACTATTTTCCCTCCATCACCACACACTCTCTCTCATCGATCACGGTCACGTCTCGGGAACGGATCTAGATCTACTAGGTGGGTATTGTTGGATGGGTGTTTGTTAAAGGCATGAGAAACTTGTCGGCGGGCGATTGTGTGTGTGGTTTGCATGAAGCAAACTATTTGTTGAACGGATCTATGCATGAAACTTGTGTGTGTGGTTTGCATGAATCTTTGCATGTTGTTCCTTGCGCCGGCGTGGTGCATGGATGTTTGCCGAAATGTTGATTCATTTCCATTTCGGTAAATTTTTGCACCACATATGTCCTACTTCTAGGGGAAGTCATGCCGAATTTTTTCGTCGAACATTTCCGACTTAATAACACATACTCTATATGTATACCGCGTAGGCGACCATGGTCATGAAGATGAGCTCCAGTCGAATCAACAACTACAAGGAAGAAGCGAAGGCGGAAATGATTCGGTGCAACAAGCGCCACATACGATGTAGAAGTTGCAAATTTGTGAGATGGATCGACCCTGATTCCGGACTATTGGAGGAACACCTGCTCAGGCGCGGTTTCATGGAAGGCTTCAATGAAGCGCCGACAGCAAATGTTGCGCCGACAGCAAATGTTGCGCCTGAAGACGAGGGCGGGCATGATGATCGTGACGAAGGAGATGCCGACGGAAATGGTCATGATGAAGGAGTAGATGGTGGTGGAGAAGACGCGAACACGCCGCAGAGCTCGCTAATGTCGGCCTTGATGGAGTCTCATGTTCAAGAACTGCTCCTTAAGGAGGCGAGGACCGTTAGAGAGAAAGCCAAGCTGGCGCAAATGGAGATAGACGGGAAGACTCCGTTGTATCCAGGGTGCCGGCCACAGGATACGCGCTTGCAAGTAACGCTTGATGCTCTGGAGATGAAGTCAGGAAACAAATGGACCGACGTGAGCTTCAACAAGAACATGAAATTCTTCCACGAGCGTCTTCCCGAGGGGAACACATTGCCAACTAGTATCGAGGAGGCCAAGAAAGTCGTGTGCCCTCTTGACCTACCGCACGTTAAATACCACGCCTGCATCAATGATTGCGCAATTTATCGGGGCGAGTACGAGGACAGAACCACATGTCCGGTGTGCGGCCAAGGACGGTACAAGAGCCGTGGGAAGAAAGGTCCTCACAAAGTGGTATGGTACTTTCCTATCACTCCCCGTCTGCAGCGGTACTTCGTGGACCCTAAGGAAGCAAAGCTCATGCAATGGCACGCGGAAAGGGAGAAGCCTGAAGAAGATCCGGAGAAGGGCAGGATCCTTACACACCCTTCAGACGCTAGCCAGTGGCAAGAGTTGGACGCCGTCGGAAATTTCGGAGGCGACGCAAGGAACGTCAGGCTCGGTATGAGCACCGATGGACTCAATCCGTTCGGCAACCAGAGTAGCACGCATAGCACCTGGCCCGTGTTTGTATGGCCTTACAACCTTCCCCCGTGGTTGTGCACGAAGCAAAGGTATATACACATGAGTCTTCTCATTCAGGGGCCGAAACAAGCAGATGTCCACATACATACGTATCTCGCGCTGTTGGAAGAGGAGTTAGCCACATTGTGGGCGACCCCAGCGCGTACGTGGGATGCCTACACTGGAGATTATTTCCCCATGAGAGCCGCGCTGCTCACGACGGTGCAGGACTATCCTGGTTGCTCATATGTATCGGCCCAGGTAGGCCACGGATTCTGCGCATGTGTCAGGTGCATGGATAAGACCCCGCATCTCCAGCTACCAAGGAATCCTGGGTCTTCGAAAACCGTGTACCCAGGGGCTCGAAGGTGGCTTCGCATGGATCACCCGTGGAGGAAACGCGGTGACCTGTTTAATGGTAAGGACGAGCCCGAAGGACCCCCGATCCCGAGGAGCGGCACATAAATCGACGAGCTGTTGAATAATTGGGAGGAGTGCCCTGCGCGGGAAAGAAACGACCGAAGGTAGATCCGCTGCTGGGTGTATGGAAAGCGATGGCTGTTTTCCACAACTTGCCCTACTGGAAGTTCCTCAAGACGCCACATAGCCTCGATATGATGCACATTACGAAGAATGTCACCGAGAGTCTGCTTGGCACTCTTTCCAACATGCCGGAAAAGACCAAGGATGGGACGAAAGCAAGATACGATCTGAAATGGCTTGGTGTCAGGAAAGATCTTCAGGCCCCCGATAGCGATGACGATGATGATGATGATGATCAGACGGAAGGGACTCAAGGTCACGGCAAAAGGGTAAAGAAGAACACTGTGGTGCTTCCCGCTACGTGCTTCACTATGAGTCCGGAGGAGCTCGAGCAATTCTACATGTGTCTTCTAGGAGTCAAATTTCCGAATGGTTACGCGGGACAGATAAGCAGATATCTGGACGGAAAGAAGAAGAGGTTTAGTGGGATGAAGTCTCATGACTGTCACGTGTTGTTGACGCCGATACTTCCCGTTGCGATTCGTGGGATAATGGACGAGCCAACCAGAAGAAGGGTACCAGCCAACCAGAAGAAGCCACGCCATCAAGTCGTCCGCGAAGCCGCGCCGCATCCGTCCGCCCGCGCCGCAACCTGCAGAAGACCAGTCAACGGGAGGCTCCGCACCCATCAGAGAACGACACGTCGCCCAGGGACTTCAGCGCAAAGATTTTACTTGTTTTCTCTACAGTTTAGCCCCTACTCTTTACAGATTAGTCCCTGCGATTTAGATCAATCATTAATTTTTACTCCCTTATCCAAATTTTATGAACTTTATATTTTTGGATAGCTTATGACGTGTAGAAACTATTGGTATGTTTAATTTTAGGTTTTGTCAAATTATTTTTGTTTAATTTAATTAGTGGCTTAAATAGTATTTTGAACATATCTCTAATTTAAAAATTCATAGTTGATCAAATCCTTTTTCTATATTTTTGCATGTCTAAGTATTGGCAGTAGGTTTACTCTACTATTTTTGTAAAAGTATTTTCTATGATTTTTGGTAATTAATATTGATTAAAGGCTTTTTAGGTGTTATGTTAATAATTAAAATTGATTAAATTATTTTCCTTCATATATTCGACTAATAAAATGACTTAGTCATATTTTGATCAACTTAGTTACAAAAGTACTTAGAAATATTCTGCCTCTCCAAATAAAGTATTTCTTTCTTCCTTATAAAAATTTTGATAAATAAATTTGGCAACACTTTTCCTTAGAAATTTTCAACATCTTATTAATACTAGATCTTGTCCTTAGAAAATTTAGCACTTTGAAAACTTAGTTGTTTTCCTTAGAAAATATTCTAAGTACTTGCTATGACAAATGTTTGTCCTTAGAAAAATTATCAACTATTGTTTTTCATATTTTCCTTAGAAAATCTAGCACCTCTTAACTTGTTAACTTTTCCTTAGAAATTATTTGACGGTTGTGTTAGCCTCTAGTCCTTAGCAAATTTTGACCCCAAGTGTTATGACCTGGGTCCTTAGTCATTTTTGGACCATCTTACTTGACTTGCATTAACTTAGAATAATTTCATGGCATGGCATACATCTCTAGTCCTTAGAAATATTTTGCACATCATACATGACATATTTTCCTTAGAAGTTTTATGAAACTTGTTTGTTCATTATGTATTGTTTGTTGTGTTAGAATCTCCGGAGGGAAACGAGGACTGTTGCAACTGATGTTGTTATTCTGCTTGTTGCCAAGGCAAGTGGCACACCCCCATAAATTTCCTAAGTATTTTTCTATGCATGACTTAGTGTACTTTCTTTATATGCATGTGTAGGATAGTATTGCTATGCTAAAACTACTATCTCCTTTACACTAGTTGTGTCTAGAATCCTATTGATTACTTAGTAGAAATATTGATGCTATGCAAAAGTGTTTTATTGAAAGCTTAATTCTACTAAGTTAATTTACCACCTGGGTGGATTTGGTTTTGATAAGAAGATGCAAGAGTTGGGTGTTGTCCCTAGTGGTGACCTCTACGGGATATTCACTTGTGGTTGCCACCCAGGAATAAAGGGACCAATGTTTCTCTAAGTGAAGTTGCTACCGTGTAGCCATTAGTCATATGGGCTCTGGCTAGATGGATTAAGTTGCGTGGACTCCTCCCGGCTTGACAAGCAGATGTAGAGGATGTAGGTGGAACGGGTCAAGCCGGCATGGGATGGGAAAATGCTTCTGAAAAGTCTCGTCTCAACTCTCTCCTTTTCCTTAGCACAACTTGAGTGCTTGGGGATAGTTTGGGTTTGTTGGGTCTAATGGTGAAAGTGCACAACCTCTGCAGAGTTAAAACTAAGTACTTAGCCGTGTCCCCGGTTACGGACAATTCAAGCAGCTGATCAAGGATGTCAACGGAGGCTCCCAACATCTCAATTTCTCTAAGTAAAATTTTGATGGTGAACAAGGGTAGACGAGACTATGGACTTCATGCCATATTGTCTCAAACATTTGAAGAAAATGTTTTACAAAGTGTTAGGCAAAATTGGCTTTTATGCAAAACAGCCTTGAACTCCACCCGCCAAATATGCATATAGGTTATTAGAGTTATTCCACATAGTGTCACTTGCCAGATCCATTTTTAATGGTATCTGACCCACTCTGTTGCAAATTATTAACTGTTGCAGAATTTTCTGACGATGAGTAAGGACTACGTTTGGGTTTTGAGTCTACAACCAGCATGTTTTCGCCTGTGGCGCATCATGAAGATGGAGGCTCTTTGAAGATTTATTTCTGCTGCTTTATTGCTTTAAGCTAGCTTCGAGCTATGCAAAGATGTATCAAACCATTTATTTTTCCAAGTCTGGATCATTCGTGTAATAATTGATACAATGTTGTGATATTCATCTTAAACTGTGTGTGCAAATGAAACGATCCAGGGGTTTGCACTATACACAGGTACCTTGCCATTTTCTAAGTGCAGGTGCATTACAGGAATGTATGGTGCGGCGGCACAAGTTATAAATCACTTCTCTAACCTTTCGCGTTCCAGGGTTTTTGGGAAACCACCCCGTAATTGACGCCTCTTCGGATTCTTCGACACAGCATGGTGGGCTGTTACCTGGGCCTTTGCACAACTGCAGCCCGTTTTGCCCATTTGTCGCTGTGATTCGTAACAGCTCACCTAATGTTCGCCGACTTCTCCGCCATCTGTTACGGCTCAGTAATTTCTACTGTACAGCTGCTACTCCGGAATTTTCTCCATGATTTGTTTTCTCCAAGATTTTCACCTGTGGCTCGGGGACTACGTTCCTTGTCACACTATGAGAAATTTTTGTTTCACGGTTGTTTCTGACCCTGGCACCACGTGACTACGTCACCTACTGTCAGGCTCGCGGACTAAGTGGGCACACTTCACCTTGCGGTGAATGTGCTTTTCTCGTTTCAGATTTATGTTCAGAGACTGGTTGCATGCACGGCTGGTTTTCTGCTTTTTTCTTCAATTTTGGACCCTGGCACCACGAGACTACGTCACCTACTGTCAGGCTCGGGGACTAAGTGGGCAGACTTCACCTCGCGGTGAGTGTGTTTTCTTTTTTCTGGCATACTCCGTGCTTCCTGAAGTTGAAGAAGATTGTTTCCTATGCAAAAGGTGGTAGGTTCGGCCCCTACCTAAGTGGGCACACTTGGTCCACTGCGGGGCAAATTTTTGATTCTGAACTTGAGCTCCTTACATCCTTATGGCAAGCCTTACTTGGGATGTGGTGCTCAGCAACAATTTGTAACTGCTTGGTGACGGTTTGCAACTGCTCGGCAACTCATCACGGTGGTCGGACCATGAGTCTGACTGCTCGGCTTTGTTTGGACCTGCACGGACAAGGTCAAGACAGCGTTGCACAACGGATACAAGGTGCTCGGGGACTAGCTGTGGGGGGTACGACCCCGGATACCCATGGCCGACCACATGGGCTACGCTCCCAGGGGCAGCCCAGCCCACAAGACGAAGCTTTATGGGCACGATGCTTCTCGGCATGTCCCGCAAGACATCTGGAAGATATCCTGAAGATACTACGAGATCTGTTAGGATACGTATGATCCTATGATTCCTGTATTCTGTTATTACTTTTTGGTTATCTCCTAGATCTAACCGATTTGTAACCCTACCCCCGGACTATATAAGGCGGGTAGGGGACCCCCTCAAAAGACACGCAATATCATACGATAGCTACATACCAACAAACCACAGGAGTAGGGTATTACGTCGTGCTGACGGCCCGAACCTGTCTAACTCTCGTGTCTCTGTTGCCTTCTTGTTCTTGGTCTCGCGCATCCCTCCGATCAATCTACCATCGTGTGGATCCCCCTCGGTGGACTGCCGAGCATATTTAGTCGACAAGCATAAACGCCAGAAAATTAAGAACTAGAACTCCACCCAAATCTGAGGACGACAACAAAACAAAAATTAGTAAAAGCAAAGAAAAACAGGGCCACCCCATCTTTTGGGGTCAGCTACAGTGCTTCCACCATCTTGGAACCAGCTTCAGATCATCAGGGTATTGCCATCAGTGTCCAGCAAACTTTCCTAGCCACTCCAAAGCCTGTCCAAATTTTGCTTCTAGTCCGGCAGCCACAACACTTAGGTAGCAGCTTCCTTGATTTGAACAACTTTCACTTGCAGGGTACCTTTCTTCTCCTCTGGGCATATAATCTCCCATTTTTGTACCAACGAAGCCTTTCTGTAGATCCATACTTCTCCACGAGAGGTTCTGAAAACAAATTTCATTTCAGAGTTTCCAAAGGTTCCAAATTGCAGCAGATGTAACAATATTTAAAAGGTCATTTCTCTTATTACTAATCCAGAATTTTCCAGTAGTATCTAATGAGTCTCCTAGATAAAAAAAATTCCACCCAAATCTGAGGATGACAACGAAACAAAAACTAATAAAAGCAAAGAAAAACAGGGCCGCCCCATCTTTTGGGGCCAGCTACAGTGCTTCCACCATCTTGGAACCAGCTTCAGATCATCAGGGTATTGCCATCAGTGTCCAGCAAACTTTCCTAGCCTCTCCAAAGCCTGTCCAAATTTTGCTTCTAGTCCGGCAGCCACAGCACTTAGGTAGCAGCTTCCTTGATTTGAACAACTTTCACTTGCAGGGTACCTTTCTTCTCCTCTAGGCATATAATCTCCCATTTTGAACCAACGAAGCCTTTCTGTAGATCCATACTTCTCCACGAGAGGTTCTGAAAACAAATTTCATTTCAGAGTTTCCAAAGGTTCCAAATTGCAGCAGATGTAACAATATTTAAAATGTCATTTCTCTTATTACTAAGCCAGAATTTTCCAATAGTATCTAATGAGTCTCCTAGATAAACATAAAAAATCTTTGATAAAATGCACCATAATTGTCTAGAAAAAATAGATGAAAGGCTAATTCATCTTCATCACAGAATACACATCTAGGATCCTTTACCTTTCTCCTCTTACTCAAATCATCTCTGGTTAGAATTTTGTTCTTGCAAAGGAGCCAAAGGAAATAATGAACTCTTGGGGATCTTAATGTCCCAAACAGCAGAAATGAGAACTGGTTTTATTGCTCTGAAATTAATTATCTTATAAAGAGACTGGTTAGAGCAAATACCATTACTAGTGAACTGCCACACAAGTGAGTCTTCCTCCTTAGTATAACTAACTGTTGAAGCTAATTGACAAGCTTCCTCGGCTTTCATCACCTATCCTCCTAAAAGTACATTTGAGGTTCCTCCCATCCCAACAGATTTATTTTTCTCATTAACTATTTTATGCAACTTCCAATACTAGATAGCCAAACTAAAATTACCTATCTAGTTGTCTTCTCAGAACCTCACTTTCTCACCATTACATATCACCCATCTAAACCCCATTTTGGCTGCTTGAATAGCCCACATAAAGCCTTTGAAAAAGGAGTGTTAGTTTAGCCAACAAAATTAAAAGGACGAATAGTGAAAGAGCAAATGAGAGAGAGGAAAGAACGGATTGATCAGCTTTCTCTCCCCCCTCTCCTGAAAGTGCATCTAGCCCTTTAGTGGGTTTTTGTGAATTGAATGACAACACCATGAAAGGTCTAATAAGTTTGCTAAGTGTTGAACAGGAAATTGAGTTTATTGTATACACCTGTGAATTGTGAAATGAGAAGTGTATACAGGTTCAATAGGAAGTCAAATTTGATGATATTCCACATAATGTTCAAATCAAGGCTAAAGTTATGTATTGTTGTATTGGAAGATCTTAGAAACAATCTAGTTCAAGCAAAAAGACAACAATGCAAATAAAATCAATGAAATGGCTTCTATGTTGTGGAATATCATAGCATCATATGAAAACAAGCATATTTAGCAAATGGTAAATGAGACATGAGTTGATGATTTTGGATTGGTCTCAATAATGGCTTATTTTGCATGAACAAGAAGAGTTTGATAGTGGATTAGCTTTTATCAAGTATTGAAGAATGAATCAAGAATGCATAAGTGAAGAAATACCAAGCAAAGGTCTAATGACAAAGGACACAACTCATATTTGATATATATAAGTCGGTCTCTATGTTGGTTTGCTTGTATGGATAAAGATTTTCAAAATCACTTTGCATTAATATGATCAAGCTAGAAGTATGAAGATAGAGATTGAAGTGAGTATTAGAAATGTCAAGAAAAATGAAGATGCTATAAGGAATCGTGAATTGGCTTGACCATATTGATGTTGATCCATATATGTCTCTATGTGAATCAAACCAAAGCTTGATTGATATTAACATTCATATCTACAAGATGTTCAAGCAAGGATTATAATATTGAAGATATTGTTTTTAAATGGATGCTTAATATGATGTGACTTGAGTATGGCTCGATAAGGTAAAGATAGCAAGGAACGGGTTTCGAGAGACTAAGCGAAGGTGAAGGACAAGCAATGGCTTTTGGACCAAGGTACCATGGCTAAGGTGTAGAAGAGAGTACTTGCACTCAGTCGAGGAACTAATCAAGCTATAAGGAGTCATATTGTGTTGAGGATCAAATCATTAGTAGAAGTGACTTGAAGCTATGAGATGAACTCATATATATGAAAATGGTTCAAGTCACATGCTCAAGGTATGTTCGCTCAATGAGAGGAGATAAAGTTGATTGCAACCCCTCATAAAGTGATATTGAGAAGAAATGACATACGAAGACATTGAAGACTCAAGTGGTTAAAATGGTTATATTCTCTTGATCTTGAGTATAGGTATGTCGTACTACCAAGGGGGATGCAATACAAATCATAGACAAGTCTCAAGTGCTCAAACTAACCGAACTCAAGTGCTAACATGAGAGAAAACACTTAGTACTGCACCTGCACTTATTGATCTTGGGGTTTGTTCTCTGTAGGGTTGGATAGCCCTCGAAACAAGCTTTCCGGAAAGTCTAAGATCACTAAAATTGGAGTTCGGAATAAAAAGTTATGGCCTTTTCCGTGAGGTGATCTGTGCTATTTCAGAGAGCTGCGGCAGTGCCACGCGTCAAGTGCGGCAATGCCGCACCTTACAGACTGTAACAGCTAGTTTTCGAATTCTAATGGCTAGTTTGTTTGGGGTGGGTATAAATACCCATCCCACGTGCTCCTGGTGAGGCTGCTGATGCTCAGATCACTCACAACCTTTCCCAAGGCATTTGTGAGCTCTCTCTAACCCCTCTCTTTGTGAGAGTGAGTAATTAGTGTGTGATTAAGAGTTAGAGAGCATATTAGAGCAAGCTAAACCATGAGCACTTGTCGGGCGTCGTCAATCTTTGTTGTGCATTTGTTACTCTTGGAGGTGAAGCCTCCTAGACGGCTAGGCGTCGTCCGGCAAGCTCCCGTGCTTGTGATGAGTTGCGAGAAAGTTTATAATCATCTCTTGCAGCTAGTGAAATCACCCATCATCTTAAGAGTTCATTCTCTTGACTTGAGAACGAGGAAGGGTTGCAAAGCCCTAAACCTTAGTGGCAAGCCTCAACAATGTGGACATAGACAAGCCTTGGTGGCGAGCTAAACCACGGGATAAATCTTATGTCTTATGTTTTGCGGCAGCGGGGGCGGTGCCCCTTCCATGGGTCTGAGTTGGCCCGTTTTCTCCGCCGACGAGTACGGCCCATGTTGGACGTGTGACAGAATCTTTAACACTATGTTCAATAAAGCGGGGAAAACCTCTTTTTCTAAAAAAAAAACTCCTTATTGCTATCTTGAATGACATTTCGTTGTAGTAAATGAACCCGTTAAATGCTTAGTAGAAAAAAACGTGAATGAATTAACAAAGGTAGAAAATAGATCTAACGAAACTCAAGTGCACAACTATGACTCTCTCTGGATTTGCTATGCTTAATATAATAATACCATGGTAGGGCAAGCAGCCAAACATTACCTTGCCCTGTGCATTATTTAGCCAAACTATACTGCGATCTGAAAACGAATAATTATTTCAAGATCAGGACAATCTAGAGACCGGAGAATCAAATGAAACAAGTACGCTGCCACACGAAAGGTGAAGGGTTGAGACACAGGTCAGTTGCATATTGGCGTCTCAGGCAGCACACACACGGTGTCGTCGTATCGACATCTGAGATAGGAGACGGGGTCCTTCTAGTCGAGGGTGAACGTAGGGCAAGAAGGTGGACATCGTCAAGGTCGGGATTGTACACAACAGTTTACCCAGCTTCAGGCTCCACGGCGGTGGCGGAGCCCTACGTGCTGCTATAACTCACTATATGGCAATCGCCGTGTTACATGTTACAATGAGCTATGAGATTGCTGTATCGTAGAATAGTTGCCCTAAAGGCGTCCCGAGGTCCAGCTTATATAGGCAGTTGGACCTAGGGTTACAAGGGTTGATCGTGTCCGGCAAGACTATAGAGTCGTAAACCTATCCGGCAAGTTACCGCCTTCCGTCTTGATCCTTCAGGCGACATGGGCTTCAGTCTTGGGCCTCCGTCTTGCTATCCTCCGTCTGGCTTGTTTGCCGGCTATCTGGGCCGCCCGGCCGGCTAAAGCCTTAGCCACCACTTTGGGCCATCCTGGACTAGCCGGATTGATCCATATCAGTGATACCCCTATTAGTTATATCCCCAACATTAGCTCCCGGAAGGGTTGAAGTTCTCCAGGCGCTATCTTCTTTTGTCGACCTCGTCCGCCTTGTTCCTGTTGTAGTAGGCGGCTGAAGAGCTTGAATCCTTCCGCAGTTGAAATAGGCGGCTATCCGTCTAAAGTAGTCGGACGCCATTGCCACCAACACGGGAAAGACGGCCTGACCTCCAGTCAGGAATCTTCTCTGTATAGTCTTGTCACTCTGACTAGTGTCGTCAAATGTTGACGGATGACGCTGCACAGTCCACAACAGTTTGAATATGTGCACTCGTCGTGATGAATTTCCCACTACGCGCGGGAACCGAGGAGACGGCCGCGCGCACCGCTGCCACGATGTGCTCATCGTGGGCACGTGGTGGAGATCGTGGCCCTAACTGTTTACCGCACAAATCGCAAAGCAGGGGGGATAAATACCTAGATCTCCACAGCAGAGATCTTACCCTAGCTCATTCGCATTCTTCACCGCAGCCGTTCCAACTCCCCAGAGCTCTCCTCGCGACCACAAAACTCCGACGAACTCATCCCGAAGCGCAGCGCTTTAGCAAATGGCGAGCTCCAGCGATCAGATGACTGCGGCGGCAACCTCGGCGGCAACACCTGCGGCCTCGACGGGCTCTGGGCCTACGCCGGCGGCCTTTTTCTCCCCCACCATAGTTGCGGGTGGATCTTCTTCATCTTTCCCAACCCCGGCAGCCCCATCAACAGCGGCGCCTCCTTCCTCCTCCCTGCCAACTGTCCCGACGGCGGGGATGGCACTCACGGCGAGCCTGGAGCTTCTCGCCGGCGAGATTGAAGAGGAGGAGGCGGCGGCGGACCTGGGGTCCCGCTACTGGTTGCCGTCATGTATGACGGCAGACTTTCTGGAGGAGCTGGAGGAAGGCGGCTACTTGCCTCTCAAGGCGGATAGCGCTTGGCGGGTGCCCAGCGATGAAGCCGTCCCCACTCCGCAAGATGGCGAACGAGTCATCTTAGTGTCCCATTGCCTCCGCGGTATGAGCTTGCCACTCTCCGCCTTCTTCCTTGCAGTGCTTAGCTTCTACGGCCTGCAGCCCCACAATATAGCGCCCAACATCATATTAGTGCTAGCCAGCTTCCAAGCGCTATGTGAGGGCTACCTGGGCATCTCTGCTTCTATAGAGTTGTTCCAGTACTGTTTCCTATGCAGCCGACAAACCATAGCAGGCGGCCAGCTGGCAACCTGCGGTAGCGTCACCTTCAACTGTCGGCAGCCGGACTGGTATCCAAAAATTCCCTACATCGAGTCGGTGAAGAATTGGACCAGTACTTTCTTCTACTGCAAGGACATCCCGACGCCCGGCAAAACAGTGAGGATCCCTCTCTTTGTCAATGGTCCGCCAACCCACAAGTCCCGCTGGACGGCAGGGGTGACACTTGACAGCTTGTCAGTTATTCACCGCCGTGCCATTCGACAGATCGAATGGTTGACCACGATGATGGAAGCCCCGCTGCTTGACGGTGTTGACACCATCATCTGCTGGTTGTCGAGGAAGAATATGCCGCTCCGCCATCGCCCACTGAAGATGTGCGAGTACAAGGCGGACGACGCCGGCAACAGCACACTTAGCGGGAGTGCGCTGCTGTACCGGCTCAAGGAGCTCATCAAGCCCGAGCATCTGAAGGATGCTGAAGGTGTTCCCATGTTCACCCACGACAATCCAGTCCCACAGGTAAGCCACAATTTCCTTTGTCCTAATTGGATTTCTTTGTTTGACTGCATACGTGACTGACGTTGCCTTCTTCCTTTTCAGCTGCAGACTTTGTCGGACGACGACTTGGCGCCAAACTGGTATGATGCCGGTGCCAGCAAGTCGAAGAAACGCGAAGGCAGCGGTGCCACCAAGGACCTCGAGAAAAAGAAGAAGGCGGCCACCTCTTCCGACGCTGAGGATGAGACCTTGGGAGAGAATATACCCCAGAAACGGTAAACAAGCTTTGGCTTTGCTTGCTTTAACCTTTGATGTAATGCACTTGCACATGCCTTACTTTCTTTTCCTGCAGGATCAAACCTGCTATGGCCAAGCTTCGCGCTCCTTTGAGGGCGCCTGCCGGCAGGGGCAAACCACCAAGGCCTTCACCAGTTGCCGCACCAGCCACGCCTGCTGCGAGGTCCTCTGGCGCTGTGGAGACAACTGCCAAGAAGGCGGCAGGCAAGAGACATGTTTCCGGCCCTGCTACATCCAAGACGGCTGAAGCTTTGGCTAATGATGCCGCTCGACTTATTGCTCTGAAGCAGGATGAGACAGACCAGATGGGGGAGAGCCAAGACCAATCCTCCTCCCTGCCTAATCCCTTCCGCTACGATCCCCGCCATACCCTGAAGACCATGCGCGAGGGCACCAGCACCTGGTACTCTTATATGGAGGGCCTTTACACCACGCTGCAGAAAGAACTTGAGGTAATCCCTAGTCGTAGCCCCCGAGCACTTTGGCGACTAAAATTTTGTTTTAGCTGGCAGAGTGGTCTTGTGATTGGATCTCAACTGTTTCTGGTGCGTTTCGTAGGTGGCGATTTCGTCCAACGTGGATTTGTTCGAATCCAAGGGCAAGAAGAACGCGGAATGCCGCCAACTTCGGCATGAAATCAAGCGGAAGGACGCTCAAATTGCGAGCTTGGAAGAAGCTCGCAAAAAGGATGAAGGTGACAACTTTCGTTGCCTTCTTTTTTGTCCATCTTCTTTTTTACTTTCGGCCGACAAGTACTTTAGTCGGTTTTTTCCATACTGTAGAAATGCTAGACGCGGCGCAAGATATCCTTAAAAGCTCTTCTGATTTGCAAGTCGTGATCAATGAAGCTGCAGATCTTGCCAAGGAGGTCATGGAGCTGAAGAAAGCCCATGCTGAGGAGCTAGAGAAACGCGACATGGCCCATGCCTCCGAGGTTAACAAGTTGATGGGGCAACTGAAGGCGCTGGGCGACAACCTTGCCGAAGTGACAAGGAAGTCCGACGCCCAACTGAAGAAAAACGTCGAAGCCGTCCGACTTGCCGAAGTGACCTTGGCAGCTCACCTAGACGAGGTCAATGCTATTCACGATCATGTCCTTGGTAAGATGTCTTCATTGTCTTTGCTTTATTCGTGAACATTTGAATCACTTGCCGCAACATCTAATCCTTGTATGTTTGTGTAGTTCCGGCAAACCTGGGCAACGAGATGGATAACACGCCCCGCCTTGCACGCATTCCGAAACTTGGCGAAATTGTGACGCATCTTGCTGACATGGGCAAGGTGTTCATCGCCAAGCTCTTTCCTGGTGCGGGCGGCGATCCCGTTGACGTCGAGGCGTTTCCAGAACTGTTGGAGAAGGCGGCTGTTGTGCACGACGACCAGCTGCGATCAGCTGCGCGTGGCGGGGCCAAGGTGGCTCTCACGTTGACGGCGGCCTGGTACCTGGATGCCGACATCCGGCAAATTACGGAGTACATGCCAACCGTGGACGAAGACGACCAGCCTATCGTCGCCTCCAAGCTGTTGGCTTCTGTCCAAGGCTACGCCACGCGAGTCGCCAACATGGTGGACATCCGCAAGTTCTATAAAGAACATCTGGACCCTCATGCGGCAGCAGCTGATCCCTCCTTGGCGGAGCCCGAAGTCGTGGCTGACGAAGGCAGCCCCCAGGATGGCGGAGCCAGCCCCAAGGATGCCTGCGTCAGCCCCCAGGATCTCCCAGCAGCGCCAACTTCATAGATGTCATCCCCTGCAATAGCAGCACAAACAAGTTGCATTAATTTGTAAATTGCAAACACTTGTTTTATTTTGAGATGTAAATATTTATGGGCCAACTTTTATGCTACACTTGGCGGTAGGCTTATTAAGTGGCCCGCCTTAATATGTATCTCGCCTGCATGTTTAGCTTTTTCATATGTTGGCGGAACCTCATTGCAGATACTTTAGCTGAGCCAACCAGGTGCAATACCAATTAGTTTAGACTCAGAGACCAAAGCCGGCATGTTGGTGCCAACGACATACTACTAGGCGACCCACACACAAACAGACAGATAAATAACACTAGGCAGTGCAAAGGTTGTTTGCTTAGTTTTAGCCGGCAGACGACAAATGTCAAAAAAGTCGGACCAATAGCACAGAGCAAAATTTTGTTGGTAACTTTTGACATTAACAGATATATGATTGCGAGAAAAGACAAAAGATGGCATGGTCTCAGAGCTGAATGAGCAAACCACAAACTTTTATTTCATAATCACACAATAATTATTACAATTGAAAAATTGCTAAGTGTAAAAAGGACGTAGCGGCTCAATGTTCCAAGGTCTTTTTGTTTCGTCAAACTGATCGTTGACGTTCCGCTTGCACTTGCGACCTCGTTTCTTCTTGTAGCTGTCTCGTGCATCCACCAAGTAATAGGATCCATTGAGCAAAACCATACTGACCACAAAAGGTCCTTCCCATGGCGGGGATAACTTATGCAAGCCTTTCCTGTCTTGGATTAGGCGGAGGACCAGGTCACCAACTCTGAAACTGCATTGCCGGACTCTTCGACTGTGATAACGCCTCAAACTCTGCTGAAAGATGGCGGATCGTGCGAGGGCACAATCGCGTTCTTCGTCAAGTAGGTCTAGCCCTCCTGTCTTGCATCTTCTGCATCTTCCTGGACGTAGGCTTGAACTCTGGGAGAATCGTACATCATGTCAGACGGCAACACTGCTTCTGCGCCATAAACTAAGAAGAAAGGAGTGAACTTGGTTGATCTGTTTGGGGTTATTCGTAAACTCCAAAGGACAGACTGCACTTCATCCACCCAAGCCCCAGCTGCCCTATGCAATGGTACTTCGAGACGTGGTTTGATGCCCTGTAGGACCAAGCCATTTGCACGCTCTACTTGACCGTTTGACTGCGGGTGCGCTACTGAGGCAAGATCTAGGCGGATACCATGCTTATAACAGTACTGAAAGGATCATATGACACCTAGAGGGGGGGGGGTGAATATGTGCTACTTCAATTTTAGTACTTTTTAAATTTAGGCTTGACACTAAAAGGTAAATTCTCTTGATATGCGACTAGGGTGAATTTACCTATATGACAAGCTAGCAACTAAACGAGATACACGAAGTAAGGACAATAAACAAGGATAGAAGTAACCGAAGTGAAAGCACGCGGAGACACGGATGTAATCCCGAGTTCCTCCTTTTTAGGGGAGTACGTCTCGCTGGAGAAGTGTGAGCTACCACAAAGGTCAAAACTCAACCGCCACAAAGGCGGACGCACCTTCTTCTCCGATGAACCGCACCATAAAGGTTTGGTTCACCTTCCACTATTGAAATCCTTCAAGGCGGAATCCGGAGCCCTTACAACAACGATCAGGGGCACAACCCACAAGAGGATTGGGGGCTCCCGAATAGCTACAAATCTGTCACAAAGACAATCATGTGAGTACAATAAGAGGCTAGGTTTTACTAATGGAAATCCTAGCAAAGGGTCCCTCAAGTGAATGAGGGGGAAATGAAGAACGGCTTGGTGAAGATGTAGATCCGGGGCTTCTCCTTCAATCCTCCAAGTATTAACGAGTTTGCGTGGAGGGATTGGGAGATCTATCAAATCTTGAGCTTGCAATCAATGGTGTTCTTCAACCGAGGCAACCGGCATCTGGGCCTTTCAAGACCGGCCGGGGAACCGGACAACCACCCGACGCAACCGGCCGCTGGCCCGGCCAAGACCGGCCAGGGGTCCGGGTAGGTGGCCGAGACGGCCGGCCTCTGGCCCGGTTTTGACCGGCTGGAAAACCGGCCTGCATGCTGAGATCTTCTCCCTTCACCTCAATACTTTGACACACCATCTTTCTTCCCTTTTTGCATAGAGAGTGATCCACTAATGTCTTTTGATATATAAGGTCATATTTCCTGTAGACACTTAGCGGTGCGTTAAATACTTCCAAGTGCTGTGATCAAGCATCAAAACAAGATTAACGGATTTTGTCCTTTCAATCTCCCCCTTTTTGATGTTTGATGACAACACAAGGATTTGCAAAAAAAGGTATCTCATTTAAACATGGCAAAGTTTTTGAAGGAAGCTCCCCCTTAAACTTATAAGCTAACAAGGTATACAAGAATATATGCTCAAACGAGAAACATGAAGCAAGCACAATATACAGACTATGTGAGCAAGCGATATGCGATAATTCTCACCATAGACATCATATAGTAGAGCAACTTTCTCACCATAGGCTTCAAAGATATAGTCTTGTAACGGACTCCAAAATCATCAAAGATAAACCGGGGAAGTCCTTACAATAACATAAAAGAGGTCCATAATATCCTTACAATAACCATGACAAGTTCCATAGTACACCACAAATAGAGTTCACTTAAAAACTTAAAAAAGTTCGATGCAAATGAAACACGGGAAATATGAAAGCGCAAATGGATGGAAATGCAATGCAAATCCCCGGAGATCTCTCTCCCCATTTGGCATCAAGACACAAAAAAGGGAGAAAGTTATGTGAAGGTCATGATCACTCATTGCCATCATACTCCTCGTCACTGTTGGAGGAGTTTCCCGTGCTCATGCGTGAGGGAAGAAGGCACTTCGGCGGGCCGACCGTGGATCCGGCTGCAACCGGTCTGGCAACCGGGCAGGGAGCCGAGCCAACCGGACCTGGGGCCGGTTCAGGCCGGGCTGGCGACCGTGCGGGGACCCGAGCCAACCGGACCTGGGGCCGGTCCAGGCCGGGCTGGCGACCGGGCGGGTGCCCGAGGGAACCGGCCCTGGAGCCGGTTTGGACCGGTTTGAAGGCCGGCCAGGGCCTGAGCACATAAATGATTCCGAACCTCTTCCTTCTTCAGATCTATGACGAACTTGAGCTCCCGAGCACCTTGCATCTTCAAGAATACCACTGCCGAGAAATCCGTCTTCAATAAAATCCAATGAGCAAGCTTTGAGTAATCCGGGGAGATGCGAAACATGGAGAAAAACTTCACACATCCAATGGAAAAGATAAAAACTCCAAATAAGCAACATTGGATTATTCAAACGATGCTAAACAACGAATATGCATCAACAACTCACGGAAGAACCAACTCTTCAAGGAGAAGAGGGCGGTGGCCTAGGCCACCATATATGAGTGTGTGGTGTGACACCGCGAAGATATATCTTGGGTTCACGGCCACTACTCATCCTTTAAGCTCACAATTCATAGAACGAATATAGAGATGCAAATGAATTCTTAATATCGGCATAATGGGGGGAGGGATAGTCCAATGGATTAGGACCGCACTCCCCCTATGTCCATGCCTACACCTAAACCAAATAGATAGTCAAAATATAGGTGTGTATGCAAGATGGTCAAGTCAAGCTCCTAGAATCCACGATATTTAGCTCATGCCTCAAGAAGGTGAATCTTGCTTCATCAAGTGGCTTCGTGAATATGTCGGCAAGTTGATCTTTGGTTGGAATATAGCCAAGCTCAATATCACCACGAGCAATATGATCCCGAATAAAATGATGACGAATCTCAATATGCTTCGTTCTTGAGTGTTGCACCGGATTGTGGCCAATCTTGATAGCACTTTCATTGTCACACAAAAGAGGCACTTTGTCACAATTGACACCGTATTCCTTTAAAGTTTGCCTCATCCATAACAATTGAGTGCATGCACTTGCGGCCGCCACATACTCGGCTTCGGCGGAAGATAGAGATATACAATTTTGCTTCTTAGAAGACCAACTCACCAAGGACCTACCAAGAAATTGGCATGCCCCGGAAGTTGATTTCCTATCATCCTTGCAACCGGCCCAATCCGAATCCGTGTACCCGGCAAGAGAGAAATTAGTGCCCTTTGGGTACCACAAACCAAACCTTGGGGTATCAACCAAATATCGAAGGATTCTATTGACCGCCACCATGTGGCTTTCTTTAGGAGCGGCTTGATACCTTGCACACACCCCTACACTCAACACAATATCGGGTCTAGATGCACAAAGATAAAGCAAAGAACCAATCATAGAGCGATAAAGTTTTTGCAAACATCGATACCGTCGGGTTAAGTTCAAGATGGCATTTGGTGTCCATGGGAAACCGCTTGCCCTTAGCATTGTGCATATTGAACCTCTTGAGCATGTCTTGGGTATATTTGGTTTGAGAGATGAAAGTCCCTTCATTCAATTGCTTGATCTCAAAACCGAGAAAGAACTTCAATTCGCCCATCATAGACATCTCGAACCTATCGGTCATAAGCTTTGAAAATTCATCATTGAAAGCTTTGTTAGATGAGCCAAATATAATATCATCAACATAAAGTTGGCATATGAAAAGCTCCCCTTTAACCCTCTTGGTAAAAGAGTGGGATCGATTTGCCCCAATTCAAATCCACGGTCTAGCAATAGCTCTCTTAGGTGCTCATACCAAGCACGAGGTGCTTGTTTGAGACCATAGAGCGCCTTATCAAGCTTGTAGACATGGTTAGGGAATTTAGGGTCCTCGAAACCCGGTGGTTGCTTAACATATACCAACTCCTTTAAAGGACCATTAAGAAAGGCACTTTTCACATCCATTTGTTGCAATTTAAAGTTATGATGTGATGCATATGCAAGAAGGATACGGATGGACTCAAGGCGAGCCACGGGTGCATAAGTCTCTCCAAAATCAATGCCTTCAACTTGAGAGTACCCTTGTGCAACCAATCTTGCCTTGTTCCTCACAACCATTCCATGCTCATCTTGCTTGTTCTTGAAATCCACTTTGTGCCTATAACATTGCGGCAATCTTTTGGCTTCTCAACTAGATTCCACACTTTGTTGCGCTTGAAGTTATTGAGTTCATCATAGCTTCTAACCAATCCGGATCTTCAAGAGCTTCAAACACTTTCTTTGGTTCCACCATGGAAATATGAGCTTGATGTTCACTAAAGTTTGCCAATTGCCTTCTTGTGGTAACACCCTTCTTGTGGTCACCAAGGATGTTTTCTAGATGTGACTCTTTTTTTAAAGTCTTTTACAATTCTTGCTTTACGACGGGCTTCGATATCTCATTGCATCTTGGAGGTATCTCTTGATCATCTTGATCATTTGAGTCCCCGTCTTGACCGGAATGTTGACCTTGATCATCTTGAAGCACATCTTCAAATGAAGGAGAGGGTTGATCTTGGTCATGACCTTGGCTAGCATCAACAATAGGAGAACTTGGTTCTTGCATAGCAACTTGGTCAACATGAGGAGGGTCTTGAACTTGTTCTTGGGGGTGCATCATTTGCTTCCATGATAGGCGCCGTTTCAACTTGTGATGAAGAGGCCTCCACTTGAATGGAGCTTGGACTTGCTTGAGGAGACTCGTAATGAATCTCAACGGGACGATGGAAACCAATGCCCATTCTTCTTATAGCATCTTGAGGCTCTTCATTATCTACATCACAAACATGAAATTGCGCCACTTGGGAGCCGTCATTCTCATCGAACCTCACATCACAAGATTCTATGACTTTCCCAACGGTTTGTCATAGACTCTATAGGTGTGAGATTCGGCACCGTACCCAACAAAAACACCCTCTAAAGCTTTAGATTCAAATTTAGACAAACGAACACTTTTGTTCTTATAGAAACACTTACAACCAAATACTCGGTAGTAGGAGACATTGGGCTTGTTGCCGGTGAGCATCTCATAAGATGTAAACTTCTTGCCAACTCGAAAGAATAGCCGGTTAGATGATGACACGCCGTGGAGATAGCCTCGGCCCATAAGAATAGTGGAGACTTAAACTCCGCCAACATAGACCTTGCCATATCCATGAGAGTCCGGTTCTTCCTTTCGGCTACACCATTTTGTTGAGGGGTATATGCAGCGGAATATTGATGACGAATCCCCTCTTCACTAAGAAACTCATTTAAGGTGTAGTTCTTGAACTCGGAGCCATTATCACTCCTAATGACCAAATAGGGACATTGTATTGGCGTTGAACTTATTGGAAAAGTCGATGACGGCTTGTTGGGTCTCATCCTTCGTCTTGAAGAAATAAACCCAAGTAAATCTTGAATAGTCATCAACAATCACCAAACAATATTTCTTCCCACCAAGACTAGGTTGAGGCACGGCACCAAAGAGATCAACATGAAGAAGTTCCAATATCCTCTTTGATGAAATGATGGTCTTGCTTGGATGGGGAGAATCATGCATCTTTCCTTCAACACAAGCCCTACAAAGACGATCTCTAGAAAAAGAAACATTGTCTTTTAGTCCAAGAATGTGGCCACCCTTGTGAAGACTTTGCAAAGTTCTCATGTTGACATGGGACAAGCGGCGATGCCACAACCATCCCACGTCGGCCTTTCCGAATAGGCATATTGCTTGAGTGTTGGTAGACCCCGAAAAGTCCACCACGAACAACTCATTTTCAACATACCCAACGAACATGACCTTTAGAGTCTTGCTCCTCAAGAGTACCACCATATCAATAGTAAAATGGACATCAAAATTCATCTTATTAAGTGCACGAACGGACATAAGATTGTAACCGAGGGACTCGACAAGCATGACATTTACAAGGGTGATATCCTTTGCAACTACCACCTTGCCGAGACCCGTTACCTCCGCTTTTGATTTATCACCATAGGAGACGGATGCTTGATTTATATTTGGTCCCAACTCCGTCATGATCTTTGCTTCCGGTCATATGACTAGTGCATCCACTATCAACCACCCATTTAGACCCACCGGAAGCATAGTCCTACAAGAAATCATTGCTTGGTTTTAGGTACCCATTTCTCAATGGGTCCTCTTTTGTTAGCAACAAGGGTCTTAGGAACCCAAATAGAGTAAGCAATGTAACCATCATAAGGACCAACATATTTTGCATAAACATCCCCATATAATCAACATAAAGAAGTAGTTGGGATTGTTATGCCCCGCAAAGTCACTACGAGTGGTCTTGCCCCTAGTGGCATTACCACCGCAATGGAGTCTTGGCTTGTGCGGGCTTGGCATTGGTGTTGCTCTTCTTCTTCTTTGCCTTGGCCACATAACCGAGGCCCTCCTTCCCTTTGTGTGGCTTTTGCTCAAAAATTTGAGCAACACCTTTTCTTTACCTTTAGGAATAGAGGTCTTGGCACTAGTGGCCTTGGCAAGCTCAACCTTCAACCTAGCATTTTCCTCAATAACATTTGCATGATCACAAGAGGGAGTAGAGGTGCTAGGTGAGTTAGATTTGGAAAGTTGAGTTTGAAGTTGCTCATGAGACTTGACTAGAAGAGAGTGGGTACTTTCCAAGGCCTTGTGAGCCTTGTTAAGTTTCTCCACATCCTCAAGGAGTCTAGCATTAGCAACCACAAACTCGGCTTTCTCCTTTTTAATCACTTTATATTTAGCAAAGACATGATCTCTATCCTTAATGATTTTAGCAATTATTTCATCATTTTTATCATCAAGAGACTCAATTCTTTCCTCAAGAGAGGTTCTATATTCACTTCTTCTTCAAGAGAAGCATTCAAGGATTCTATGGAAGCATTCAAGGATGCTATGGTGAGAGAATCCTCTCTCTCAATTTTTCCCTTGTCATCAAGGATTTCTTCGGCCGCATCAAGTTGTCTCAAGAGAGACTCAACATAGCCTTAGCTTCACCTTGCAAGTTAGCCATAATAGTATCGGAAGCAACAATCACAAGACTAGTTTTATCATCTATTTCATGCATAGTCTTGGGAGTAGAAGATGATACCTCGGTGACGGAAGCCATGAGGCAACGAGCGGTGTTGATGGAGAGGTTCTCATTGGGGGATTCGAAGAGAGAAGGAGGTGGAGTTGATACAATGGCCAAAGCGGCCACCTCACGAGTGGGTTCTTCTTCTTCTTCGGAATCCTCGGAAGGATACTCTTCTTGAGTCAACAACACAATTCTTGGTGCTTTCTTGAAGAATGGCTTCCTCTTGACAAAAGGCTTCTTTTGTATCATGTTTGATTCGCCCTTGAGGACAAGCCTTCCACCGTTTTGCTCTCTATTCTCATAAGGACAATCTTGATGAAGTGATGCTTGTTATGACAATTGTAGCAAGTCTTTATCCTATTAGCAAACTCCTTCTTCCCGCTTGGATTGTTTGCATGATCAACTTGAGCCTTTGCCTTGGCCGGGTCACGCCAAAAGTCCTTGTTGCAAGAGCTATGTGACCATGGAGGGCTTGTTCAAGTTCATCGGGAGGAAGGTTGTTCGGGCATGCTTCAACTTCATCATGTTCATCAAGGCACACAACCTTGGCCTTCAAAGCAAGAGAGGGACCTTGCTTCATTCCCATGGCCCTAGCACGGTTGTCTAGAGCATTCTTGGTGGCAACCTTGGAGGCTTGCATCTCTTGCATAACTTCATTGGATGTCATCTCAAGGTAGTTGAATTTTCCTTGAAGGGCCTTCAAGTCAACGGGCTCGAAGGGCATGAGAGCATTCACATACTTCCTCTTGATCCAAGCATCATCCACATAGGTTGCCCCAACATTGAAAAGGCTTGGGCAAGAATCTTGAGTCTTGCATACATCTCTTCATGAGTTTCACTATCAAGCATGTAGAAGCCTTCGACTTCATTGTTCAAGCATCAAATCTATTCCTCTTCATGCTTTCATTTCCAAGAAATGCCACCTCAAGGCACTCCCAAGCTTCTTTGGCGGTGGAGACTTTTGAATGTGATGAAGACCACTTTCTCCAACGGCAAGTTCAATCATGTGGAGAGCGGAAGCATTGAGTTGTTTCTCGGCACCTCTCTTCTTGTCAAGTTGTTAGGATTCACGGCCTTGTATCCCTCTTGAATGATCCTCCAAAGCTCGATAGAGGAACTGTTGATATGAGATTTCATTAAGTGTTGCCAAGTAGCAAAAGCCAATGCATTAAGTTTAGGAGGTGGACCCAAAGGGTTTATGCGAGTATGATGGATAGGTGGGTCGGGAGAGTACGCAAAGGGAACCCCATGGTACTCCGGCTTCCCACCTTCGGGAGTGGTGGTAGATGTGGAAGATTTCTTAGGGTCGGTTTCTTTATCTTCAACCCCTTTCTTTTCCCTTTTCCCTCCTCGGTTTCACCGTCATGGAGGTAGCGGAGTCATCTAGTGGGGTGGTCTCCTTAGGAACCTTGCCACTTGCGAGTTGTGTGATCAACTCACGCATCTCGGCAAATTTGGTATCCATGGACGATATCAAAGATGTCTCCATCGATTTGAGATCGGCCATGGATGCCGTAGTGGCTTGGTCATCCAGGGATCACCATCACTTCGTGTCATACTTCTCTTAGGCGGTTAAGCCCAACAAGAGAGCCGAGGCTCTGATACCAATTGAAAGGATCGTATGACACCTAGAGGGGGGGTGAATAGGTGCTACTTCAATTTTAGTACTTTTTAAATTAGGCTTGACACAAAAGGTAAATTCTCTAGATATGCAACTATGGTGAATTTACCTATATGACAAGCTAGCAACTAAACAAGATACACGAAGTAAGAATAAACAAGGATAGAAGTAACCGAAGTGAAAGCACGCGGAGACACGGATGTAATCCCGAGTTCCTCCTTTTTAGGGGAGTACGTCTCGTTGGAGAGGTGTGAGCTACCACAAAGGTCAAAACTCAACCGCCACAAAGGCGGACGCACCTTCTTCTCCGATGAACCGCACCACAAAGGTTTGGTTCACCTTCCACTATCGGAATCCTTCAAGGCGGAATCCGGAGCCCTTACAACAACGATCCGGGGCACAACCCACAAGAGGATTGGGGGCTCCCGAACAGCTACAAATCTGTCACAAAGACAATCAAGTGAGTACAATAAGAGGCTAGGTTTTCCCAATGGAAATCCTAGCAAAGGGTCCCTCAAGTGAATGAGGGGGAAATGAAGAACGGCTTGGTGAAGATGTAGATCCGGGGCTTCTCCTTCAATCCTCCAAGTATCAACGAGTTTGGGTGGAGGGATTGGGAGATCTATCAAATCTTGAGCTTGCAATCAATGGTGTTCTTCAATGTGTTCAAGCTACTTGTCTAGAGGTAGGTGAAGGGGCATTTATACTCCTCTCCGAAAAATGGCCGTTGAAGAGTTAAGTCGTTGCAGCGCAAGAAGAGAACCGGTCGTGGGGCCGGCCAAAACCGGCCTGAGGGCCGGACCCACTCCCGAGACAACCGGCCACTAGGCCGGCCAGAACCGGCCGGGGAACCGGACCCTCAACCGAGGCAACCAGCATCTGGGCCAGTCAAGACCGGCCGGGGAACCGGACAACCACCCGACGCAACCGGCCGCTGGCCCGGCCAAGACCGGCCAGGGGTCCGGGCAGGTGGCCGAGACGGCCGGCCTCTGGCCCGGTTTTGACCGGCTGGAAAACCGGCCTGCATGCTGAGATCTTCTCCCTTCAGCTCAATACTTTGACACACCATCTTTCTTCCCTTTTTGCATAGAGAGTGATCCACTAATGTCTTTTGATATATAAGGTCATATTTCATGTAGACACTTAGCGGTGCGTTAAATACTTCCAAGTGTTGTGATCAAGCATCAAAACAAGATTCACGGATTTTGTCCTTTCAAGTACTCCTCGACTTTGCCTTGCGACAGGTTGGTGCCGTTATCGGTGCTGATGCTGTGAGGCACCCCAAACCGAGAGATTATTCCCCACAGAAAGTTTGCGGCTGTGGCGCCGTCTAGCTTTTTGATAGGTTTAGCTTCAACCCACTTGGTGAACTTGTCTACAGCCACAAGCAAATGTGTGTAGCCACCAGGCACCGTCTTAAATGGACCAACCATGTCCAAGCCCCAGACTGCGAAAGGCCATGTGATGGGTATTGTTTTAAGCTCCTGAGCCGGCATATGTGTTTGTTTGGCATATATCTAGCAGCCCTTGCACCGTTTGACGATGTCTTCTGCATGTTCCTTGGCTTATAACCAATAGAAACCTTGTCGGAAAACTTTGGCAACAAGGGAGAGTGCGGAAGCATGATGCCCGCAGACTCTGGCATGTATCTCGTCCAACAATTCTCTGCCTTCTTCAGGTGAAATGCAACGTTGGTAGACACCAGTGGTGCTACGCTTGTACAATTCACCTTTGATGATTGTGAATGCCTTGGCTCTTCTTATAATTTGCCTTTTCAAAACATCATCATCTGGCAACTCCTGATTAATCAGGAAGTCCAAATATGGCGTCGTCCAATCCGGCTTTACCAGGTAGCCGGCATAACTGGCGTCTTCGACTGGTTCTGCCGATTCTGGGTCAAGGAGGTCTGCTCCCTTTATTGACGGCTTGTGTAAGTGCTCCAGGAACACATCTTTTGGTACCTTTTTGCGCTCAGACCCCAATCTGGCAAGTGTCTGCCGCCTCGTTTTGAGCTCTTGGGATATGGCGGACCTCATAAGGAAGCATTTAGCAAATTCATCAACGGTAGCGCGATATGCCGCCATTGTCTTGCTTTTCGCGTCCCAAGTTCCACGTGTCTGCTGTGCCACCAAGTCTGAATCTCCATAACAGAGGACGCGCTGGACGCCTAGTTCTTTAGCGATGTGTAAACCATGAAGGAGTGCTTCATATTCGGCAATATTGTTAGTTGCTTTAAAATGAATTTGTAGCACGTAGCTAAGCTTATCTCCTTGCGGGTTTCTTAACACAATGCCAGCCCCGAGCCCTGTAGCATTTTTTATCCGTCAAAGTGCATAATCCAGTATGCTTCTTCAGGGAGAGGCACTTCGTCCATAGCTTCTGTCCAATCTGCTACAAAATCCGCCAAGGCTTGAGACTTAATTGCGTTCCTGGGTTTGTACGTGATGTCGAAGGCGGCGAGTTCAATGCCCCACTTGGCTACTCGGCCTGTGGCATCCGTATTGTTGATGATATCCCCAGAGGTGCCTTGCTCACTACATCGATTGAATGTTCCATGAAATAATGCCTTAACTTTCTGGCGGCATAGAAAACACCATAGACCAGCTTCTGATAATGCGGATAACGCTGTTTGGAGACGGAAAATACTTCACTGATGAAGTAAACAGGACGCTGTTCCGAGATGTCGGATTTTTCCGTCTTGCGCTCCACAACCAGAACTACGCTGACAACTAAGTTAGTTGGCACGATGTAAAGCGTCATTGGCTCCTTCTCTCGAGGAGCTGCCAAGATTCAGGTAGACGTTAATGCTTCCTTGAGCTGTGCCAAGGCGGCATCTGCTTCGTCTGTCCACTCAAATTTGTCGGATTTCCTCAGAAGCCGGTAGAGAGACATTGCCTTTTCTCCAAGGCGGCTAATGAAACGACTGACGGCAGCCACCGAGCCGGCAAGTCGCTGCACGTCCTTCAGGTCCTTGGGCCTGGATATGTTGAGGATTTCTTTGATTTTTTCTGGATTCACCTCTATTCCTCGTTCGAAAATGATAAAGCCGAGCAACTTGCCGGCAGGAACCCTGAAAACACATTTCTTCGGGTTGAGCTTCATCCTGTATTCCCGGAGGATATCAAAGGTTTCCCGCAGGTCGTCAACCAAATCCGCCTTCTTTTTCGACATGACGGCAATGTCGTCTACATAGAAGTGAACATTGCGGCCAATCTGTTCATGAAGGCATTTTTGCATGCAACGTTGATACGTCGCACCGGCATTTTTTAGGCCAAAGGGCATCGTGACGCAGCAGAAGGTCCCGAAGGGCGTAATGAACGACGTTTTGAGTTGGTCGGATTCCCGTAGTTTGATTTGGTGGTACCCAGAGTACGCATCCTAGAAACACAGTAGCTCGGAGCCGGCCGTGGAGTCTATGACTTTATCGATACGTGGTAAAGCAAAGTGGTCCTTAGGACAACACTTGTTCAAACCGGTGTAATCAATGCACATTCTCATTTCCTTATTAGGCTTGGGAACCATTACAGGATTTGCCAACCACTCAGTGTGTACTACCTCCCTAATGAACTTTGCTTCTTGCAACTTGATGATCTCCTTCCCTATTGCCTTCCTTTTCGCTTCACCGTAGCGCCTTGTTCCTTGCTTCACTGGGTTGGCTCCTTTGTTAACATTAAGAGAGTGCTCGGCAAGTTTCCATGGGACACCTGCCATGTCGGCTGACGACCATGCAAAGATGTCCGCATTCTCACGGAGGAACTCGACGAGCGCGCTTTCCTATTTGTCATCTAAGCCAGATCCGATGGTGACTTGCTTGGAGCTATCCCCTGGCACCAGATCTGCCTTATTTGTTTCTTCGGAGGCCTTGAAAGTCTTCTTGGGCTTGGTTGTCTTCGCGCTTTCCGGCAACTGCGACGCGTCCATCTCTTTCTTTATCATGGCTAGTTCCTCTGCGTGGAGGACTGCCTCAGCGAAGGCGACGTTGCCACATTCGCACTCCTTTGCTTTCTTGAAGTTGCCCTTGACGGTGATGGTACCGTTGGGTCCAGGCAGCTTTAGCATGCTGTAGACGTAACACGGCCGAGCCATGAACTTGGCGAACGCAGGCCGGCCAAAGATGGCATGGTAAGCACTCTTGAAGGGGACTACCTCGAATCTGAGAAACTCCGAGCGATAGTTTGTCTCAGGTCCAAAAGTAACCTCAAGTTTGATGCTTCCCAGTGACTTGGCTTGCTTTCCCGGAACGATGCCATGGAACTTGCCTTTGCTGTAATCAAGCTGGCTTTCTGACAAGTTCATGCGCTTCAGGGTGTCTTCGTACATGATGTTGAGACTGCTGCCGCCGTCCATCAACACCTTGGTGAGTCTGAAGTTGTCGACAATTGGGTCAATGACGAGGGCATACTTGTCGGGGTGGGGTACGTGATCTGGGTGATATCTTTATCCCATGTGATTGTCTTCTCGGACCAGTCTAAGTACTGAGGAACGTTAGGCACTGTGGCATTGAGCTCACGCAGTTTCGCCTTTTCTTCCTTCGCCGAAGGAGTGCCAGAAAGCAGCCCAATTGGCCATGGACTTTGGGATACTTTTTCTCCTTGCGTGGCAATTTAGGGTCCTCATCTTCCGACATGGAAACTGCGCCATCATCTGATAATCCCCAAGAGCAAGGAATCACTGTAGCACAATTCGATAAGTATTTGAGTGTCGAACTCACGAGGAGCTGAAGGTAAACTATCTATTCTCTAAAGCCCTATAACCCTCTTATATGGCCATTTGTGCAAAGCAATAAGTTTAAATATGAAAGGAACTAACTAATGAAAGCAAGTGATGTGGAATGGGTTTATCTAGTAACAAGTTTCTCAATCAAGTTTCAAACGCAAGTTTCTTAGAGCAAGTTTCTCAAAGTAGCAAGTATCAAATATCTCAAGTAGCAAATATCTCAAGGGAGCAAATGTTCTAGCAATTGTTATTTCATTCGTGTGGTTGTCACAATTAGTGAAGCACATATTTCAGTCTTAATTGTTTCTTCTAGGAAGGAGCCATAAATAGGTGTAGCCAAGTAAATGAACTAAAACCCTTATGATGGATCTCATGGCCAAGTAAATGATCACACAAGAATTATTAAGACATAAAAGTCCCACCATAGCATTAAGTTCGAAAGTCCCCCATATATATCCCCCAATAAAGTAACTTCATGACTCGGTCTCAGGTTTACATGTCCTCCAAAGTCTCCCTCACTCCATTACATTACCGGTGATCACCTTACATGCATTCCCCAACATATGTGTGCACTCATATATTGTACATAAAGCCAATCATAAAAGATAACAAAACTTGTATGCAACCAATCAATGAACTATTTCACTATTGCCATGAACAAATCACTTCTCAAACATAGATGGGGAGACACAATAGATCAAGGGAATAGTATATTGCATCATATATCATGTTTGCCAAGATTTTACAGTGGAGAGATGGAGATGATCTTGCTGTAGATGTTGATGATGAACACGTCGGAGGGGGGTGGAGCCCTCCAGAGGTGATTTCGGCGACGTTTCCCCCTCCGATCTTCTCCGGTAGCAGCCTTCTAACTCTCTGTTTCGTGGTTTTGTGTTTCTCCGCCGCCTCCCCGGGGGACTATTTTTATAGCCGGTTTTAGGTCAAGACGAAATCACGGAGACGAAAATGGACGGCATCGGAGCCACGAGGGGGAAAAGAGGGGTCCTCACGCGGCCAGGGAATCTGACCGCGTGGGGCCCTCTAGTTTCCAGCTGGTTGGGCTTCTGGTCTTCATTTTAGCCCATTGTGTTCGTCTCTAAAATTCTGAACCGTGCTCTTTGGCCTTGCCCTTTTTGGAGTCCCGAAGCTCCCGGAAAGTCCGAAACACTAAAAAAGACGTTTTCTGGAAAACAGAGTTAGGACCAAAAGAGGGGGGATTGTTTAAAAAATCCCCGAAATCATTATAAAACATGAATATAACATCATATAAGTTGCAAATATGTAGGAATATCTAGTAATAACATGCAAAGTTCATGTATGCATTTTACATGCATCAACATCCCCAAGCTTAACCTATACTCGTCCTCGAGTATGAAGGTGATAAAACTAACATGGACTTTGCATTTTAATACTATCAATGGATATCAAAGATGATTACTATTGCTACATAAAGTCAAATAATTCATTCTCAAAGGAGTAGCAATATACAAGATAGATTATGAAGTGATATCAAATATTCAATGAAAGGATGTTCAATGATAATTCACAAAGTGTAACATAGAAGAAAGTACTATGTACCAAATGTATGCATAATGAAAATTAAAAACATCCTATAATGGTCATAGAGTACTCTTGTAAATCTGAATATAAAAGGTTGACACTTTGGAAAGATAGATAAATAAGTAGAGGTAAAACATGAATAAGTTTCATCTAGCTTCCAAATGCTTCTACTTAAGTTAATGTTTGCAATGTGGTATCCATTGGTGTGGAGCTCTCATTACCCCTATCATAGCATCTTTGAATGGTTAAAGTTTAAAATGAAAGCAAATATGAGTAATGTGATTGACAAAGTATGGGTTGAATGCCTCATGCCCTTGAATACAAGTACCTCTCCAACCGGCTACTCAACTCGGGTCACAAAGCAAGTTCAAGTTAAAGTCATTGCAAGTAATAATAGCATCATTAAGAGTTGCTCTCGGGGTACCTCTTGTCCCAGGACATGGAACAAGCCCATGTCAAAATGACAAGACAAACAAACAAAATGGAAAATCTCAGCACTCTTTTATTTACTATTGTTATAGCTTTTTATTGTGAAGTGCCTCACTGAAGGTCCACTATGACATGTAAGTAAATTTCCACCATGAATGATGCATGGCTTGGGTTAGCCGCCCGGTGAGTCTCTCTAGCCATTTATACTTACTCCTCAAACTTACCAAGTTTCCACCTTTATTTCACACAATGTTAGGCATCCATAAACAAAAGTACATGATATCAACTAAATATAATTAAGAGCACTGTTGAAAGCTTGTCATGTGACAGCACATATGAGCTAACTCCCAACCAAGACTCTTGTCAAGCACACAACTTCATAATTTTAATCACAATGGTTCATGTTTATTAAGTGCAATGAAAGTAAAGTGTGCATCAAGTTCGTGAGAGCTTTTTTACCAACTTTTCCCATAACAATCAATAACATAAGCATTTTAATTTGGAAGCAAAGATAATACAATATAACATGATAAACATACTTGGAATAGCATAAAGCTAACAGGTAGATATGGTGGACTCACTGGAAAAACTTTGGTTGAAGGTGTTGGAAAACAAGTTTTTACTTGTTGGAATTTTTTGGGCTAGCAAAAGGGAGAAAGTTGACTGTCTAAATGCATGCATAAGTGTCCATTGAACTAACCAATCCATGTTAAACAAAGTAAAGTGACATTCGGCATCAAAACATGAATAAAAGATAGCTCTTGATAAAACACTTGCAAATTAATACTCATTAAAAAGCACATGAATCATGCAACTATATGTATCTTTTTGAATCAACTCAAACATCTCTTTCCCAATCTTTTTAATAGCATCCAACTTAATTCAACCCAAATTTCCAGTAACTTTCTCATATATAAATGATAGTGGTGGTCTCAAGACAAACAAAAATCAAAATAAAAAGCAAATAAAAGACGATCCAAGTTTATGTGATAGGGTGCATTGATCGAAAAACAGAATTTAGACGTGTGCAAACCGAGAGTGTGTTGGTCCAGTGGGGTTGTCTTCACATCCCAAGCTTATGGTCTTCACCATACTTGGATAGCTCTTGGTGCATCTCCTCTAATCCCTGTGAAAAAACTTCAAAACACCGTTTGTCCCATTTCTTTTTTGTGGGGTGACATTAGTAGTGATAGACAAATGAATCGCTTGCTGCATAAAATCCTTAAACAAAAATTCATATGAATGTCCAGAAATTGTATAATGTTGTATGCCTACTTATAAACTCAATTGGATCAAAATATTCAAGTTAAAAGTTCAAAGAATGCATCAAACAAAATGGGACAGAATCCGTCCAGAAAAACAGCAGCAGCAAAACGTATTTTTCTACCCTACTTAAATATGTCGAAAAAATCTTAAAAAATTCACGCTTACAGAGGATGAAAAGTTGCAACCACAGTTCAAATTTCAGCTCATTCGGAGTTACATAATAGGAATTAAAAATCATACCATGTACAGATTCGTGCTGGAATAAAATCTCCGAATGCAAAAAGCAACTTTTTCAAGCCAAAATAGGTAAAACTTGACACTTTATTAAGAATTCCAGAAACTAAACTAAAAACTAAGTCTCTTGTTACAGCAAGAGGTCACAAACAAAATCAAAAGTAAAAACAACCGGGTTGCCTCCCGTAAAGTGCTTTCTTTATAGCCATGTAGCTAGTCTTCTTACATGATGTTTATTGTAGATGAAGCTCATGAGGGAGCTTGACTTACTTGGTATCAAGATGGTTGGAGTGAGTTGGCTTGGCATCCCCAAGCTTAAATTCTTGTACTTATTTGATATATGTAGGGTGAGCCTAGGGGTAACATCCCCAAGATTGAGTGTTTGTCCCTCGTGATATTTATTCATCACCCTCAACTCTTCCACTTGAAAGTTCTCTTCACACAAGACTCATCTTAAAACTTGATTAGAGGGGTTAGTGTCTCCATAAATGAAATCCTCATAGGTACAACAAAGACATATCATGAGTTGATTCTACACATTAGCTAATATTACTATGCTTGTGTATTTCTCTTTGATCAATAGAACCACACAAAACATAAGTAATGAGAGTAATGCAAAATAAAGACATAATCTGTCAATGGATAGCCCGTAAAGAGTGAATTGTCAGAGGCACTTACGTTGCTTAAATCAGAAAACTTTGAACTAATGAAATGTGTTTTAATAACTGAATATTGCTGTCGTAAAATATCAGGTCAAAATTCCTCTTCTGTGATTTTATACATTTTTTGCAGTGAAGCTCAGGCATCTGTTTTCTGGAGAGCAAATAACTATTGTTTAATCCTACCTCTCAAAAGAGGTTATTCTTGCCATTAAGAGGAAAAATAAGATACAAAGGTGATGTTACGGTAGTAAACAAGCAACTTGACTCAAAAACCCAAAACTTAAGCTGAAGATAAAAATAAAAAGAAACAAAAAGAACCAAGCAAGAATCAAGAGAAACAATCAAAGAAGAAGGAAAATATTTTTGTTGTTTTTGATTTAGCAAAAAGGCAAAAGGAGAAGCAAATATATACAACATAAACACTCTTTTTATTTGGTTTTAGCTTTGGGAAAAGTTTTAATGATAGAGACTTTGCAACGGTTCCATTGGCATGAACAACACATGTTCAAGGTCGACCCCAACTTCTCCATTACTCATCCTTCTCATTTACTTTCCCAAATTTTATATAAAATGAAAATCTTAAACTAATTGTCACAAAACAGTAGGTAAAGATTTTTTACATGTTGTAAAGATAAAGGTGTGCTCAAACCAAATAGGAAATTAAAGCATAAGGAACACACCACAGAATATTAAACAATTTACTTTTAAGTCTAACTCTCTTCCTATGCATTGGAATTTTATATATGAATAAATAACAACAAATTTGAGGTAACCAATGCATATAATAATCAATAGCTTGCATTTTAAATAACATAGAAACATAAAGGGGATTGTTATCACTTCCTCTCTCATAATAGTTGCAAGCATTAAATTTAAACATAACCACATAGTTTTGAATAGAATCACCACATAAAGACTTATCATCTAATGAGCATAATGGATCATCAAACTCAATTAAATCACTTTCATCCTCAATAGTAGGTGGACTGAAAATATCATATACATCATTGTAATCATCATAATTGGGAGACATAGTATCATCAAAATAAATTTTCTCTTCCAAACTTGGGGGACTAAAAATATCATATTCATCAAAACAAACTTCCCCAAGCTTAAGGTTTTCCTTAGCATTAGCAATAAAGGTGTTCAACGAAATAGTACTACCACAAACATGATTGTTATGCAAATAAAATTTAATTTTCTCCTCAAACACTTCATGTCCTAACTCAAGATAGATATTATACAGTTCTATAATTGTTTGGTTGTTTTCCATTTTATAATAATGTTTTAGATTTATATGTTAGTATGCAATGCAAACAAGAATAAAAGCTTAGCACAACGCTTCGCGGCAACGGCGCCAGAAAAGTGCTTGATAATCCCCAAGAGCAAGGAATCACTGTAGCACAATTCGATAAGTATTTGAGTGTCGAACCCACGAGGAGCTGAAGGTAAAATATCTATTCTCTAAAGCCCTATAACCCTCTTATATGGCCGTTTGTGCAAAGCAATAAGTTTAAATATGAAAGGAACTAACTAATGAAAGCAAGTGATGTGGAATGGGTTTATCTAATAACAAGTTTCTCAATCAAGTTTCAAACACAAGTTTCTTAGAGCAAGTTTCTCAAAGTAGCAAGTAGCAAATATCTCAAGTAGCAAATATCTCAAGAGAGCAAATGTTCTAGCAATTGTTATTTCATTCATGTGGTTGTTACAATTAGTGAAGCACATGTTTCAGTCTTAATTGTTTCTTCTAGGAAGGAGCCATAAGTAGGTGTAGCCAAGTAAATGAACTAAAACCCCTTATGATGGATCTCATGGCCAAGTAAATGAGCACACAAGAATTATTAAGACATAAAAGTCCCACCATAGCCTTAAGTTCTAAGGCCCCCCATATATATCCCCCAATAAAGTAACTTCATGACTCGGTCTCAGGTTTACATGTCCTCCCAAGTCTCCCTCACTCCATTACATTACCGGTGATCACCTTACATGCATTCCCCAACATATGTGTGCACTCATATATTGTACATAAAGCCAATCATAAAAGATAACAAAACTTGTATGCAACCAATCAACGAACTATTTCACTATTGCCATGAACAAATCACTTCTCAAACATAGATGTGGAGACACAATAGATCAAGGGAATAGTATATTGCATCATATATCATGTTTGCCAAGAGTTTACAGTGGAGAGATGGAGATGATCTTGCTGTAGATGTTGATGATGAACACGTCGGAGGGGGTGGAGCCCTCCAGAGGTGATTCCGGCGGCGTTTCCCCCCTCCGATCTTTTCCGGTAGTAGCCTTCTGACTCTCTGTTTTGTGGTTTTGTGTTTCTCCGCCGCCTCCCCCCGAAACTCCCCGGGGGACTATTTTTATAGCCGGTTTTAGGTCAAGACGAAGCCACGGAGACGAAAATGGACGGCATCGGAGCCACGAGGGGGAAAGAGGGGTCCTCACGCGGCCAGGGAATCTGACCTCGTGGGGCCCTCTAGTTTCCAGCTGGTTGGGCTTCTGGTCTTCATTTTCAGCCCATTGCGTTTGTCTCGAAAATTCTGAACCGTGCTCTTTGGCCTTGCCCTGTTTGGAGTCCCGAAGCTCCCGGAAAGTCCGAAACACTAAAAAAGACGTTTTCTGGAAAACAGAGTTAGAACCAAAAAAGGGGGGATTGTTTAGAAAATCTCCGAAATCATTATAAAACATGAATATAACATCATATAAGTTACAAATATGTAGGAATATCTAGTAATAACATGCAAAGTTCATGTATGCATTTTACATGCATCATCATCTTCCTTCTTTGTCTTCTCAGCTTTCTTGCTATTCTTCGGCTTCCAGCCGACCTCAGGATCCTTTTTGAAATCTTCCATGAACCGGCATTCCCCCAGCGTGTGATTGACCTTCCCTAAGGAGGCATGGATTGGGCAAGGCAAGGCTTTTGCCTGATCGTAGGTCAGACGTTGCTTGCTGGAGCCGCCTTCTTTGCCTTTTCCTTTCCACTTGCGGTTGCCGCCCTTGCCTTCGAAGGCGGCGACGACCTCGTTTGATTGTCCAGCTCTGTCATCCTAGGGAGCCTTGCGTTTGTGACTTGCTCGCCTGTTTGGTGCCATGTCAGGGGCACCGTCAACATCGCGCGCGTCATCATCCGCCTGTGCGTGCATGGCTGCTACTTCAAGCATTACTCGGAGATCTTTGACTTGCATGCGCACGAGCTTGTGTCTGAGAGTAGAGCCCTTCAGTAGGCCCATGGTGAAGGCATGGATTGCCTGATTGTCGTCCACGTTCTCGCAGCTGGCCTTCGTTTGGATCCACCTTGCTAGGAAGCTTGTTGCTGTTTCATCTGGCTTCTGCGTGCAGCGAACCAAGTCTGTGTATGTGTTGGGTTGCTTGTACGTGCCTTGGAAGTGTTGCGTGAACACCTTCTCCATGTCCAGCCAGCTATGAATGCTTTTTTCGGGCAAGTTTTTGATCCAGCTTCGGGCTGTCCCCTCCAGCATGAGGGGAAGGAAGCGTGCGGCGACGAGGCCATTGCCGCCGGCAATTTCGACTGCCAGCGTGTAGTCCGACAACCATGAGTTTGGCTTGTCCGCTCCGTTGTACCTCTGATGAGTTTTTGAAACTGATGTCATATCTCAAGGGATCTGAACATTGCGGATGGCTGGGCCAAAGTACTCAGGGCCGAGGTAGGCGTCCTGCTTTCCTGCCTTGATGTCATTGAGACGATGTCGTGCGTCTTCTGGATTGAGCTGCCTGTTGGATCTACCAGTACTAGGCTCATCCTGCGCTGCCCTGCCATGCCTAGGCTCATTGTTGTGTCCCCGGCTTCCGCCTTCGTGCCTGGGCACTGGCGGTGGGGACGGTTCACGGTCCCTGCTTCTTCTTGGCGGAGGGGCATTGTCGCGGTTGCCGCCACCCCTTGGCGGCTGCTTGTTTCCCCGGCTTCCGTCTTCGTCCCGTCTAGGCGGCGGAGAGGCTGCGCGCTTGTTGCTGGTTCGGGATGCTTCGTCACGCTGCCTCCTGGGAGGTGGTGATTTAGGCGGATCCTTCTCCTTGTCTTTTCCCTTCCCATGGCTGCTGGAGCCAGATGGGTCCTCGGGATGTCCATCGGCCGCTCCTTTGCACGCGTTGGATTTGGATTCCAGCTTTCCTCCCCTTGTGTCCGCCATGTCGGCACGAGAATCAGCACGGGCCTGCTGCTCTAAAGCTGTGTGAGCAAGGATCGAGGCGTAGTAGATCTTCTCGTCCTTGTTGTAGTCGTTGTTGTTGAGGATGTCCAAGGCGGCCGCAGTGTTGAGGACAGGGGTGCAGAAGATGACGTCCCCGTTCTTGTCTTTACGCTGCGGCGCTGAAGCCCACTCGAAACCAAGCCTTTGGGCAGGGGATTTGAAGTTGTCAGGAGACTGATCCCTGCCCTTCTTGTTTTTCTTGTCCGCCACGCGTCCTGCCGGCTTGGGCAATGGAGTTGTGGTGAAGAGATTGCGCTTGGGGTCCAGCTTGGCGGTGATCTTGGCGTTCTCTTCCTTGGCTTCCTTGATCATATCATGAACCTCCGCTTGCTTGCTCTTGAGATATTCAGCTTGCTCCAGCAAAGAGTTGCGGAGCTTCTCCAAGTCAGCTGGGTTAGTCTTGTCGTTCACCGTTGTGTGCAAAACTTTCGCCAGATCCGCCAAGTTGCCTGTCTTGCTGGGCTCGCCTTCCTCAAAAACCTTCTTTTTCCTTGGAGCCGGCGAGGGCTCTGGGAACAATGGATCGGTTGCCGGGTTCTCAGTGTTGGCGGCATCTGTTGCTGCCGCCTGAGCTGAAGCTGCACCGGTGACATCCGCCACATAGACTTGCTGCATGTTGACGGACGAGCCAGTAACCGCCGTGGAAGGCGGAGGCTCGGGTGTGCTGAAACACCTTTTGATCCGCTGCTCAAACATACTTGCAGAATCCTCTTCAGAGTCAGAGTCTACGTTGACTTGAACGGTATCTCTGGATCCGGCTTCCGACATAACCTCGTCCTGCAATGCAAGGAGGATTGATTTGGGATCATTGTCGGCAGGGTGGGAGTTGGATCCCATACCGGTCATGCCGACAAAGTGTAGATCTAGATCCGTGGACTCCTGAGAGGAGGCGGACTCAGATTCGCCTTGATTGTAAGCTTCTTGATCGCAGGGTGGGTGGGATGGCGAATAAATTCGCGGCAACCCATATGCCTCCGATGTGTAGCCGATGAATACATCGACGCCGCCAAACGGTACAACGCCGCATCCGACAACGTAGTCGTCGGCGGGGATGTAGGACTCGTCGCGGCTGATGTAGTGATTGTTGCCGTAGCGCACGGCGCGGCCGACGGCGATGGTTTCGCCGATGCTGCCAAGTGTTCCCGCCTGGAACGTGACGCCTGACGCCTTATGCCCCACGGTGGGCGCCAACTGTCGTCGTATCGACATCTGAGATAGGAGACGGGGTCCTTCTAGTCGAGGGTGAACGTAGGGCAAGAAGGTGGACGTCGTCAAGGTCGGGATTGTACACAACAGTTTACCCAGCTTCAGGCTCCACGGCGATGGCGGAGCCCTACGTGCTGCTATAACTCACTATATGACAATCGCCGTGTTACAGGTTACAGTGAGCTATGAGATTGCTGTATCATAGAATAGTTGCCCTAAAGGCGTCCCGAGGTCCAGCTTATATAGGCGGCTGGACCTAGGGTTACAAGGGTTGATCGTGTCCGGCAAGACTACAGAGTCCTAAACCTATCCGGCAAGCTACCGCCTTCCGTCTTGATCCTTCAGGCGACATGGGCTTCAGTCTTGGGCCTCCGTCTTGCTATCCTTCGTCTGCCTTGTTTGCCGGCTATCTGGGCCGTCTGGCCGGCTAAAGCCTTAGCTACCACTTTGAGCCACCCTGGACTAGCTGGATTGATCCATGTCAGTGATACCCCTATTAGGTATATCCCCAACACACGGTTTGCCTGCAGCGTTATGTGCACCTAGCAGCTTACATCAAACACCTCATTCAGTGTGGCTGATGATGAAAGTCATCCCACAGGGCGAGGGGCTTGTGAATAAGGAGATTTATAGAACTTGTGAATGGTTGGGCTTCAAGCCTTCAGCAGATTAACTTTTCGGTGTTTTCGGTTACTGAAGAAGAATGGCTATAAAGGATTAGCTATGGGAAGTACCTCTAAGGTGGGGACACTCGTAGCAACCAACACAAAGAATTTTGATGGCCACATATCAGACGTGTTGCCAAGAAGAAAACCGAAGAAGAATGGCTATAAAGGATTAGCTATGGGAAGTACCTCTAAGGTGGGGACACTCGTAGCAACCAACATAAAGAATTTTGATGGCCGCATATCAGACGCGTTGGCAAGAAGAAAACCGAAGAAGAATGGCTATAAATGATTAGCTATGGGAAGTACCTCTAAGGTGGGGACACTCGTAGCAACCAACACAAAGAATTTTGATGGCCGCACGTTGGCAAGAAGAAATGATGCCAATCATGCAACCGTTTGGATGCCAAGGTTTAAGGGCCCCTTTGATTCAAAGGAAAGGAAAATTAAAGGAATAGGAAGGGTATAGGAAAAGGAAAGGATGGCATGTGCAAACCTTGCCTCGTTCCTTGTGCAAAGGAATGAAAAAATGAGCTCTAGGTGAATGTTTGTTTCCTGTATGTTTTGTGTTGAAGCTGAGATGTGAAGGAAAATTTCCTTTGATTTTCCCTTCCTCTATTCCTTGAATCAAACATGTGAATAGTGACATCTTAGGAAAATTTCCTAACCCTACACATTTCCTCCATCTTTCCTTCAAATCAAAGAGGCCCTAAGATGGGGAAGCTTGGCAGCTAGTAATCGCTGGGAGGGACTTAACGCATTGATTCAAATTGAATCCATTGTGACAGTGCTCAATAATTAGGCCACTGTTCTAGAGCTGCCCGAAGTCGAGACGGCCATCGGTGGACGTGCACCGCCCTCGCTACCTAGGCGAAGCAGGCGGATAGCGGCACAGACCATAGCTCATATCCCGGCAGCCAAGCGAAGTGAGTACCTTGTCATGAAGCGCCTGGGACTCTCTAGCAGGATGCCGTCTCCATCGACGTCAGCCAAGAAGGAGTACCATGAAATATTCAATGGTGTCCCCGCTCATATGCACGCGTTGTGTGAGTTATTCCCACCGGTTGGCGACGTAGGCCCGCGCAAGCAGCGCGGTCGCTTGGCAGCTGGGGCATAGGCCTCTTGCCAGCACCGCAAACTTGGGTCGATAACTGTCCAATGTTTGTATCTTACTGTAGCTTACAGTACACCAGAGGGTATGAGCATTCATGTAAATCCTTATTGACCTCTCAGGGCGCCGATAAGGCGTGTTGTACCGAACTTTTTCTCTACCTTAACAAAAAAGACGGGCAAACCTTTTGCGTGATCGAGAAAAATAATTAGGCCACTGATGTTGCTGAAGGATCTGATGGAGAGCAGCAAATAGTCCAACCAATCGGATGGCTAAAAATAATTAATAGTGATGACCTTGCTGCACCAGCACTTATTATATAAGATACACTCATGGAAGCAATTAAGCAATAAGCTAGCGCGTGTTTGTATTCTTCAGAGGTACGGTCCTCTACACAAGAATTATTGTTTATCTCATCTTTAGCAGAACGGCAACCCGCGCCAGTCCTTCCGCTGTCTTGCCAATGCAAAGAAACCAACCAAATAGATCTGGAAAAGGAAAGTGAGATCGTGAATCACACAATCGTTGATATACGGGTATTGGCGGAAGAGTTAATACATACTCGGATCATATCACTGGTTGATGGGAGCGATCTTCCATCTGGCATGATCGTATTCTGGTGACGAACGATAGGTCCCAACGACCGCTCCTTCCTTGACGGGTCTTCCGCCAAAGACGTTGAACGTAAAGTAGGAGGAGTAGTAGGTTTCTTGGAGCGCTCTTATTTCGCTGAAGCCATCAACGAGTTCCTCGCCCAGCGACCACAGCATCTGGAGCTCTACGCTTACATGGCCGCTGTAGGGAGCCAGCTGCAGGAACTCCTCTGAGTTCGGGTTCACCAGGGCCTGTCCCGTAGTTACATTCACCAGTGCAAATGCCCTTGCGCCCTGGTTATCGGTCAGATTCCCGACGAAACTTGAGTCCTTGATCCAGTGCTATCCATGTGAGACGGTTGCAAGTAGAGCACAAAAGTAAAAGTGAGAGATCGTATGGTAACATAGATCGTGGTAAGAATTGGAACAGTACAGCAAAATTGCCCTCTCTCCGTCTCAAAAGAAATTGAATTTTTTGACCAAGACAATAGAAATTAGTATCAATATTTTATTTACGACACTAATTTAGTACTATTAGATTAATTTGCAATAAAATGCAATTTCATAATAGACTTATCTAGTGTCATATGTTGGTACCATTCAGTTGGTCAGAGTTAAGGTAGTTTGACTTTGCACAAAACTAAAAATCAACTTATTTTGAAACAGAGGGAGTAGAACACCTTCACATTGTCTTGAGCCATTCGTAGCTAAAAATAGCAGGAGAGTGCGGATAAGTAAATATACTAATCAACGTTCTAATCATGTGATGATCTACGAAAATCATTGGTCGTTGCAAAATAGCAGGACATAGTCAGCAGATCAATGAACCATCGTTGGATCTGCTAAAAAAATAGTCGTGTGGTAGCCTCACCAGATGAAGAAATAGAAAACACAAGAATAGAAAAGGAATGTGATAGTAAAATAGAGGATTATAGACTAGAGAAATTTTATAGGAATTGGTGTTTGGAATAAGCCACAGCCAATTTGATCCACCAAACAGATGTCCCACATGTCAGTGACAGTAAGAATGGATAGTCTTAATCCCCTGTCCAGTGGCTCTCTCAGCCACTCCTCTCTTCCCCCCACGGTCCTCTCTCAAGCACTTTCCCAAATCCATTTTCCTCCCCCACCAATTTCTTGCATGCCTCAGCGCAGGAGCAATGGAGTAGCCAATCGAAGCTTCCGTTGAGCTTTGACTGATCCAAGTGATGGGTGGCCGCGAGCGTGGGTTGCTCAGGGGATGGCGCAGGTAGGCATGTGCATGAATGAGTATGGCGCACGAGCTGCTTGAGACTCTGGCGGCGGGATGCGTCCAAGTCTAGACGTCCATGGGCTTCCCATATCAGCGGCCGTGTACAAGGACGACGACGGCTGCGTGCACTAGTCGAATCCTGTGGCATCGCGCCATCGAAGTCCGCAGCGGCTGCCTCGTGCCTCGGGCTTACGCCACGAAACGAAATTTAAACCAGATTATCAGAGTGGATTCTTTCATTCCTGTGAAATCAGCATCTGTGTACAGTGTTCCAGAGGAAAGGGATCGGTGATTCCTCTGTTCCGATCTAAACACCACATTTCTTGCCATTCCGGAGGAACAGCAAAAGGTAAAGTTGTTGAGGTCTCGAGGGGAAAGGCCCACCGGTTTGGAGCTAGCAGAGAGCAGATCAAGAAAATCGATGCGGCGATGAGGTGCGTAGCTAGAGTGGGAGGCGAGCAAATCTGGCACAAGCTTCAGGTGGATGGATAAACAAGCACTTGGAAGATGCGTCCCCGACAGGCTCTTCTGCATCCGCCGATCGATCGAGTCATGGACAAGATTGGGACTTTGCTTTGTGTCCCATGGGGTCATGGACTCATGGATCGTCTTCAGCCCAAGCAAAAATCAAGCAATCGAACATGGGACAAATATGCGTTCACAAATTCGCACAAATTCTACACCCCATATGAATTGACAGTATCTACCAATCTTTAGCTGCGTTTACCTACTTAGGCAACAGGTATGTATGCTTACCTGGGATCTGTCGCTGGAGTCGGCTGGGACGAGAACCACCTTGTGGCCACGGCAGGCCAGGTTGAAGTTTGTTTTCTCCCTGCAGAATATCCTCATCGGCTGCTGCCGCTCCATGTTGTTACTAAGATATTTTACGAATGCTTGCCTCAGGGCCAAATATGTGCTCTCAATGGTGTGCTAGCTTGACCTAGGGGCTCCGAAATCATCGCTGCCGACGCGGATATTGTATTGGTACCCCCATGGGTCCGTGCCCACCCTGCTAATCACCGTCTGTTTGCGCTTAATGACTAATGGGACCATTACTTGATGTGTCGGCTTAGGGCATCTCCAGCCGTTCGGCCCCCAGACCGAAAAACGGCAGCTTTTTTGGCTTTGCGCCAGCGCTAACTTTGGCCTGGAAGGGTTGGGTTTTCCAGCCGTTCGGCCACCTAAGGCGAACACAAATCAACATAATTTAAAAGTTCATATTCCCGCCCCAAAAGCAGCCACAGTTTGGCGATCATACATATAGGCGATCATACAAAAGAAGACACGAACGGGCGATCGAATTCATGCCATTGGCCGGCGACGTAGTGCCGTATTCGGCATGCTGATGGCGCAGATCAGATGGTCACCGGCGACACCTCGGCGTCGTCGTCCAGGTCGATGCGTGCAGTCGTCGGAGTAGGGGCGGAGCTCGGAGCGGCGATCGGTGCGGTGCTCGGCGGCGGCGTGGCCGTGTCGGCGGTGCCGGTGGCCGAGCTCGTGTCGGCTGCAGCAGTGGCGGGACTCGGGTCGGTTGAACCGTCTGTGGTGTTCGGCGGAGGTGCCATCGTCGGGGTGGAGAGGATGGCCTCGCGATGCGCCATGAACCACTCCCGAACCTGGGGGTCCATCGCCGTAGGGTCGCCGCCCATGAGGAAGGCGAGGTCATTGTTTCTCTTCTTCGCCGCGGCGGTGGTCTTGAGCAGGTCAAGCTTGGTACCCTGGTTGGCCATGAGCGCCGTCCACCTCGCCTCCGTCTTCTCGTCTCTCTTGGCGGCCTTGGCAGCGACATCGGCGATGCACGTCTCGATCGACGCCTGGAGCTTGGCCGCCGCTGGTGCCCCATCCTTCGCCGCCTTGGCTTTCTTGTGACCGTCCGGGCGCCCTTCAGATGCTCCAGCTGCCGCCGCGTCGGGGACGTACTCCTTGGCCTTGCGAAGTTGGTCACGGACCTGCTTCCATTTCTCGCACCCCTCTATCTTCGTGAAGACATGGAGGAACTTGAATTTGACCTTCTCGTCGGCGCGGTACATGTCGAACATGCGAACATACTACAAGGCCGAACAAAAGCGCCGAATGAGCAAACATAGCTGGGGGAAACAAGCGCCGAAATGACGGAAAGAAGCTCACCTCCGTCTCGGCGTTGCCGCCGCTCTTCGGCCGATGCAGACATTCCTCTTGTATGCCGTGCCACTTGTTGCAAGCATGCTGGATCACCGCCCAGTGGTTTGCCATGGCCTTCTCGCCGCGATCAAGGCAGGAGGCGTACTCGGGATCGACGATCCGGCGCTCATCGTACGAAGTCTTGACCCGCTTCCAGTAGTTGTCCATGTTCTGGTTTGCGCCGATGATCGGGTCCTGGCTCACATTCATCCATGCTTGGGCGAGGAGCACATCTTCCTTGTAGCTCCACTTGATCCGTGGCTCGGCCGGCTTCGGCACCTTGGGGACCTTCTTCTTCGCCTTGCCTTTGGCAGCGGCTTCTTCGCCGGGGACCTCGTCCACCACCGGCTTGTCATCTTCTTCGGCTGTCTCCTGCCTCTCCGGCTCCACGAAGGCCTGCGATGAATCTACGGCCTGCGACAAGAACCCAGGGGCCGCGGCCGCAGCATTGGAGCCGGCGGTGATGAGGTCGCCCATGAAGGTGTCCCCTTGCATTCCGCCGAACAGGATGGGGTTGAGGTTGCGGCGGAGCGACGGCGAGCTCGAGTATCCAGGCGATCCCGCATACGGGGGAGGAGGGGGCAGCGGAGGTTGAGGCGCACCGTGCGGAAAGGCGACATTGGGGTTGAATCCGCCGAGAGGGTCGCTGTCGGCGTACACGGGGACGTAGTGGGGGACACGCTCCAGCGAGGCGACGGGGACGGCGAGTAGCCCGACGGCGAGAACCCTGTCGGCGAGGCCACGCTGGACTGGCTGGCCCATCCGGCGAACTGAGGGTGAGGTGGGAGGCCGATCCTCACCTTGGGCGGTGGAATCGGCGCATACACCTCCCTCACCTCCTCCTCCTCCTCTTCCCCTTCTTCACCTTCTTCCTCGTCTTCTTGGGCGCCGGAATCGCCGCCACCTTCGGCCAGCTCCCTGGCGTGCTGCGCCTGTTCCCTTTTCCGGCGGCTAGCTGTCTCGACCTTGCAGCGCGCCAATTCCGAGATCCACTCGGCGGTGGTCATGCCGTCCGGCTTCGTCCTCGGCTGGCTGGGCTTCTTCTTCTTCATGGCGACAGAGGTGGAGGAGGACGCGGCGACGGCGGAGGTGCGTGGACCGGTGAACTTCTTGGGCGGCATGGCGGCGAAATCTTGGGGGAATGGGGGAAAATGGCCGGAGCTGCGGGATGGGAGGGGATATGGCGGGAGAGTTGGCACGCATAGGGGAAAAGGGGAGGGGAAAACGCCTCATCTCGCCGACAAGGCTGGCCCACGTCGCCTTTTGCCCCCCAGGTCGAACCCGGCCAGTTGGGTTTGGCCTGGGAACACCGGCGCTAAAAACGGCACGAAACGGCGGAAATCGGCCTCCTGGGGGCGCGACTGGAAAGGTTTTGCTTCCGCCGGCGCTAAAAAAGCCGCCTGGGGGGGACGCTGGGGGGGCCGGCTGGAGATGCCCTTAGTCTCTTGCGGATGTCACTGTCAGATCTGTCGTAGGCTTCTGTCTGACCAGGTGACCTGTGAAGGCTCATATTCGGAGGCCCTCGATCGCTGTTTCGATGCTACATCTTCAAGGACGTTGATGCTCTTGCTTTGAGCTGTACAAACTTCTGGTAGTATTCTCTTAGAGTTTCTCCTTGCTGTTGAAGAGATCTGAGGATGTTAAGGACTCGCTTGAGAACCCTTTAAAGTTGGCCATGATTTTATCGCGAAAGTCCTCCCAGGAATACACTGAGCTGGGTCTTAGCACGGAGTACCATGCGAGGGTGTCACCTTCGACTACGATGAAAAAGGGCTTTGCCAGGACCGTATCATTTCCACCGGCGGAGGCTATGGCTGCTTCAAAGCTTACGATGAACTGGCATGGGTTTGTTTTGCCATTGAACTTGGGTAAGGTGATGGGTTTACAGGAAGATAGCCACTGGGAACTTTGGAGCCCTTTCAAACAATGGGGATTTGGCATCTATAGATTTTTGGAATGATGATAGAGTAAATGTTGGGGGCATATGTTGTGCACTAGCCCCTTGGGGTGTACTAGTGCACTAAGCAACATGGCAAAAAATTCAAAATTTGAAAACTTATCAAAAAATTCCGAAAAAAATCATGCGATCTCAAATTCTGTCAGAAATTTTCATTTTTTCCCAGGGCGCATACGGTGACATTTCGGTGCGAAAAAAATCACGGCGGTGCGTACCATGGTCAGGCATGTGCATGATTTTTTTCGGAATTTTTGATAAGTTTTCAAATTTCGCATTGTTTTTTAAATTCGATCCGGAGAGTCCGTTTTAGATCCGATGGCCCAGATTTGCCTAGTGCACTAGTACACCCCAAGGGCTAGTGCACAGCATATGCCCCCGTAAATGTTGTATCGAAGGTTGCCTGAGCCGCTGTGCTCGGCGAGGGGTTACGTTGACTTTGAGGTTGAGGCAGATTTTAGTTGTTTGACTGTGGTTGGTTTGACTGTAGACTCCGAATCTCGGCTTGCAGGATTCCTAACTAAAGTCGGACCTCCGTTGCCTACTATGACACCTGCATTGCCCTTTGGCTTGTGGCGAAGGCTGCTGTGAGCCTGTCTCTTTCTTGCTACGCATTCTGCATATCAGTCTGCAACTGTTGGACCACCTGCTCGGTGTGGGGTTTGGATTGGGCTAATTAGCTTTAGCTGTGGGTTGGCTGGGCGTTGCCTCCTCCTCTTCATTGACTTGAGTTTGTGAAGCGCTAGCATATATGTGTGGGTTGTGCGCTTGGGCCTTCCCCTGGCTGAGGTTTTTTCTTGGGCCGGGCGAAGGCTTGCCTTTTATGTGGCATAGTGAGCTTGTACTTGGCCTAGCACGCTGGGCGCCAATGTTGAGGAATCGCTTCCCAGCAGGTTGAGTACCCTGGGGTCTCCGCTCAGGCGAAGGACGGATTCAAGTAGTGAACACAATGCACAATTAGGGTTTCATTCATTCATAGGTCTCACTCCCTTTACATAGGGTTTATTCCCCCGTTTTATAGACCATTGTACATAGTGAAGTCCTTTTACATCTATACCCTACGATCGGCAAGGCATATTCTAGGGATATACCCGTACATGTACGAGCTTCTAGGGGTATCTTGGGTCTTCTCTCCTCCAACCACCTTGTTTCATGGGCCGTTGCAATGAGCTCGCATGAGGCCCAGTGGTCACGTGCTTCCTCAGGGGCCCTGCCTATGAAAGGCGAAGGCCTAGCCTCCGACAGCCTTCTCCAGTCACCGAGTGGTTTCACTATCTTCCCCTAGGGACCTTCGCATCCTCTTCCTGAGACGCTACACTTCACAGGAACCGTCCCAGGCACCACCATCGCTGTAGCACACCACGCCTGTGAGCCTACAATGGGCTCGGGATCCTACAGCTACTACGTCTCCGGCTAGTTCGGCTCCTGCCACTACTGCTTCATCTACTCCGACTTCGACGTCATCACAGAGCCGTTTAACAACACTATAGGGCATCTCATTATCTAGATCGAGGAGATACCTTGGGGCAGCAAGCTTCTAGGCAACGGCATAAACAACTAGACAATGATTCAACGCGAGGACATGCTGATCGGAGAGGGGAGAGTGATGTAACACGTCAGATAAGAGGTACCCAGCGCGGGGCCAATGGGCCAGCCGCGGTCTAGGAAGGGGGCGCGCCCAGGGACGGCGGCGGCGCCTCCGTGTCTCCCTTCTCCTGGAAGAAATTAGAGGAATAAATAGGAATAAGAAGTAAATTAGGAGATTATAGTGGTTTGTTTAGGAAATAAGAATCCAATCTATAAGGATATCTCTTTTAGTTGCTTTGAACACAAGTCCTATAAGGACTATAAATATAGGGATGATGTAATCAATCTAAAGCAAAGAATAAAGTTATTGCTCCCTCCTCTATCCTTCTCCCTCTCCCTCTGTTACCGCTGCCCCTCTCCCTTCTCCTCCCTGCGTCGCCCCCTCTCCCCCATGCCACCAAACCCTAGCCGCAGCCCCTCCACCTCCATAGCCGCCACCCCTCCCAATAGGCATGTTACAGGAAGAAAAAAGGTATCTTGCAGATTGTGCTTGAAATGGCAGACTCTTGTAATTTATAAAATAAGAGGAAAATGAGGATCTCATTCAGATTCCGGTTTTCAGAAATAAATTATGGGCAGACTACATTACTTGAGCAGTATATCAATATCGCATAAGTTACCAGATCAGAAGTGTAAATCAGATGGAGTAGAACAATCATGGAACGATCTATGTAAAATGCGGGAAGATCTATGTAAAATGCGGGAAGTACTCAACGAGGTTAATTTTTGCAGAGTACCTCACAAGAACAGACAGGGTCCTGCCGTGTCATGTAGTTATTGTCATTGGTTCTATTTCTTTCTTTTCTTATGCCAAAACCAATTTTCCATGAATATAAATTGTAAAAAAATCCTTAGCATCCTTGCCGAGTTGAACTCCATGCTAATAGCAGGTAAGAAAACAGGTTCACCCGGTCGATTGACGTAGGGCTTGAGTGCTTGAGTAACAGGATTTTCCTCCGAAGGAGCAATCCTTGCTTCAGGGCCATGTTTGTCTCGTTTCCTGATTTTTTCTTTTTCTTAAAAAAAAAGAATAGTCCAACCCTGTCTGTAATACTAGCAATAGCAATGGAAGGAGGCGCGAAAGAACCGGTCATCGCTTTGTGAGTCAGGCGTAAAGAGGAGAAGCGCAAAGGCAAGAGAAGGCTCTCCGGGTCAGATCAGTGGTGCCTGTATTTGCTCCGTTCGTCCACGAGGATCGATTCGACCGTTGAAGTCGAGGAGCAGTAAAGGAAGGAAGATTCTGAAGGATCAAAAGTCACCGACGCCACGCAGGCGCACCAAACAGGTTACAGAGTACTACTACAGACTAGTCCTGACTCCTGTACTACGTAGCTTCTACTGCTCCCACTCAGCTCAGCTCACCAGCATCCAGCAGGAGGCACGCCGCGTCATATATTCCAGCTAGAGCGGTGCCGGAGGGTTTTTCAGCAGTCATCCTTCACGGAAAGTATGCTTCTCGACCTTATTCGGGATGATTTGTTGCTGCTAGGCACCCACCTGGCGAGAGGATCACATGAGCTTCAGGTTCCAAATGAGTTATCTGACAGTGGCGAGTAATCACCATGCGAACCTTGGCCTGTACTGTTTTTCTTTTCTTCTCAGTTTTCCTTTGGCTAGAGTCTCTCTAGCTTGTAACCAGACCTTGCTTGCTCCCTCTTAATTGATTTGGCAGAACAACTGCCGTTTTACTTCAATATATTCCAGCTAGGATCTGAAAGAGGCTCGCCACCGGCTCTCGTCCTTTCTCCCTTCTCTCGACCTCTCTCTTCTCCCTCCGGTATGTTCGGTGAGGTCGGAGCTCCAACCGCAATCCGAAGCTCGTGTCCGTTTCTAGCTCTGCTTCTGCTAAATCTCCGGTGGGCTCTGCTACTGCGATGGAGGCGTCGTCGTTGGCGCTCGTGGCCGCCGTGCTCCTCCTCTCCTCCACGCTTGATGCGCCAGGTAACATAATAACACGCCGACGCCGTCGTTCTTTAGTTTCTCTCTTCCTTTATTTGTCCTTTTTCTTTTTTCCTTTTTCATTGCTTTTCTTGTTGAATTGTAGTTTTGGCGTGAGAAATTAAGAATCCTTGGAGCTTTTGCACCCATTTTCTTTGTTTCCAATTCGAAGAAAAAAACATAGAGCACTAGCTAACGATGCCGAAAAGCTCTATTTCGTTTCATTCCCTGTTGGGGCCGTAAAGGCTATTAGATATATGAGTTTGAGTCGGTTTAGGTTACCTAGCTAGGTCGGTTTGCCCAAACCCTAGAAGGTTCGGCTGATGTACTATATAAACTCTTGTAATCCATCGAATCAATACAAGCTATTCAACTCTCCAAATATCATGGTATCAGACACCTAGGTTTTCTGCACCTGGGATGGCTCCGCCGGCAACACCGCAGTAGCCGCCGCTGCCGCCGCGCAGCCTCTTCTCTCTACGAGTTCCGCGCCGCCGGACTCCCTTCTTCTTCCACCTCTACTCTCTCTCTACTTCTCTTCAACAACCAATGCAGCCACCTTCGATCCCTCTTGCTGATACGATCGCCGATGTCTCGCCCTTTATACCAATCACTTTAGATCTTCCCTCCCACAACTACTATCATTGGCGTCATCTCTTCGAAATTCATCTCGGGTGCTGCGATCTTCTTCATCATGTCGCGGCGAACTCCATTCCTCGTCCCGACGATCCCCGCTGGGGAAAGGATGATCTCGCGATCATCCAGTGGATTTACACGCGCGTCTCCACCGAGATCTTCAACCTCGTCTTCCGCGACGCCGCCTCCGCCGCCTCGCTATGGGCGGCCCTTCACCAGCTGTTCCAAGACAACGTCGACACACGCGTCAACACCCTGCATACCGAGCTCCACAATACTGTGCAGGGTGACTCTCGATCGGCACCTACTGTCAGCGGCTCAAGTCCATCGCGGACGAACTTCGCGAGCTCGGCGACCCCGTCAACGATCGGCAGCTCATCAACATCCTCCTCGTCGGCCCGGCGAAAGCTTCGACAAGCAAGCCTCTTTCATCCCTATGATGCGCCCACCGCCTACCTTCGCCGAAGTTCGCTCTATGCTGGAATGGGCCGATCGTGCCCACACAACGAAGGAAACTCGCCATCAGGTTTTTGCTGCCATCCCGCGCCGCCAGCACCTGCTCCTCATGGGCCTCCGACGTCGACGACCTCTGCAGCACCTCCAGGATGGCGCCCTAGACCCAACTACCGCGGGAAGAATCCAACATACAGGCCGCCTCAGCCTCGCCCCGCTCTAGCAGCGCCACGGCGCCCCTTGTGCCGCCTGCTTCTCCGGCATGGCTCCCACAGCATGATCCCTGGACCGGCCTCGTCCAAGCATGGCCTATGCCATGGTCTACGCCTTCACCTATGGTGCTCCACCAGCCTACACCGGGACGTGGAGTCCCGGCCTTCGCCCGTCGACTGGCTCGCCTGGTCTCCTTGGATCGCGGCCACCCGCGCAGGTCTACACCGCCAATGCTTCACCGCCAGGCTACATGGTTCCTTCTTCGGCCTCGCCCTACATGTACGACGCCCCCCCCCCGGCTCTCCCGTACGCGCCACCACCAGCCGCTCTCCCCGAGCCATCGACAACAACACCAAGCTGGGATCAAGCTGCCTTCATCGCCGCCATGAACAACTTCACACTCCACAACAACGAAGGTACGGATTGGATTTTTGATTCTGGTGCATCCTCGCACATGTCTGTAAATACGAATTTTCTGTCAGCTTGCTCTTCTTCGCCGTTTTCTTCTATTACTGTTGGTGATGGCTCCTCTATTCCCATCTCTTGTTCCGGCGACGCCCATATCTCTCACCCTAATGTTAATTTTCTTTTACGCAATGTTCTTGTCGCCCCCTCCTTAATCAAAAATCTCATCTTCGTCCGCCAATTTACAATTGATAATCATGTATCTTTAGAATTTGACCCCTTTGGTTTATCTGTGAAGGACCTGCAAACGGGGAAGCCTCTCGCCCGGTACAATAGCTCGAGTGATCTTTATCCTCTTCATGGAGCGCCTACTTCATCTCCTCAGCAATGGTCGCTTCTATCGATCTCTGGCATCGTCGCTTAGGCCACCCCAACAAAACTACATTGTCGTCTTTACTTCAAGAATTTTGTATTCCTAGTTCTAGCTCCAGCTCATCTCATGATTCATCGCTTTGTAATGCATGCCAATGTGGCAAACATATAAGATTACCGTTTAGTTCATCATCTACACAGCTCTTTTCCTTTTGAATTATTACATTGTGACCTCTGGACCTCTCCATCCCTAGTGTCTCTGGTTTCAAATACTACCTCGTTATTCTTGATGATTACTCTCACTACATCTGGACCTTTCCTCTTCGTGCAAAATCAGATGTTCACACAATCTTTCTCAATTTTCATAATATGCGTATACCACTTTAGTCTACCTATCCGCTTCATACAATGTGATAATGGTCGAGAATTTGATAACTTAAAAAATCGTGACTTCTTCCTATCCCATGGTATTCTTCTTCGTTTCTCGTGTCCTTATACCTCTCAACAAATGGCAAAGTTGAACGCTCTCTTCGCACCATTAATGACATATTAAGAACCTTGCTAATACAGGCCTCTCTACCTACACGTTTTTGGGTTGAAGCTCTTCGTGTCGCCACCTTTCTTCTCAATATTCGCCCAACAAAAACATGTCCTAATTACACACCTTTTCAATCTCTGTTTCTAACTAATCCTGACTATACCTCTCTACGCGTTTTCGGTTGTCTCTGTTTCCCTAACATCACCTCACCGCTGTTCACAAACTTCCACTGCGCTCTCTCCTTGTATTTATCTTGGTCCTCCGATGATCACAAAGGTTCCATTGTTTTGATCCTTCTTCCGGCCGAGTTCTTATTTCCAGACATGTCATATTTGATGAACATTACTTTCCCTTTTTCTACTACCACCACTACTCTATCTCCCAACCCTAAATCATCCACTGCTCCACCTCGCGCTTTTCTTCTACAACGAGCTCGGCTGCATCTCCCTTCCTACCCCTATCGCACGGTCTGCACTCTAATACACCTCGTACTACAACTCCTTCTCCCTCCACTTTAGTCAAACCTGATACAACTTTAGTCACACCTGATACACGGATGCTTCACCTTGCTCACAACTTCTCCTGTCACCTAGACTCATCCGATGCTTCTTCTCCCTGCCGTTTCCGACGCAAATCCTCCACAACCTCGTGTTCTCCCAATGCTGTTTCGGTACCTATTCCAGAAATGATCATGTTATGTGCCAGAGGCAAGCGTGGTTTTCACGTCCCACGTCGTCTACTCAATCTCCGTCACTCCACTATTTCCCTATTCCAACCTCATATAAGCGAGCTCTCCTTGATCCCCTCTGGCACTCCGCAATGCGTGATGAGTTAGATGCCCTTCTTCAAAATAATACGTGGACTCTTGTTCCTAAACCATCGGGTTGGCAATGGGGTTTTCGGCATAAATTTAATTCTGATGGTCCCTTGCTCGATACAAGGCCCGGTGGGTGTGCCGGGGTTTTTCACAACAACACGGGATCGATTTGATGAGACTTTTTTCCTGTCGTTAAGCTAGTACTATTCGTGTTGTGCTTAGTCTTGCTATTTCCTCTTCATGGCCTATTCAACAACTAGATGTTAAAAATGCTTTTCTGCATGGCACTCTCAACGAAACAGTTTACTGTCAACAACCCTCTGGCTTTGAAAATCCATCTTCTCCTGATCTTGCATGTCTTCTTCACAAATCTTTATATGGTCTCAAACAAGCTCCTCGCGCTTGGTTTCATCGCTTTGCCACTTTTATTCAAACAATTGGTTTTCATCCTTTTAAATCTGACACATCTCTTTTATTTTTCACTCATCTACCCCACTGCATACCTACTTCTTTATGTCGACGATATCATTCTTACTGCTTCATTAACTCCTTCTTACAACACATCATCTCTTTGCTTAATAAAGAATTTTCGATGATGATCTAGGTCCTCTACATCACTTTCTTGGTGTCACCGCATCTCGTACTTCCTCTACCCTCTTTTTATCTCAACGTCAATATATTCTCGATCTCCTCTCTCGGGCTGGCATGCTTGAATGTCACCTAGTCGTACACCAGCCGATGTTGGTTCCAAATTATCGGGCGATGGTGATCCTGTTCCTGATCCTACACTTTATCGTAGTCTTACCGTGCACTCCAATATGTCACTTTAACTCATCCTGATATTTCATATTCTGTTCAGCAAGCCTGTTTATTCATGCATGATCCTCGTGCTTCTCACCTTGCTCATGTCAAACGCATTCTTCGATATCTTAAAGGCACTCTAGATCACGGCTTACTCCTCAATTCTTCCTCTCCTACAAGCTTGACAGTTTATTCTGATGTAGACTGGGCAGGATGTCCAGATACTCGACGATCCACATCCGGTTTTGTGTTTATTTGGGATATATCTTGTTTCTTGGTCATCTAAAAGGCAAGTTACAGCTTCGAGGTCTTCAGCTTAAGCAGAGTACAGATCCGTTGCTCATTCGTTGCTGAAGCAGTTTGGCTACGTCAACTTCTCGTCGAGCTTCATCGTCCACTTGAGCGTGCCACTATTGTCTATTGTGACAACATTTCTGCAGTATACATGGCCAGCAATCCAGTTCAGCATCGGCGCACCAAGCATATCGAAATTGACATTCACTTTGTCCGAGAGAGAAGGTGGCTCTCAGCGAGGTACGAGTTCTACATGTACCACAAAGTGCTCAATTTGCTGACATATTCACCAAGTGACAAGGATATACATCTCGGGTACCCTACCGTGAGGGTACCTGGTGCACGTGATGACTAAAAGCCCAATAGCGAAGAGACGACTTGAAGCCCAAGACGAGAGGCCCAACAAGATGGAGTACCCTCAAGTTTAGACATAGACATAGTCGGTTTATACTTTCCTTATGTGTAAACTAGGTCGGTTACAAACTCCGAGACCCAGCCTATTTAAAGGCTGGGAGGGATGCCGATCTAGGGCCAAGCCATACTCGAACCATCAAAGCTCTTGCGAGATCGTCATCTTGCCAGAGCCACCTTGTAATCTCATAATCTCAGCGATCAATAACAGACAAGCAAGAAGTAGGGTCTTTACCTCCACCGAGGGGCCTGAAACTGGGTAAATCTTTGCCTCTGCTTGTCAGCCGACGAAACTACCAGTACTACACGTTCTCTCCCATAATCTCAACCCTAGGTCCTTAACATGGGATTTGATGAGGGTACACCTTGTCAATTGGCGCCGTCTGTGGGAAAGAATAGTGCTGGACTCGCGGTTTCTTCGGTTCCATCGGAAAACGGCGACTCGCCGATCAGATCTACAAACGGCAACTCGTCGGCTGCATCGACAAACCAGAACTCCCGTCTCAGGCGGCACACGGCAACTCGCCGGCTCACTCGACAAATGGCAACACGTCTGCTTCACCCGCAAAAAGTGCATCGGATCCTCTGATGGATTTCGAGCCACACTCGCCAGGATTCCAGGAGGCCTTCTCCGATCGAGTCAGGTTTGGGTTTAACGTTGGTTCGTTCAATTTTTCGTCAACAAGCTTGGTGTGCAGGACTTGACGGATCCACACCAACTCGCGACTTCCGCACCCGAGGCTCCATCGGTTGCGGCTCCTTTGACTGCGGATCCCTCAACAGCGTACATACCATCGTCGATCCTCCAAGCTTGCTCGTCCGCAACAACCATGTCACACAGGGAGATGCACGAGCTCATCAAAGAACTTCAGGGCGAGGAGGCCGAATCAGCATACTGCACAAACAATCCGAGCTTGATCTCTCACTCGAGGATAGTTTTGACTGCGGGATCTCCTTCAGCGACTTCGACGACCTCAAAATCATATCGACAACAACGTCGACTCGAGATCTGCACCAACAACAACAACTCGACTCGGAGATTCATAACAACTCCAACGCCGAGATGAGCATAGGCGATGAAGACGTCAACTGCGAGATCCGTTCAGACGGATCACTCGACGGGCATATCGACTCAGACATGAGCCTCGATGAAGAGGTCGAGTCCTGACGGGATTCGAAGACACACATGCATACCCTCGGGCGATACCCCAGCAGGTTTATGTCGCCATCGCCGCAGAATTATCAGATGCTGCGGCCAGCTGCAGGCACTACAGAATTCCCGTGCACAGTTACTATGCCGGACGGAGTCACAACTCTCACAATCACTGCTGAGATGGCGGCAAAAGCAGACAAAGTCATCATGGAGTGCACAATGATGCCAGCAAACACAACACAAGAGGAGATGCTGACCTTCCAGTACTTCAACTGGCAAGAATAACTTCGACTGCGGCAGGTCAGAGCAACACTCGAAGAAAGCTCTCCCTAAGCTCCACTGGGCGAGCAGACACAGGACCAGATCAAGGTTGTCACACCTCTCCCAGACGAAAGGGTGGCGCTCACCCGCAACTTAGGCAACTCTTTCATGACATACGACGAGGAAGGAGTGCCAGTACCCAAACAGCTGCGGGTGCCCTCTTCACCGTTGCAGCGTACCTAGAGGCAATCAAACCTCCAGCTGATGACCCCAATGCAAAACTGCATCGCCAGCAGATCAAATCACTCACCTTAGCGGCGAAGGCCATACGCCAAATTCCAAAAACTCCAGGTGGAAGTCGAGGCCGTGCCCTAGTCGACACGCGTCGGGAAGAGCATAATCACAGTGGTCGCCGCCACCACTCGAAGGAAAGAAGCGGCTCGCGTAGGCGCAGGTCCAGGAGCAGATCACGCAGATCTTACAGTAGCGACTCATACTCTGATTGAGATCCCGAGTCACATGGAGCTCCGTGCTTCACTCGACGCATCCGCGAGACACGGATGCCCAAAGGGTTCAAACTCACATTGAACAGCCCAAATACACGGGTCGACAGGAACCTTCTGGATGGTTGGAAGACTAGAGGCTAGCTGTCGTGTGCCAGTGAGGTACAAACACCACGGCCATGCAATACATATGACTGATGCTCGAAGGCACAGCCCGTGATGGCTCAAGGCCCTACCTCCATCAAAGTACGACTTGTGGGATCACTTCCGCGATGACTTCATCAAAAACTTCGAGCCTCTATGTGAGTGATGACGTGAAACACACGTTCGTTGGGAGACCCCAAGAGGAAGGTATGATGTAGTCAGCAGCAAGTTTTCCCTCAGAAAGAAACCAAGGTTATCGAACCAGTAGGAGCAGCAACTCTTCAGAAGGTTGTCAACGGCGCCAGAAAAATAGCTGTCGCAGGGAGTCTGGACTGTTGACGTGGAATCTGCACACAACACAATCAAACTACTTTGCCCCAACGAAACAGTGAGGTTGTCAATCTCACTGGCTTGCTGAAAACAAAGGATTAAACGTATGGTGTGGAAAATGAGTATTAAATTGCAGAGAATGAAAAAGGAACAGTTTGCAGTTTGTGGTTGTTTAATCAGTGTAAAAGAATGGACCGGGGTCCACAGTTCACTAGTGGTGTCTCTCCATAAAAGATAACTAACATGTTGGGTGAACAAATTACAGCTGGGCAATTGACGAATAGTGAGCGCATGACAATGCATATACATGACATGTTGACTACTATGATATTTAATTGGGCATTACGACATAATACATAGACCGTTATCCAACAGCATCTATGACTAATAATCCACCGCCGGGTTGTCATCCGAGTCCCCCGTTGGTATTAAGTTGCAAGCAACGGATAATTGCATTAAGTAAAGTGCGTAATGTAAACAAACACATATGCCGTGGACATAGCATCGTTAGGTTATCCCTAGTGGCAACAGCACATCCACAACCTTAGAACTTTCTGTCACTGTCCCAGGTTAAACGGAGACATGAACCCACTATCTAGCATAAATACTCTCTCTTGGAGTTACAAGCATCTACTTGGCCAAAGCATCTACGAGTAACGGAAAGCATGCAAGATCTTAAATAACATATAAGATAGATTGATAATCAACTTGACATAATATTCAATATTCATCGGATCCCAGCAAACACAACATGTAGCATTACAATAATATGATCTTGATCATGTAGGGCAGCTCACAAGATCTAAACATGATGGCACAAAGTGGAGAGACAACCATCTAGCTACTGCTATGGACCCGTAGTCCAAGGATGAACTACTCACGCATCACTCCGGAGGCAGGCATGGCGATGTAGAAGCCTCCGGTGACGATTCCCCTCTCCGGCAGGGTGCCGGGAAGAGGTTCTGAACCCTCCCGAGCTAGGGTTGACGACGGCGGCGTCTCTGGAACTTTTCGTGGATATTTGCTCAGGTACTTAGGGTTTTCGCGTCGGGGGGAATAAGTAGGCGAAAGGGCGGCGGCTGCGGACCCCCGAGGGGCCCACACCACCCAGGGCGCGGCAGAGGGGGGCCCGCGCCCTAGGTGCGTGTGGCCTCCTGGTGGCCCTCCTCTGCTGCTCCTTCGCTCCGTCAGGCGTGTTCTGGAAAAATAGGCACCCCCGTGTAGTTTCGTCCAATTCCGAGAATATTTCCAGACTAGCTTTTCTGGAATACAAAAACAGCAGAAAACAGGAACTGGCACTTCGGCATCTTGTTAATAGGTTAGTCCCAAAAAATGTATAAAAGTGATATAAAGTAGATGCAAAACATGTAGCAATTGGTATAAAACAAGCATGGAACATCAAAAATTATAGATACGTTTGAGACGTATCAGCATCCCCAAGCTTAGTTCCTACTCGTCCTCGAGTAGGTAAACGATAAAAACAAAATAATTTTTGAGGTGACATGCTACTATCATAATCTTGATCATATAATATTGCAAGGCACATGTAAATGAATGAAGTGATCCAAGTCAATGGTCTATAATTTGCTACCAAATAGATAATGAGTAAACAATGAATCACACAAGCTAAACGTTTTCATGAATAGTACTTTCGAGACAAGCATCAAACAGTTTTGCATAAGTGTTAACTCATAAAGCAATAGTTTCTAATAAAAGGTATTTAATCAACACAAAGGAAGAATTTAGTTTCAGCATTTGCTTCAACTTTCAACATATTTATCTCATGGATATTGTCAACACAAAGTAGTATAACAAGTCCAATACATTGCATATAACGCATGTTGTAACAAAGTTGACACTAGTGTTTGCTTGTGGAAGACAGAAAGAATAGGAAAACTGACTCAACATAAAAGTAAAAGAAAGGCCCTTCGCAGAGGGAAGCAGGGATTAAATCATGTGCTAGAGCTTTTAGGTTTTTGAAAGCATATAGAGATTGCATAAAATATTTGATACTCCTCCCAACCTTGCTAACACAAGCCATGGCTAACCGAATCCTCGGGTGCCTTCCATCAATCACATACCATGGAGGAGTATCTATTTTTGAGAGGTGTTTGTTAATTGTCAACGAATGGTAGCGGGTGAGAACAGTATTCTACCTGTCGAACGGACTTTTAAGAGCGGCTCCCATGAAGGACGTTATTTCTACCAGCAAGGCAGATCATCCCTCTTTCTCTTTGGTTTACACACATTCAGGTATTTCACTGTTTGTCATTGCTTACTGATGAATCAGGGCAAAAGTGTGAAGAGAATTAATTGGTTAAAGTTGTAATTAATTGGGACTGGGCACCCCGTTGCCAGCTCTTTTTGCAAGTTATTGGATAAGCGGATGTATATGCCACTAGTCCAGGTGTAAAAGTCCACTCGACAAATAGAATAAAGAATAACCACACTAATTCCTCATGAGCTAGTAAACATTGACACAAAAAGGGAATAATAACATTTTGAATAATTTAAAGGTAGCACATGAAAAATTTACTTGGAGTGGCAAGGAAATACCACATATAGGTAGTTATGGTGGACACAAATGGCATGGATTTTGGCTCAAGGATTTGGATGCACGAGAAGCATTCCCTCTCAGTACAGAGTTTAGGCTAGCAAGGTTATGTAAGCAAACAAGAATATCAACCCGTACACCAAGTTTTATATGACAAACATATTGCAAACGTTATAAGACTTCATACCGTCTTCCTTGTTAACCAAACCCTGTTATTAGAAAATATCTAGACCTTAGAGGTACCACCGATGCAAACCAAATTTTCAACAAGCTTTACGGTAGTTCTTCACTAATAGGCTTAACTCATGTGATGCACAATTTAATCATGATCTACTTGTTAACTCAAAACAATTGACAAGCATCAAGTTATCCATTTTAGTGATCTACAAGATTAAGCAAGTTTTTCCTTATACCAATTACCACATGCAACATTTTCTGAACCAACCAAACACCAATCAATTTATTTCATCAACTCTCCAAACAAATATAAGTGAAGCAAGAGAGTACTTTCTACAAAAGAAAGCTAATAGCTCTGACAAGAGATACATGAAAACAAGAGCTAAAAGCTGAACAGCGCTAGATATGAATACTCAACAAATATAAGTGAAGAATAGGAGTATTCTCATGAAAAAGCGGAGCGTGTCTCTCTCCCAATCAAGAATGCTAGGGTCCAGTCAAGCTTTATTGAAAATAAAAGTGCAATACTGAAAATAAAAGCACACAGACGCTCCAAGAAAAGCACATATGATGTGAAAGAATTAAAATATAGTTTCACTAGAGATGACCTGATAATTTTGACGATGAAGAAGGGGATGCCTTGGGCATCCCCAAGCTTAGACGCTTGAGTCTTCTTGAAATATGCTGGGGAGATCCATGGGAGCCTCCCCAAGCTTAAGCTCTTCACTCTTCTTGATCCTATTATATCATCCTTCTCTCTTGACCCTTGAAAACTTCCGTCACACCAAACTCAAAGTAGATCTCATTAGAGGGTTAGTGCATAATCAAAAATTCACATGTTCTATAAAGACGCAATATGATTTGTTACTTTAAACATTAGCTACAGCCACTGATGTTATGTGAAGCTCTTCCACCCAAAAAAGAATTTCACTCAACACTAGTAAAAGAGAGAATGCAAAATAAAAAGGCATAATCTGTCTAAAACAGAACAGTCCGCAAAGACGAATTTTTTCGAGGCACTTACGACGCTCAGATCGAGAAACTCTGAACTAATGAAAGTTTCAGACATTCATAAAGATTACGCACAAAAATTTCAGATTTAATTAACAATCTGGTGATTTTAGGAATTTCGTACAGTGAACAGCAAAAATCTGTTTCTGCGCAGCAATCAAAATTAAGCATCATCTTATCATTAGAGGCTACTCTTGGCACAACAATGCGAGAAAATAAAGATACAAAGGAGTTGCTACAGAAGTAAACAAACTCCTTGACTCAATAAAAGAAAAATTGCAGAAAAATAAAATGGGTTGCCTCCCATAAGCGCTTTTCTTTAACGCCTTTTAGCTAGGCACAAAGCATGCATCAAGTATTACCAAGTGAAGAAGCATCAACATTGTAATTTGTTCGAACAATAGAATCATAAGGTGGCTTAATCTTCTTCCTAGGAAAGTGTTCCATACCTTTCTTGAGAGGAAATTGATATTTTATATTCCCTTCTTTCATATCAATAATAGCACCTACAGTCTAAGAAAAGGTCTTCCCAGCACAATAGGGCATGATGGATTGCACTCAATATCCAAGACAATAAAATCAACGGGGACATAATTGTTGTTAACCATGATAAGAACATCATCAATTCTTCCCAAAGGTTTTTTAATAGTAGAATCAACAAGGTGAACATCCAAGTAACAATTTTCCAAAGGTGCTAAATCAAGCATATCATATAATCTTTTAGGCATAACAGAAATACTAGCACCAAGGTCACACAAAGCATTGCAATCAAAGTCATTCAATTTCAATTTAATGATGGGCTCCCAACCATCTTCTAACTTCCTAGGGATAGAAGCTTCATGTTTAATTTCTCTTCCCTAACTTGCATGAGAGCATTAGTAATATGTTTAGTAAAAGCCATGTTTATAGCACTAGCATTAGGACTTCTAGCTAGCTTTTGCAAGAACTTAATTACTTCAGAAATATTGCAACCATCAAAATCAAAGTCATTATATCAAAAGTAATGGAATTATTCTCTTCCTTATTGCTAGAAATTTCAGCATCTTTATCAAGGACAGTTTCAGAGTTATCAGGCAATTTAGGACATTTTGCAATAGAAGTGGAAACATTACCAACACCAACTATCTTGCCATTAATGGTAGGAGGTTTGTTAACACTTGAGTTTGAAGCATTTTCAGAAGTAGTAATAGTATAAACTCTAGCAATATTATTCTTTCTAGCAATTTCATCCTCTCTTTCCCATCTAGCATGCAATTCAGCTAACATCCTCACATTGTTATCAATTTTAACTTGTATAGCATTGAGAGTTTTGCTCTCTTTAACATCATGAGGCATGTTCTTTAGTTTCAATAAGTCAACATCAAGAGCAAGACTATCAACTTTAGAGGAAAGCACATCAATTTTCCCAAATTTCTCCTCAACAGTTTTATTGAAAGCAGTTTGTGTACTAATAAAATCCTTAAGCATAACTTCAAGATCAGAGGGTACACTCTTATTATTATTGTAGGAGTTACTATAGGAATTTCCATAACCATTGCCACTATTAGAAGGATAGGGCCTATAATTGCTATTACCAAAATTATTCCTATAAGCATTGTTGTTGAAATTATTATTTTTAATGAAGTTCACATCAACATGCTCTTCTTGAGCAACCAAAGAAGCTAAAGGAACATTATTTGGATCAACATGTGTTTGACCATTTGCAAGCATAGACATAATAGTATCAATTTTGGCACTCAAGGAGGAGGTTTCCTCAACAGAATTTACCTTCTTACCTGTTGGAGCTCTCTCGGTGTGCCACTCAGAATAATTAATCATCATATCATCAAGAAGCTTTGTTGCAGCACCCAAAGTGATGGACATAAAGGTACCTCCAGCGGCCGAATCCAATAAATTCCTCGAAGAAAAATTTAATCCTGCATAGAAGGTTTGGATGATCATCCAAGTAGTCAGTCCATGAGTGGGACAATTTTTAACCAATGATTTCATTCTCTCCCATGCTTGAGCAACATGTTCATTATCAAATTGCTTAAAATTCATTATGCTACTTCTCAAAGAAATAATCTTAGCAGGAGGATAATATTTTCCAATAAAAGCATCTTTGCATTTAGTCCATGAATCAATACTATTTCTAGGCAAAGATAGCAACCATTCTTTAGCACGTCCTCTCAAGGAGAAAGGAAAAAGTTTCAGTTTAATAATATCACCATCTACTTCCTTGAGCTTTTGCATTTCACAAAGTTCAACAAAGTTATTAAGGTGAACAGCAGCATCATCAGTACTAACACCAGAAAATTGCTCTTTCATAACAAGATTTAAAAGTGCAGGTTTAATTTCATAAAATTCTGCTGAAGCAGCAGGTGGAGCAATAGGTGTGCATATGAAATCATTGTTGTTCGTGCTAGTGAAATCACACAACTTAGTGTTCTCAGGAGTACTCATTTTAGCAGAAATAAAAACAGTACAGAAAATAACTTGAAAGTAAACTAGATGCAAGTAACTAATTTTTTTGTGTTTTTGATAATTGAAAGCAAACAAGATAAAATAAAATAAACTAAGCAAGACAAAAACAAAGTAAAGAGATTGGAAGCGTGAAACTCCCCTTGCAGAAGACTGCTGTCTCCCCGGCAACGGCGCCAGAAAAATAGCTTGATGACGTGAAACACACGTTCGTTGGGAGACCCCAAGAGGAAGGTATGATGTAGTCAGCAGCAAGTTTTCCCTCAGAAAGAAACCAAGGTTATCGAACCAGTAGGAGCAGCAACTCTTCAGAAGGTTGTCAACGGCGCCAGAAAAATAGCTGTCGCAGGGAGTCTGGACTGTTGACGTGGAATCTGCACACAACACAATCAAACTACTTTGCCCCAACGAAACAGTGAGGTTGTCAATCTCACTGGCTTGCTGAAAACAAAGGATTAAACGTATGGTGTGGAAAATGAGTATTAAATTGCAGAGAATGAAAAAGGAACAGTTTGCAGTTTGTGGTTGTTTAATCAGTGTAAAAGAATGGACCGGGGTCCACAGTTCACTAGTGGTGTCTCTCCATAAAAGATAACTAACATGTTGGGTGAACAAATTACAGCTGGGCAATTGACGAATAGTGAGCGCATGACAATGCATATACATGACATGTTGACTACTATGATATTTAATTGGGCATTACGACATAATACATAGACCGTTATCCAACAGCATCTATGACTAATAATCCACCGCCGGGTTGTCATCCGAGTCCCCCGTTGGTATTAAGTTGCAAGCAACGGATAATTGCATTAAGTAAAGTGCGTAATGTAAACAAACACATATGCCGTGGACATAGCATCGTTAGGTTATCCCTAGTGGCAACAGCACATCCACAACCTTAGAACTTTCTGTCACTGTCCCAGGTTAAACGGAGACATGAACCCACTATCTAGCATAAATACTCTCTCTTGGAGTTACAAGCATCTACTTGGCCAAAGCATCTACGAGTAACGGAAAGCATGCAAGATCTTAAATAACATATGAGATAGTGTCGTGCCTCGTTGCACGGACACGGGAGTATAGGATACCCCCTTTTAGGTTCGGCACGGGGCGCGAAAGAGGCTGAGAATCGTCTTCTTGGGCGGAGTCTAGATCAAGCTCTCCTCTCCACGATCAAAGCATGCAACCAAAGGGACATAAGGAGCTACCCAGGTTCAGGCCGCCCGGAGGCTAAAAGCCCTACTCTTGCATGTCTGGATTGATGAGTTCTTCATAGTGTGGCTTACAATGGAACCTCCCGGACAGGGTACCCGGAAGGGTTTTGGCCCGAGGTAGAAGAAGGACTGATCCTGACCCAGAGGAGATCACCTTCCTCTCTACCTCCGCAGCCCTAGTCTAGTCTTGCTCTGATTCTAGCTGGTGCTTGTTCTATCTCCTCTTTCTCCTCCCGTTCCGTCCCCTCCTCCGTGTGTCGTGGTTTGTCACGTCAGGTATCATAGATGACTTCGTAGGTGTGGGATTACGCGAGTCAAGCATCTCCGAGCTTGGGATCGCAGGAAAAAGATCAACACAGATTTAATCAGGTTCGGCCCCCTCAATGTGAGGTAAAAGACCTACTTCCTGCCTACCTAGATTTGTATTGATATGATAATCGAGGTGTTACAATGGAGGCAATTCAATCTGGTACTCGCCGTATGAGCTAGGGTTTAGGGCTTGATAGCTTGACCCGCTCTAAGTCCTGCGAGTCCTCTTTATATACACAGAGGCTCGCTAGGTTACAAAAGGAAGCTTTCCCCATAAGGAATACATCCACAGAGGCCTACTCGGAGACTACTTGGTCTTCACGTCCTCGGGATATGTCTTCTAGATCTTTCCCCTTATGGCGGTTCAATATTGGGCTTGCTCCCAAGTGGGCCTTTGTCCGTTCGAGTAAGTTAAGTCGCACTGGGCCGCGGGTTAATCCAGAAAGTATTCCCCCGACATTAGCCCCCAAGTTTAGCTTAGATTTCGAGTGAAGGCTCCTTTGTCTTAACAAACCCTGAGTCGCACACATGAATTATCCCAGCTGAACTCCAACTTTCTTATTTCCAATCTGCGATTTATAATTCTTCTTGGCGGCTCAAGAACGCAACTTAACCTGCCTTGACGGTTGATTTTCAGATCTAAACGTCTTCCGCATCGGGCTATTTATCCTGGCTCATCGTTTTTCCCAGCGTTCCGCATCACGCATCCGCTGCTCCTTTCCGCCGCCTCCAATCTCGCTTCTCGTACTCACAATCCTTCGGTGGAGATCTCCATCAATCTGAGAAAATGTCTCGCCGCAAGTGCAACTGGGAAGGCTCGTGGGTCGACGAAGATTTCCTGGAATCCCTATCTGCACGGGGCCTTCTTCCGCCAAAAGATCAATGCGAATGGGGGCGGCGGTGAGGAGGTAATCCCAATCCTCAACCAGGAGAAGTAGTGATTTTTGCGGAGCATGTTGAGCGCGGGTTCAAGCCCCCGGGCTCTCTCTTCTTCCGCTCCTTGATGCAGCGGTTAGGTCTCCGCTTCCATGATATTGGCCCTAATTCGATGTTGCAAGTGAGCAACTTCCACGTCCTCTGCGAAGATTATCTGGGTATCCGCCTTCAATAGATTTCTGGCTTGCTCTTTTCAATTGCAATAGTCAAAGGGAAACCACAGATGGTCCTTTTCTCCAATGCGGCGCCATTTCCTTCCAACGCCGTAGGGGTAGTATCTTCCCAAAACTAACTCTTGCCAAGAAAATCAAGGAGTGGCAAAGGACATTCTTCTATTGTAAAAACACTTCTCCTGAGGGTGAAATTCCTCTTCCTCTTTGGTCTCCTCTTCCCTTCGAGGCTACCGATGCTCTGTCTTCTAAACCTGATCCTTCTTCGTTGCCCTTTATCGAATCCCTTTAGACAAGGTGAGAGCGCTGACACTCCATGGTCTCACTGGATTAGATCTCATATCTTGCTGGAAAGTGGCGATTCAGCCTGTGAGTCGCCGCTCGCGGCTTATGGTGGATTTCACTTGTCATGCAAACGACGTCGATCGTACTTGCCCTGAAGATTGGGACAAAGGGGAGTGGATAAATTTCATTCGCCGAGTGACGGACGAGGATATGACTCGTATGACAACGTCGGACTTGCTCCCTTCTGGGCTGAGCACAAGCCTTTTGTGGTAATGTTTACTTGTCACTGTTTCCTCGAAAATTCCTTCTCCAAAATTATTATTTCTGACCTGAGCTCCTTTTCAGATCGATCCCTATTTCTGGGTTCTTCCTCAGAGGACGTCGACTTGAACCAAGGAACGCGGCTGAGTCGTCAAGCAAGCCGCAGCCTTTGGCGAAGATACAGTTATGCACGAGGGTAGTGCTTCTGAAGAGGAACAACAAATGGCCGACGCTCTTTGTCCTCGACTCCAAATACACCTTTCTGGAACTTCCTGAGGTGCCTCGCAGGTCCTCGAACGTATTTTATGCCAGAGCTCAGAAGACCCCGCAGCCTGAGAAACGTCGCAAAGCCTTGGCGCTACTGGTAGAAACAAGACTGCCAAATCTTTAAAACTGCTGATCCCAACAAGGCTACTTTTCTTCCGAGGCTGTTGCAAAGGATGCTTCTCAATAAGCTCGGGTAATTGTTTGCGACTTCTCCTTTTCTTTTTGTGTTTGCATATTGCTGATCACACTTCTTTTCATACTCTGTAGGTTCAGATTTGCAAGGTTTATCTTCTCCTTCCTCTGGTTGCCTGATGAAGAGTATCCGTGTCGCCTCTGGGTATGGTTCGCCTTCTTTTCAATGTTGCGGCTCTGCTAGGTCAGCTTATTAACCCATCAATGTTTTGCAGGGCCATGTCTGAAGAGGATACCAAGTCTAATTCCATCCCACTTCTTCTCAGCAAGCTATGAGCGAGGATGATGCTGCTGATGAAACGTGGGAAACAGTAATGGTGCGACTCATCCAAGGCCCTCCCTGGAGGAAGGTATTGCAGATGCGGCTCCTGCCGCGACTCCAGTCGGCTCCATCCACAACTCCTGCTGCTGGTAGGGTATCTACTGAAAATAGAATTCCAGCTCCAGGAAATAGTTCTAAGTCAATCGCAGATGCCATAATTTCTGCTGGAGACAAGCATGCTGCTCTGCTGCGCGGCTTAGTTGAGCAATTTTCTTCAAGTCGCCAGGTACATATACCGTAGCCCCCAAGGATCAAAACCTTGTGTCATCGCACGGGGTGTTGATTCTTTTCCTGGCTTCAAATCTCGAGCCCCCAAATTCCTGGATAATTTACCTATGCGTTTGCTCTGTTTTTTTCAGCGTGAACTGTCCTTGCTTGATGCTTCTGGCTCAATAAAGGGTAAAGGCATTTCCATAGACCATCCTGAAATGATGCAGTCTCGCCTGGAGCAGCATAATGAGGTCATTAGGGACCAAGATCAGGAAATAAAATCTCTCAAAGGTCAACTCGACTCCTGCGAAGAGCAATTTAAAGAACTTGAAGCGATATGCAGCAGCGACTCATGGAGAAAGACGAGGTCATTAGATCTTTGCGAGAAGGGCTGACTCTTAAATCTGAATTGATTGATCGCCTGAAGGGAGACCACGCAAAGGAACTCGCGCGCGAGATGAAAAATATAACTCGCTGCTCAAAGCCTTTGAGGGTTTTGGCTCCATGGTCAAATCAGCCGTCCTGCAGCTTGCTGGTTGGTCTTTTATTCCTTTAATCATACATATTTTGGGTAACCAACGTTAGTCTCTGACTTGTTTCTTGCCTTTTCTTTCTTGACATAGGCCTGAGGCCCCAGTGTCCCGCTCCAATTTGAAGGATCAACTGGTATATCTGTCTGACTCAGCCAGCGCTTCTTAAAGGTTACCAAGGAAGTTATGACGGTAATCTCTGCGACTGATGGCCCAACATCTTGCGAGTATTGGATAAATAAACTGCTCAAGGCTCCGCATTATGTCTCTGATTGGAAACGATCCTCTGCTCGCGCCGGAGCCGCGCATGTCTTGACATTGCTTCGAGCATATTATCCAGAGATAGATGTTGGCAAGGTTGCTCGCCACGGCCTGGCGATGAGCGCGGATGATACTGAACTGCCAATAAGCGAGTACTTCGATATCTGGAAAGGGATGCGCGGATATGCCACAAAATTTGTTGATAACTTAGACTTGGGCACTTATCTCGATAAATTCAATCTTGATGGGAGCAAGGTGTCAAAGGAAAAGTCCTCAGGAGCTGAGTCATCTCGGGCTGCCACTCCAGCAACAGTATCTGGTGGCCCTTCTGCCTCGTCTGGCGGCGCCCTGATTATTAGGACACCTGCGACTGCAACTGCGAGACAAGCCGCGCCAATTCCCACTCCTGTAGCTCGGAAGAGGAAAAATAAATAATGTGGGACATGCCCGTTAGTCTGTAAGACATTCATGTATTATAAACAGTATTTTGTGACCTATAAGCAGGTTCTTTTCTTGATAATTCCATTAAGTAGACGCTCGCGCGGCTCAGTATTTCCTAGGAACATGTGTGTTCAGGGTCGAGAGCGGCCATGATAGGCAATCAAGCTCGATTGACGCCACACCCCAGTACTTTGGCCGCATAATGCAAGACGCTTCTAGCTTAAGGATTGCCACTAGTTTGGCAAAATTTGAGGTGCGATTGGTACTCGCGATGCTCGTAAGGAGCCCTCAAGGGTCAGTGATATATGAAATTCAAAAGACTCAGCGACTCAATGATAGTTGAGGCGAAACGACAAACCCTTGAATGTCAAGGGTGCCGGCTTTATTTCATAATCACTCGATGTTTTACAGGGTGTTACAGGATGATGCAGGCCCTTTAATGCGGGTTTTCTATTCCCCGCAGGCCATGCATACTTGATACTCATCGCACTTAGTTGCGAATTAATACTCCTAACGGAGTGGGTTGAACACCTGATTGGTTCAATTTTGAGTCGCTAAAGCGACTCGGGTCGAGCATGATAGCTCCGATGTATGTCTCATGTTGAAGCAGAGAGCAACTTTGTTAGGCGATTAGCCGCACTGAGCTGCGACTTATGTTGAGTTGAGTTTGCTTTGTAAGGTCTCACGATAACTGAGCCCCTTTGGCTGGGGTTGTTGATCGAGGCTGGGTCTATGCACATGCGCCATTTCTTGTCTTTTTTTGTATCAAGGCGACCTCTGGGGCATTATCTTGCTGATGCGCGACTTCTCGGTGGGTATTTACCATCCGGTGGCTGCATCCTGTTGGCCGCTTCCGCGGTACCTCCAACGCGACTCGTTTTGAGCTGCGATTACCGATCTGCGACTGATACCATGTGAAGAGTTGGCGATGCAAGCTTCTTCTGCGAGTACTGAGCCTGCGTTCTCGCATTCTAACGCTCTCTGCCTGTCTCCATATATTGTAATAACACCGTTTGGTCCTGGTATCTTTAACTGTAGGTAGACGTAGCAGGGGCGAGCGGTAAATTTGACATAGGCTTCTCTTCCAAAGATCGCATGATATGAGCTTTTGACTGCTACAACCTCAAAGTCTAGGAGCTCTGTGCGGAAGTTCCGCTCTGTTCCAAAGCTAACTTCAAGTGTTATCTTTCCGATTGGTCGCGTAACAGCTCCTGGGATTATGCCTTGAATTTCTTTCCTGGATGGTCGCAGCCTGTCTCGGGTATATTCATTCTTCGGAGCGTGTCTTGATATAGGATGTTTACTCTTCCTCCTCCGTCCATTAGGACCTTACTTAACTTGTATCCCGCGACTTCAGGCGTGACCACAAGAGCTGGCTGTCCTGGATCTCTTACTTCTGGGGGGTGATCGCCGCGACTCCAAATAACCGATTGCTCTGTCCAGCGACGATACCTTTCTGGCGTTGAAATCTGACCGCTCTTCCGGCTTCCCCGTTGTTTGTACTTCCACTGTATGAAACTGTCCTATGTTTCTTCTAGGTAAAACGTCAGGCCTTGACGAGAGCTAGATTATTCTTGTGCTGCATCGATCGCTGCGAGCGTGATCTGGCGTGTCGCCTTCTTTCCACCTCCGGTAATAATGACATTGCGCCTTTGTGTGACCCGCTGGCCTGCCATCTCTCCTGCGATGTAAGTCGCAAGGCACGTCGAAGATCCCCTTGCAGTTATTAGGGAGTAAGGCCTTATCACTCCTTGCTCCTATCTGGTGTGCGCGATGTTCATTTTCGCGACTTGCAATTTTGTTGGGTTCTGTGATAAGCCGCCTGTCCCTTTATCTGTCTTTGCGTACTTGTCAGCTTGCCAAAAGCTGGTCGAAACTATCAATCTTGTGCTCAGCGCGACTTAATTTGTGCACCAACGGCTCAAATCTACAGTTCTTTCTCATAGCTTGTATTGCAGCTTGTACTGTTAAGTTTTTGGCGGAGCCAAGGATCTCCGCGATTCTCTTGATCCAGTCGCCGCTTGATTCGTCCTCTTTTTGAATGCATTGTCTAAGGTTTTTCATATCTTCTGTTTGGAATCTGCGGATGAACTTGTCCTTCAAGTCTTCCCATGTGCTTATTGTTTTGATGGCAGCCTTAACAGCCAATCCCTAGCTTCTCCCTGTATTGCCAAGTGGAAGTATTTCGCACGTACTTCTTGAGTCACATCAGCCCCTGTTATGCTTGCCTCGTAATCTCTATCCATAAGGCAGGGTCTTGGTCACTGCGATAGGTGGTGACTCGCTGCGACTCGTCGAAGTTCGGGGGGAAACGAGTGAGCCGTATTTCCTCTCCAAAACATGCTGGTCCTTTCAATAATGAATAGGAGTTTACTGGCGCTGAATCTTCATCTGAATCAGTTTCAATCTGGGATGGCTGAGTCGCTCCGGACGTCGCGACTCGCCTTCTATCTTCTTTTCTTTTTCCAATGATACCTGCAAACCTGCTACTGGTTGACCACTTCTTCGACGCTGCACTTTTCTCCTCCCCATGATACCTCGTTTTGCGGCTCATTGGGCGTGACTCCATACATATTTGCTTGTTGTAAAGCAGCGGTTTGCAGTAGGTCGATCGCATAGCGAGCTTCCTTATCAGCTCGTGTGTCTCCAACCGGTGCTATCTTTGACAATATCCCTATCGCGGCGTGCACGTTGCTCTCTGGGTCGCCGTGGAACTGTGATTTCATCTCTCCTTGTCCATCTTGATCTGATGTTTTTGCTGCCAACGACGGAGTCGCCACTCTTCTTCTTGGAGTTTCTTGCGCTCAGGTCGTCTTGGTTCGCCGCCTGGTGTTTGGCTGGCAGCGACGGAGTCGTCGACCTTCTTCTTGGAGTTTTTCGCGCTCAGCCGCGAGTCTTTGTGCCTCTTCACAGAGTTCCGTCCTGATAGCTTCAATCTCTTCAATCTTGAGGTCTCCTTCCTGATTTGGTAGAGATCCCCAAACAGGTCTTGACGGGACGGGGATGGGCAGTCTTGCCGTAGCTTGTTGTAGCTCCTCCAACACGCGGACCCTGACCGGCCGCAGTTCCTTCACCGATTCGCTTCCTTGAGTCGCATCATAGATCTGCGACTGACGGATCCGAAAAACTTTTACTGATCCGATGGGAACAATGTATCCAAACTCGATGCGATCTGCCTCGGGTCCCCACTCTGAGTCGTCGATGAAGGGGACCCCATTGATGTCTTCAACTTGGCCGATGGCGATGTCCTTGAAGCCTGATTTCGATCCTGCGCGGAACGTGACGCTTTTGACCGCAGGCCCCACGGTGGGCGCCAACTGTCGTGGGTTTGTCACGTCAGGTGTCATAGATGACTTCGTAGGTGTGGGATTACGCGAGTCAGCATCTCCGAGCTTGGGATCGCAGGAACAAAGATCAACACAGATTTACCCAGGTTCGGCCCCCTCAATGTGAGGTAA